>CP139503.1:266535541-266571609 GCA_021014915.2 Artemisia tridentata subsp. tridentata
AAATAAAAATAAGACTATAACTTTTAAAACAAACAAAAATTAAAATATATATATATATATTATATATTTATATATATATTATTATTATATATATTATATATATATTTATAGTATAGATATTATATATTTACGGTAAAAAAATTTATATATACGGAAAAAAAAACATACCTTTTAATCGAGAAGAAGAAGAATGTGGTGTTGAAGGTGGTTGTGGTGGTGGTCGATTGTGGTGTTGAGGTGGTTGTTGATGGTTGTCCAATGTGGTGTCGAAGAAGATGGTGTTTGCTGCTTTTTTTTTTTCTTTGTTAAAGTGTGGAGACGTTGATAGAATGTGATGTCGAAGGTGGTTGTGGTGATGTTGAAAGTGGATGTGAATGAAGAAGAAGGTGGATGTTGAAGGTTGTCGAATAGGTTTGCCTGGTTTTTTTGGTTTTTTTTTTTTTTTTTTTTTTTTTTTTTTTTTTTTTTGGATTTTGGTAAAGTGTGATAGAGAAAAGGCTGGGTGAATTATTGAGCAAAATTGGCACGACAATGTCGTGCCATATTGCTTCCTTTTATTTTTATTTTTTTTTCTTTTGACGGGATCTTTAATTTTCGTGAAATATGTTCGTGAATTATGGAGCAAAATTGGCACGACAATGTCTGCCATATTGCTTCCTTATATTATATATATATATATTATATATATATATATAATATATAATATATATATATATATATATATATATATATATTTTATATATATATATATATTTTTTTTTTTCTTTTGGCGGGTTGTTTTATTTTCGTGAAATATTTTGGTGGTAAAATTATGGCACGACATTGTCGTACCATATTGCTGCCTGTATTTTTTTTTTAATTCTTTTCCTTTATTCTTATATGTATAAAAATGATTTAAATTATTTAATTAATATTAAATCAATTAAAAATTATTTAAATTTGTTATAAATTATTTAAATAAATTAAAAATGATTTAAATTAATTATAATGAATACATTAAAAATGATTTAAATTAGTTCATAATAGTCGGATCACGGCTATCATTTGTTCCTCAGTCCAGATCAACATCCATTTCATCAATATTCAAATCTAAAACGTCTTTAAATACAGGTTTTTGAACCGTTTACATGAGATGTTAAACAAAAGAATGAACCTATTATACAAAAGATGAGCAACGACATCAACAACGCACATATGGTTAACTATGGGCCAAGTGTTAACCACAATGTCTCACAGATGTTTAACGAACGGACATGGGGTATACGCAATACACTAAAGGATAATAAAACTTAATCCTTTCATATATATTCTCCTTATCTTGTCTTATCCCCTCCAATAATGAATGGGTGATGTTTGTTATGGTATATGTCGTGTGTTTGTTTCGTTTGAGTTGTTTTCGTTTGTTCTGTTTCGTTTTCTTGTCAAGTGTTTCGTTGCGTGTTTTAAATAAAATGTTTGCCTTCGTGTTTGTTAATTGTGATATTGTTCCTTCAAATAAGCTCATAAACCCAAACACCCTTTTGGTGCAGAAATAAGCAATCCCAAACAACCCTGTTTGGATAGCATAAACCAAACGGCCCTTATGGGCTGCTGTTAACCAAACAGCATAAACCAAAAGGAGCGTTGAAAAGTGTTCAGTGCATAAACCAAACGGCCTGTTTGGACAACAAACATTTTATTAAACAAACAACAACAACAACAACATTACATATGAAGATTGTCCATGTCACCTAACAGCTCACGGAGTATTGCAGCCGACTGACATGCGTGGTCGGTCGTCGTGATTTCGTTGCCATTATCAAGTCTTGCCTCCAGCATCCTTACTCTTGTCTCTAGCACCTGCTTTTGTGCTCCAGCATGTTTATCCTAAGATCTTTTTCATTACAGTTTGAGCACCCTGTTGGTGCAGATCCAGAACCGTGAGATGTTGAAGCAGAAGAGGTTACTCGTAACTGCTCATCAAAATCACTCTTCCACATAAAATAACCACATCCATGATCTTTTTCTCTTGGCTGTCACATAAATAATCTGTCACATAAATAATGTAATTATATGATTGTTTGTATATTTACATAAATAAGAAATGTATAATTGTTCACCTTCGAAAGAGGACATGCATATATTCCCATCCCAATGTATCTATTTAATGTGATGTTCTTTTTTTTATATTTCCTGCTCCACATTGCACATAATAAATGATTATATCGCTGCATCTCAGGTTTGAAGATAAGAGGTTGGTGTTATCAGGTGGTGATGGGGGATGAAGGAGGTGATTTTTGTTGCTGTTGTGAGAGAGAGGGGAGAGAATATAAGGTGGTGATGGGGGGATACGGTTTTTTGGATTTTACGTTAGATTTTGGATAAGATTTTGGATATTAAAGAGGATAAGGTATAGCATTTATTGTACAACCGTATCATCTCGGCTCATTCGTAAACATTCTCGTGTACAACCATATCATCTCGGTCATTCGTTTAAACATCTCGTGTACAACCGTATCATCCTCGGCTCATCTCGTTTAAACATCTCGTGTACACACCATATACATCTCATGTTTTGGTGGGAAGTTTGATATCATGATCAACAACAATGTTTCCAGCTTATCTTGTTCTAGTTTGAAAGATGCAATTCCTACTATGGGCCAAGTGTTATCACGAGATGTTTAACGAATATAGAGCTCTATACAATGCTAACGACATCAACAACAGCACATCAAGATGCAATTCCTAACTATGGGCCAAGTGTTAACCACAATATCTCACCAGATGTTTACACGAATAAGCCGAGATGACTATAGAGCTCTATACAAATGCTAATGGTCTATAACAGTAATCTATGGTCTAAATCTCATCCACCCTTGAATTGTTATGGCATAGTACACATTCATAAGAAGGTGAGGGCCTCATGCTTATCTCAATGTTGAAAGCAACCCTAGAACCAATCACATGGACTTTGAATGTATTTGTCGACTACAACTTTCAAGAAATTGTAGCAGGTAATACTCTCTCGTCCTAAAATTAGCTGTTACGTCAACGCATGTGAATCAATGGACATGTAGTTACTCAATGCCAAATGCAAAGTATAGAAGCGAGTGACTTGTCTCATGAAGAAATAGAGCATGAGTTGCGTAAACAACTTTTTTCTTCATAAATGAACAGGTGCATTCTCTGTCTAACACATTTAATGTTCGAGATATGGTTGTACACGAGATGTTAAACGAATGAGCCGAGATGATATGGTTATACACGAGATGTTTAACGAATGAGCCGAGATGATATGGTTGTACACGAGATGTTAAACGAATGAGCCGAGATGATATGGTTATACACGAGATGTTTAACGAATGAGCCGAGATGATATGGTTGTACACGAGATGTTAAACGAATGAGCGAGATGATATGGTTTTCAACGAGATGTTAACGAATTAGCCGAGATGATATGGTTGTACACGAGATGTTAAACGAATGAGCCGAGATGATTGGTTTTACACGAGATGTTTAATGAATTAGCCGAGATGATATGGTTGTACACGAGATGTTAAACGAATGAGTCGAGATGATTATGGTTATACACAGGATGTTCAACAACAAAGTTCCAGCTTATGTTGTTCTAGTTTGAAAGATGCAATTCCTAAACTATGGGTCAAGTGTTATCCACAATGTCTCACTAGGCGTAAAGTAGTTATTAACTTGCCTGTTTCGTTTAACGAATGAGCCGAGTTGTGATTTTCGATTGATCTGTTTCGTTTGCTTGCCAAGTTGTTTCGTTTGAGTCTGTATGAAATGAGCGAGATGTTTAATCGAATAAGCCGAATGATATGGTTTATACCACGAGATGTTAAACGAATGAGCCGAGCAATTATGGAACTCGTGCTCAACAACACAAAGTTCCAGCTTATCTTGTTCTAGTTTGGAAAGATGCAATTCCTAACTATGGCCAAGTGTTAACCACAATGTCTCACCAGGCGTAAAGCAGTTTATTAACTCGCCTGTTTCGTTTAATGAATGAGCCGAGTTGTTTCGATGATCTGTTTCGTTTGCTTGTCAAGTTGTTTCGTTTGAGTCTGTATGAAATGAGCCGAGATGTTTTATGAATGAGCCGAGATGTATGGTTATACACAAGATGTTAAACGATTGAGCCGAGCAATTATGGAACTCGTGCTCAACAACAAAGTTCCAGCTTATCTTATTCTGTTGAAAGATGCAATTCCTAACTATGGGCGCAAGTGTTAACCACAATGTCTCCACCAGCGTAAAACAGTTTATTAACTCGCCTGTTTCGTTTTTTTTTTTTTTTTTTTTTTTAACGAATGAGCCGAGTTGTTTCGTTTGCTTGTCGAGTTGTTTCGTTTGATCTGTTTCGTTTACTTGTCAAGTTGTTCGTTTGAGTCTGTATGAAATGAGCTCTATACAATGCAAGTATTTATAGGAAAACAAGGAATGACGTATTGACCCATTATTTAGTATACATACAAGCCACCTTTGTCTTATATTTTTTTTATATCGAAGCCGTAAATTACGATAATATTGATTACGTTTTAACATCAAATTATTTGATAAATAGCAAAGTATTTATTTTTGTAATTTTTTTTAATTTATGTAATTTTTAAAATTAATTTTTTCACAAACATATAATTTTTAAAGCAATATTTTTCTAAAATTAATTCATATACAAGTATTTTAAATTAAAAACTGATTTAAAAAGTTTTTAAATAAAAAAAAATCAAATACACGCAGTTTGGGTCGACATTGTCAGACCCATTCTGCTTTATAAAACGTTTTAATATTTATTTTAAAAATAACACGGATTTAAAAAGTTTAAAAAAAAATAATAATAGTACACGCAGTTTGGGTCGACATTGTCGACCCATTCATGCTTTTAAAATTTTTTTATATATTAATTTTAAAATAAAATGATTTAAAACTTTTTAAATAAAAAAAATAATAACACGCGTTGGGTCGACATTGTCGACCCAACTGCTTTTAAAAATGTTTTAATATTTATTTTAAAATAAAAACGGATTTAAAAAGTTTTTAAACAAAAAAAAAATACACGCAGTTTGGGTCGACATTGTCTACCCATTCTGCTTTTAAAATTTTTTTATAATTAATTTTAAAATAATAATTGATTTAAATTTTTTTAATAAAAAAAAATAATATACACGCAGTTTGGGTCGACATTGTCGACTCAAACTGCTTTCAAATTTTTTTTAATATTGGTTTTAAAACAAAAACGGATTTAAAAAGTTTTTAAATAAAAAAAAAATGCAAGCAGAATGGGTCGACAATGTCGTCCCATTCTGCTTTTAAATTTTTTTTAATATTAATTTTAAAATAAAAATTGATTTATAAAGTTTTTAAATAATAAAAAATAATACACGCAGTTTGGTCGACATTGTCGTCCCTAAACTGCTCAAATTTCAACTCCCTTTGACTGCCTTTTTTAGTTGAAAAAAGAGTGGGCCATGGGCAATATTCCAAATATTTTGCTTGTCCAAACAGAAGCTTTTGGTGCAGTGGTATGCCCCAACATAACAAAGAAATGCAAACAGTATAGTGAACGTAGTATATATAGACCATTTGGTATATAGTTCCCAGAGTAAACGATATCCATCCTATTAAAAATACCTCCGGATAAGTTGTATAACTTATTCTATATATTTATAACCCATTTTATTTAATCACTAACTTATAGCTGCATTTTCTTGAAAGAACAAAGTTGTAGCATATATATGAACTAACTTATAGTGCATAATTTATATATATATATATGAAACGCATTCATTTTCCTTGAGCACGAAATAAAAAGGAAATAAAATTGTACAAGACGTAAATATATTGATGTATGCATTCATATACACATTGTAGGGGGCGCTTTCATGGAAATTTTTTTTAGTAGGCGGGGCCTTTGAGCGGTCTTAAGTAGGAGTAAGGGTCACAGCAAATTAAACACATAAACCTTTTACGGTATTTCTCATATTTCATTATTTCCATGTGGAGAATATGAATACTGGCTTATTAGACAGAAAGGAAATAATGAAAAGTTCAACCTTGATGTACTGTGCATCATTATTTCCATGTGGAGAATATGAATACTGGCTTCAAAACTTCATAATGCGACTAAAGCATATAGAACTTGCTTGCTAGCTCGAGGGTATATGAAAATGATATTCGTAAACTAGCTAACAGTGAAAACATATATTTAGCATGTAGACTTTGATCAGTAAAATGATTGTATGGTATTAAGTCCGTACGTATAGTACAAGCGCAATTCTAATCACACATCAATGTTTATATTTACACAATTACACCACTGCAAGAATCGGGGCTTTTTAGCCATGGCCAAATCCTTGCTAAAAGCCACGTACAAAGTCGTGGCTAAGGATTTATTAAATAGAGGTAAATTCAAATAGGGATAATTGTTTCTAAATGTAATGAACTTTTCACTGTTTACAATTTTGTGTATGTATCTTTTAATTTTTTTAAACAATGCAAACAAGTACTAATCTTACTATTATATGCATTAATTTAACATTTTGGTTAGAGTTATTTACATATATCGTCCTTCGTGGTTAGGACCAAATTGCAACGTTGTCCTTATTTTTTTTTGTTAGAGTTATTTTACATAAATCGTCCTTGTGTGGTTATCGGTTCAGGTTGACACGTGTCGGGTCGGGTCGGGTCGGATAGCGGGTCGGATCGAGTAGGATATCGGTTCGGGTTGACCGTGTCACCAACTGAGTGGTGCCACGTGGAAACGGGTATTAATAATCCTAAATGCCCCAAGCGGGTTCGAACCTGAGCCATTTGTGTGGGACTGAGGGTGATGCCCAGCTGAGCTGGGCTTACTTCAATTATATTGGTTGTGCCTAGTTCCTTTTAATCCAATATTGAACTCAGTCCTTTTATTAATAATAAAATGGTCAAATTAGTATTTGACCTGTTAATTTAAGGAGTTTTGCCCTGGTTCAATATTTGAGAAAAATACCGTTGGACTCGTTTTTTCGTGCTCTTTCCGATGGTGTGCTCGGGAAATTTTTTTCGACTTCGTTGAACCTCGAAAAAACATGAAAATATCGTCGAAACTCATCCAAAAACCACCTTTTTTTTATTTGTTTTCAAACCTTGTACCTGCAAGACATAATAACACATAACAACATATTTGCAATATAATTTCACATATTTGCAAAAACAGTGATTTTTTGATGAGTTTTGACTACGTTCTCACGTTTACGAGATTCAAACGAAGTCGGAAAAATTCCCCGAGCGACCCCATAAAATATATTGAAATATGTGAAATTATATTGGAAATATGTTTGTTATGTGTTATTTGTCTTGCAGGTACAAAGGTTTGAAAACAAAGCAAAAACGGTGATTTTCGAAAGAGTTTCGACGACATTTTCGCGTTTACGAGATTCAAATGAATTCAAAAAAATTCCCCGAGCACTCCATTGAAAAGAGCACGAAAAAACGAGTCCACGGTATTTCTCTCCTTTTGAACCAGGCCAAAACTCCTTAAATTAACAGGTCACATACTAATTTGACCCTTTTATTATTAATAAACGGACTGAGGTCAATATTGGGTTAAAAGGAACTAGCACGCCAATATAATTGAAGGTATTGCCCAGCTCAACTGGGCATCACCCTCATCTCCCACACAAATGGCTAGGTTCGAACCCGGCTTGGGGGCATTTGGGATTATTAATACCCGTTGCACATGCACCACTCAGTTGGTGACACGTGTCAACCCGATCGATATCCTACTCGATCTGACCCGCTATCGACCCGACACGTGTCTACCCGGCCCGACTCGTGTCAACCCGAACCGATAACCACAAGGACAATTTATGTAAATTATAACTGACAATAAGGACTAACGTTGCAATTTGGTCCTAACCACAAGGACGATTTATGTAAATAACTCTAACCAAATATTAAATTATGCACATAATAGTAGGATTAGTAATTTTTTTGCATTGTTTAGAAAAATTAAAAGATACATGCACAACATTGCAAAAAATGAAAAGTTCGTTATATTTAGAAACAATTATCCCATTCAAATATATTACCAATAGTATGTGAAGTATCCATAAAAAAAAGTCTAGTTTAATGCAAACCAAAATATTGGAAGTACTAAAGTAAAATCATTCAACTTAACTTTTTTCTTCAACTTCAATGTTGATACATTTGTGTCTTTCGAACCCGGAAATATCAACAACCGGTAATCCAATATCTGGGTAAAACTTAGCAGTCTTTTTGGCTCCATCATAATACCGGTTTGGTAACTTGACGCCCGCCGTAGAACTTTTGAAGTTTCGTTTGGCCTGTACACACGTCCCCCAACAACTAATAGACTGCCATTCAAGATTTCTGCTGTTATCGACTTCACGTACACCCCCTTCAAACCGGTGATATCACAAGTCAGTTTGGTTTCTTTCTCGGACCTCTTTACATACAATATGTACTCACACGCCTTTTTCATTCTTATACCAAGGCCGAAACGCGCATGGTTAATTGTGGCAACAGTACCGATAAATTAAAACGAAACACGCCTTCTACTACGTCTGGTGCTGTGGTTAGAGACCGGAAAAGAAATCGGTTGTTGTTCACGAATGCAGGTGATGGTGGTGGTGTTGTACGGTTAAAGTGGGGTTTTAATGTAGTAGTCAACCGGCGGCTAATAGGGCGGATCACCATATTTTAGTGTTTCTGTTTTTTTGAGAATGAATTTTGGGGATTATAATATTTTAAGTTAGGCCAAGCTAAGCCCGATTATGGTCTTATGATCCATTAAGTACTATAGGGGTTTTATTTATAATTTGCATTATACATATCAATCGTTTCAATAAACATAATAACTCACCGGGTTTATTCATATTTCCTACGTGAAACATATACCAGGAACAACGTACATGGGTTGTGTGTGATTTAGTAACAACGTAGGTGGGTTGTGTACAAATCTTCACTCTTAACATAGATAGTGTGTAATTTACACATAATGATCACAGTATTTTTCTTTTGCACGGCAATGATTTTATTATAGCTCTAGCAAGGACGCTAGAGACATTATGATCACACTTTATCGATGGGGATCGGACAAAATAAAAACCTCACCGTAGATAAACAGAAAAACGATAGTTCTTAGGAATATTTGATAGAAACAATATAAAAACATGGCACAATTAATGTGCTAATTGATTCTTAAATTTGTTTTATTGATACAAATGATCCATGTGCTTCCATTTATCTATAATCAATGTATATACAACAAAATTTATACAAAAAAAAATACAATATATCATATTCTATGACTACGCGTTTTCCTAGAAGAAGAAGTAGTTGAAGAAGAAACCCTAACCGGAAAAGATCGAAAAAACGCACGTACCTCTTCGCGTCTTGTTTTTTCAAAGAAATCGGCCATTGTCCCATCATCCGACGACCTCCTCCTTCGTTTATTTTTTCGTGGCGGTGATGGTAAGCTTGGTGGAGGGATCTTGTGATCATCTGAAGTTGGAGTTTGACAATCATCATAATTACTATCATCTACATGTGCCACAAGCTCTTGCTTGTTGTTTGACTTTGATGTTTCACCATGATCATCATCCTTTTGATTATCACCATGTTTTGCCATGGATTCATTGGGTTTTTTGGACATTTGAAGCTAAGCTAGCTTAGAGAGAGATAAGATATGTAGAGCGAAAGAGATACCTTCTTTGACAATCTTTCTTTGATTTGTTTAATATTGTACATGTCACTTAATTCATAGTTCTTATCATGTTACATTTTATTCCATATGTTTTTCTTGGAATAATATATTTAGAGAGAATGAGAGAGAAGAAAAAAGATATCTGTGACTAACTTAATTGACAACGTTTGGATAAATTTACCACCTGATGTATACAGGCTATGAACAGTTAAAACAATAAGAACAAAGGAGAAGGAATTGTTGTAGCTTTTTCTTTTTCTTTTTTAAATTCGATGTTCAAAAATATGTGGCGTTCTTTAATAAAGAATTGAGCTAGCTAGTGTTTAATTAGATTCTTGTACGATGTATTTGAACATGGTTTATCAAGTTCGTTAATTAATATCTCATTTTTTTTTTTAATTTTTTTTAGAACGGCATTTTCATTAAGCTAGAAAGAAAAAAGATTACAAGGTAATATTACAATAATATTTTGGATCACAAATCCAATTGAACCACTCTGGTTTAAGAACTCTATTTCTATTAACAATCCAAGAGTGCGAGAAAAACTTAATATCATCCAAGAGAGTGTTTTTTCGAGGAGGTTTTAAATCGAAGAAAACTCCGTATCTAAATCTCCAAATAACCCAAGCAGTAGTTTGAACCATCACATCGAAACAACTTTTTGCTGAAAAGGTGATGTGTAGTTTCAGTGTCCCCGTGTAATCGATGAAAAGGTGATGTGTAGTTTCAATGTCCCCGTCACAAATCGCACATCAAGTAGAGTGCAAATTAATATCTCATTACACTTCAATTATTTTCCTTCTGTTGATGCAAAATATATAAATAGACTTGTGTTTTAAATGCATTTTCATTGGTAAACTTCTCATCAAGTATTATAAAACGCGAAAAAAAAATAATTAATGTCAAAGTCGGGAAAAAAAAACTTTGAAAAATAAAAAATAAACTTATATTTTAGTACGGATGGAGTATTAATTAATTGTATTTAATTCAATAAGACACGCATGTATATAAGCAAATACGAATGTCAAAGCTTACAAAGGAAGGTTTAGAAATTTCTACGTTGGTATCCTTGCCCACTTCTTGATTGATAGCGATGACACCCACCAACAAAAAAGATGACATATCGATCGAGTTTAGAGAATTGTAATACGGAGTAATTCTTAATGGAGATAAAAAATAATAATAATAATAATAATAAAAATAAATAAAAATTTACTATTATGACTTATGCTGAATTATAATAAAAAATGATTGAGATGACTAATTTAATTATGAGACTAATTTTAAAAACTAGAAATGTGATTTTGACAAATGTCAAAATAGATTGAGAAAACAAATATGACACATATCTAACTGTATAAGTTCTTATGAATCGGTTGTATCTTTAATTAAGCGTACGTTTTAGTCATGCCAATCGTTACTTGATTACAATTCATAAATACTGATTTTAACTGTAAAAAACAAAAAAACAAAAAAAAAAAAAAGCTTTGTCACTGACATATATGATATCCCAACAGTATAATATTAAATTAACAGAAGGTAAAATAACAAGGGTTTATTTTATGTAATTAACCTTATTTATTAGTCCAGTGATTTTGACCTCAGAGTTTAGGATTAAACTTGATAGCACCAATATAGACATGTTCGATTTGTTGGTCTGAGTTATGTAACACAAGATAGGGTGTCAGATTTTCGGTTTATCTTTTTTTAAGCTCTTTCTTTTTTAAATGTTTTTTCTAGATTCGATTGTTTAATTGATTACAATTATTTTCAAATTTGTTGAGGATATATTTTGTTTTTCTCAAAGGTGGTTGTAATCGGTGGATAAGCTAGGGTGATGAGGTAAATTATGTAGCTGGAGTAAATTATATAATTTGTCTTTGATGTTTGAACTATGTTATAAAATATTTATGATAATAATAAGTTAGACTCAAAGTTATGTATTTTTATATGTGGTTTCCATTCACAATGATCGTACAATAAACTGAACCTTCTTAATAGCGTGAAATATGACAAATTACACGCTTGGGTTAGACGGATCGCAGGGTAAACCCTGCGAACCGACTCTGCCGTGAGAATAAGTCATCCGTGTATTTAGGAGTAAAGTATAGTGAGAGAAAGTAGAAAGGGAATGAATGACATACTATAATCGGATGAAATGAGTGGGTTATTTGTAGGCAAATCCTAGGAATGATCTAGCTTTGCCACATGTCTTAATTTGATTGGCTGAGAAGAAGCATATTCTCTTTGGCCAATAGCAGGGCTGTGAGAATAGGCTCCGTGATCGTGCCCACGTGCATTTGTCTATTATTAACGACAATAAAGGACGACCGTTATCTGTGTTGGGGCCACGAGATATTCTTTTTGTCCTTTAGTGTCGGGGCCTCGATCTCCTCGGAGGCTAAGCTTCCTTGGAGCGTTGGTCTCCGTGAATTCGGCTCTTGTGTATTGGAGGGTTCCCTTGCGGTAGTCCAGTGGGCTGTACGCCAATGGACATGTCTGAGTGCCACGTGTGCAGTATCAGAGGTTGGGTTCCAAGTCGTGAGATGGGGTACACCATCACACAACTTCATTCATAGTCCAATGATGATGATATCTATACAGAAAATCTATGTGTACTGGAAAGTATATAGTAAAATATGAAAAGTATAGTATGCATACCTCATCTAGTATAATCGACTAATCATAGTAAAGTAATAACATGTAGATAACATAGTAAAAATGTTAAATAATAAATGTGAAAAGTATTATGCATACCTGGCTTCTATGTTCATTAGTTTATATGCACACAAACGTACGCCGTGTGTTGTTTAATTCACATCGATCATTTACATGTGTCCAACTTATATATTAATACAAATTTCAAAATGTTTTTTCTTCTTCTTTGTGTTACGTTTGGCGTTTGTTTTGAATAAACAGGTGAGCTGGGGATTATTAGGACGTTTCATGCTAAACCGTGTTTTAGGATAGTTGGACCCATTTATTTGTTTTTATTCGCATCACGTATTCCGGTTTAAAAGCAGACCCTCCAACATGGTGAGCACCACCAAAAGAAACAACGAGAAGCCAATAGTAATTTGTACTGTACCTATTCTGAAATTATTTACTCCGTATTTTTTAGAGTAATAAAGAGTGGGATGTTCCAAAATATCCATTTTGTCGTATAACAGTATAATTTAGGAAACGTGCAAAACCAAAGCTCTATTGTTTAAGATGTTTGTGTGAATATTCTTTGTTATTGATATCGGTTGAATGGTAAAACCGTAAAAAGGTCTCTGTCCATGTTTATCTTTAAACTCGTCTGTTTGTATTTTTTATGGCTGTTTTAACCTTTTTCTTAATTACCCCCCTTTGTCATCCCAAAAAATTTCACCTTATAACGAGGTTTTTCCTCTAGTTACGCCCTTACCATTTCGCCCCTTAGAGATGGTTTTCGGCATATATACTGAAATCAATTAGCTAGTTGTCGACTTAGAGCATGTTTTGAGGGCTTGAATTTCTGCATTTTCTTCCATATTTCGACCGCATATATTATACCTCAATACCTCATTACATTGGACTAAACCTTGATCCAATGTATCACCTGATTCTCCACGTCTTGAACATAATTAGTGAATGATTAATCATATGGGTCTATTGGCTAATGATCCAATCTTTTCTTTTATGAAAGTGCAGTTTCTTGTTTTCTTCTAGCTACTTGTTATTTTCTTAATAAAAGTATCGCAGTTCAAAATAGAAACAAACCCCGTCTTGCCAAAAATGGAGCGATCAAGAAGTGGTCCTTGAACTTCACTCCATATGAACACGTACACACTTTTTTTGTGGATGGAATCAGATTGTACTACAAAGGTAATCTCATTGATTTGGGTGACCCGGTGCGAAACTACAAATAAAGTCTCGTAAATCATGAAAAGCTTAACTTTATGAAAAATTCAAAACATAATATATTTAGACATCTATAAACACTAATGGATACATACTAAATCGGAAGTCCTCTCACATAATATTTGAAAAAGGCTATAAAAATTCAAGTTAGACATGTATAAATACTAATAAACATATACTAAATCGGAGGCTTATCACAAATGGTGGCCCTTTGCGGTTGCCCCACTTGCACATGCTAATCACCGCTACTCTATACTACAGATTGAGATCCTTTCACTAGGAACATGATAGGTCATGTTTATGTTATTGTGATAAGATAATATATGTTGGCCTTTTAATTTGTCACTTCTATTTTATTTAAATTTAAATTTTCATTTAAAATAACATTAACATTACTCATCATGTTCAAATAGAACTTGAGAGTATCTCAATCATTGTAGTAATATGCCTAATTAATCTAGAATATATGAGTAATATGACCTGCAAATTAAGGATAGTATCTTCTCCTCGTTTCACTACAAAACAAAGTATGTTTTTAACACATTTAAATGATGATATCTCCACGCCTAAGAGTGCGTAAAATTGTAAAGTCCACATTTGGATCTTGTGTGGAGATTTTGTGCGTCACAAAATTTGTCACTCCTAGAAACGTGGATACATTACTTGACTCTCACACTAAAAAGTGTGAATAAAATCTCTAATTACACATTTTAAAATGTGGAAAGGCATTAAGAAGTTCACGCAGGTAAGTGTGGACAATCATCAAAACTCCACACATTCAAATGTGGACAACCATAAAAACTCCACACTTTAACATGTGGACAATTTAAAAAACTCCACGCTTTATGGTGTTGACAAACAAAAGACTGTCATTTTTAAAAATTTATGTGGAAAACTAGAAGGGGGGGTTAAATAGTTTTACCGGTTTTTAATCTGTTTCAAAACTTTACTTTTGAAAAACCTTGATTCGAATCTTATGTGTAATCAATCAACACCAATATGAACACTAAACTATACTATCTAATGCAAATATGAATGTAAAGAAAGAGATGGAAAGATCAAATCAGGACAAGAGATTTATAATGGTTCGGTCACGAAGCTCTTCTTTGCCCTACTCCACTCCCCGAGTACCACACTCGAGAGTTTCAAGCACTATGTCAACAAACCTCCCTTCAGGCGGAGAAAACCGTACAACGTCGCTTATTCTAATTTTCGACACTAAGCTAGATGTCGAGTACTAATCTTAGCTAGTACCAATCTACCACGATCCACACGATCCTTTCTACTTCACACAATCAACACACTTGACTCGATCTACCCGATCTACCCTTGATCCACTTGATCAAAAGCCCACAAGCTACAAGAGATCCCAAGATCTCAACATGATCACAATGATCAACTCTCACATGACTCAATTTACCTATCTACCCTTGATCAACTTGATCAACTCACAAGCTCACAAGCTACAAGAGATCTTCAAGATCTCAACAAGATCACAATGATCTAAATCTCACAAACTCTCAAAAGAAAATGAACTTGATTTTATGCAAGGATTTCAACAAGTATGTAACAAGTGTTACAAGTGCACTAACTATTACTACAACACTTTGTATCTTCTTTGATACTTGTGTTCTTCTCTTGCACTAATAGAGGGAATAAAGGTGATCACTTGGTTGGATAATTAGATCACTCTTTAAACAAAAAGAAAACTAAAACTAAATGATCAAGAAGAAAAGATGTGGTGAGAGTATTGAACTCAGAAATATTTGTGGTTGAAAAAGGATACCAAAAACTGTGAAGAGGGCTGGTATTTATACGCAAAAAAATCTAGCCGTTATGAGGACACGGTACCACTAAATGTCACACAGTACCACTAAATTTAGTGGTACCGTGTCAGACAAAAACGCTCATCTTTTTGTCTTAGTGGTGAAAGTTTATTTGTGGAAGTTTGGAGCTGATTTTGGGGGGGGGGGGGAATAGCTGTTATGATATTTAAACTTATTTTTTTCAATAAAACATTTCTTAATAATTCAAAAATAACTTGTAAAGTGTATTTTTGAAAAAATGTTTTGTAACATTAAAAATGTGAAGTTTTAAACACAAATTCACTTCTTTGATCATTTGTCAAGTTGTAAATTTGTTTGTTAATACCTAGAGTGATTTTGCGTAGAAATGGGATCTTTCGACTAAAAACTTGTTTACGTTAATTTTAACGTAAAGTGTTTTCACATTTTGTCATCCTCAAAACGTGAAGTTATCGAAAGATATAAATAACGTTTTTAGAACATTATTTGCATCAACAATCTCCCCCTTTTTGATGATGACAAAACCTAAACTCATTTAAAGTTAAAATTAATTTTAACAAGTTTTTAATGACTTTATATCCCATTTCTCTCCCTTTTTGTCGAAGCAAAAAGGTTGCTAAGGCTCCCCCTTGATGTATACTCCCCCTCGTTTGGAGGACACCAAAGAATCAAGAAATTTAATTCTTGCTACAAAACAAAGTTAGATGACAAATATACAATATCTAACATGTAGCAATCACAACAAATATCCAACCACAAATTAAACTGTGGAAAACTAGAAAGGGGGGTTGAACAGTTTTACCGGTTTTTAAGTTCTTTTGAAATCTTCTTAAAAGTTTACTTATTAAAAACCTTGATTCGAATCTTATGTGTAATCAATCAACACTAACTAATAATAAGTAAAGTAAGTAAAGAGAAAAGTTGGAAAGATCAAACCGGGACAAAAGGATTTATAGTGGTTCGGCTACGAAGCACCTCTTCGCCCTACTACACTCCCCGAGTACCACACTTGAGAGTTTCAAGCACTATGTCAACAACCTCCCTTAAGGCGGAGAAAACCGTACACGTCGCTTATCCTATTTCCGACACTAAGCTAGATGTCGAGTGCTAATCTTAGCTAGCACCAATCTACCACGATCCACTTGATCAAACACTCAAGCCCAATGGCTTCAAGAGATCACCAAGATCTCGACACGATCACAATGATCAACACTCACTTGACTAACACTATCCTAATGACCCTTGATCTTCTTGATCAATCACACAAGCCCAATGGCTTCAAGAGATGTTCACTATCTCTTGTAAGATCACAATGATCTTCACTCACACTCTCACAAAAGAAAAATGATCTTGATGTATGCTATGATACAATCAAGTATGTAACAAGTGTTACAAACAACCTAGCAACTATAACTCTTGTATCTTCTTGGATACCTTGAGTTCTTCTCTTGCACTTGAAGAGGAATGACAACACCTTGTATCAACTTGGATACTTTGTGTTCTTCTCTTGCTATTGAAGAGGATCTCTAAGTTGGATGATTGGATCACTCTTGAACAAAAGAAAAACTAAACTAAATGATCAAGAAAAGAAAATGGTGTGAGAGGTTTAAACTCAGAAGTTTCTGTGTGTGAAAGGGTGCCTAAAATCTGTAAAGTGGGTTGGTATTTATAGGCAAAGAAAATCTGAACGTTACAGGTGGACGGCTCCACTAAATCACCCACGGCTCCACTAAATTTAGTGGAACCGTGGAGCCGTCCCAGACAAAGACGCTCCAAATTTTGTCTTTTCTGGTGAAAACTTATTTGGGGAAGTTTGGAGCTGATTTTGGGGGGAAAAATAGCTGTTATGAATTTTAAACTTATTTTTTTCCATTAAAAAAATTTCTTAATTATTCAAAAATAATTTGTCATGTATATTTTGAAAATATGTTTTGTCACATTAAAATGTGAAGTCTTAAAACCCAAACTCACTTCTTTGATCATTTGTCAAGTTGTAAGTTTGTTCTAGAGTGATTTGCGTGGAAACGGGATCTTCCGATTAAAAACTTGTTTACGTTAATTTTAACGTAACGTGATTTCACATTTTTTCATCCTCAAACGTAAAGTAATCGAAAGATATAAATAACATTTTTGGAACATTATTTGCATCAACAATCTCCCCCTTTTTGATGATGACAAAACATAAACTCATTTTAAGTTAAAATTAGTTTTAACAAGTTTTTAATGAGTTTACTCCCGTTTCTCCCCCTTTTTGTTGAAGCAAAAAGGTTGCAAGGCTCCCCCTTGATGTATACTCCCCTCATTTGGAGAACACCAAGGAATCGAGCAATGATTCGTGCTACAAAACAAAGTTAGAAGACATATATGCAATATCTAACAAGTAGCACTTTTGACAAATATCCAACAAAATTAGCTAAGTAGCCACATAAACATGAAACAACCACATTAAAGCCCATTTCATAAACATAAAATAAATGTCATACATGAGTATGACTACAACAATGAAGCAAATTAAATAAAAGAAGACACATAAACATCCATAGTAGTATGAGGCTTCAAGATTTGCTTCCAACTTCAAAAGGTTCCTAAGTATTTATTGGAACAACTAAACATAAGTATGTTTAGTTTGGGCTATCGTGTGGTGGTGGAGGTGGAAGGATGATGGGGCCTATTGGTGGTGTGAGGAGATGCTCAAGGTATGAGAACCTAAAGCTTAACTCATCTCTAAGGCTCATGATGAGATTTTGGTTGTGGTGGCAACAAGCACAACTCAAGGTATGTGGTTGTAGGGGATAAAGAATGGGATAACCCATTAAAGGTTGTGGTAATGGTAATAGTGATGAGGATGAATGTGTTGGTGTCAAGTTCAAAGGGTGATGTAGGTGATAGGGTTAGTGTGAGAGCCAAAGGTTGTGGTGATGGTGATGGTGAAGTGGATGATGTGTTAGTCCCAAGTCCAAAAGAGTTTGATGGTGATTGGGTGAAGGTTAAAACTAGTGGTTGAGGAGGACTTGGTTGAGATAAAGGTGTGTTGGTTCTAATGGTGGTAGAGGATGAAGATGTTGGTTTGGTTGAGGTTGCCTTGGATGGAGCTTGGGGTGTAGTGATGGAAGATGATGATTTGGTTGAGGTTATGGGTGTGTGTAGATCATCTTCATCATCCAATGTGAGATCAATAAAAGTTATCTCTTTGATGGTTGGTTTGGTTGAGGCTTGTGGTGTGTGAACACTTTTGATCCATTGATCAATAAGAGTGGTTTCATTTGTTGGTTTGATGTTAAGCCTTGGTTTTCTTGGCTTTGTGTGAAGTGGTAGCAATGGTGGAAGACATGATAGTTGTATGGTGAGTGTGAAGTGGTAAGGATGGCAATGTATGATGTTAGCTTATATAGCCAAATCAAGACATGCAAGGTTGAAGAGGATGTTGGATTTGGGGATTTGGGTGCATGGAAATCAGGTTATGTTTGCAGATTTCCAGGAAAAGAAAGTCAAAAAGTGGAAGAGAATAGTTAATTTCGTCTTCCCAGGGCACGATACCACTAAAGGTACCACGGCACCACTAAATTTAGTGGAGCCGTCCCCTATTTAGTGGAGCCGTGGCCTCCAGTTGACTCTTTTTCCAGTTTTGCAGGTTCTAGGCTACCTAAAATGGGTAAATCTGGGGAATCTATTTTCTGCAAATCTCAAAGCCTCAATCTACTAAAGAAGAATCACATAAATTTCCTAACACTAGTCTAAACTAGCAACTAAAATTATCATGTGATCTTCTAAGTATAGGCAACTAGCAAGCATGCATCATTCCAAGCATTTTTATCATTTAGTGCATGCAATAAAAAAATTTATGAACTAAACAAAGCTCATAAAATATCAAGATTGATTAACTAATAAAAGTAAGCAATTCATGTAGTGAATGTTAAGGCAATTCAAGCTAGTTTATGTTAAATGGACATTGCCATGACCTTATTTATAATAGCTTAATAATACTTAAGTTAATAGTACTACTTAAGCTAATCCTAACTAGTCTCTTCTTTTCCCCATCTTCTTTATCTTATTCCCGAGTCCTTTGATTGCCTTGCCAATGGACTTGAACCCCCCAATTGTTTGCTCATGCATCGAGACTTGTCGATTGTACATGGTTGTTTGCCTTCTCATCATCGTGGATAAGTTGGTTTGTCCGAATTCAATATCGGAGGTTTGTGTGAAAGATGAGGTGTCAAGGTTATGAAAGAAGGTGTCGGGAGAGGGAGTATTAGGACGAGACGTTCCTTCTTCGTTCACCTCATCATCATCCTCATCCATAGGTTGAAAAGACGAACCGTGACCGAAGGAGGAGGAAGAGAGGGGAATATCGAAAGTGGATTTACGACCACGTTTGGACCCTTTGTCCTTACGTTGCTTTGTGTGACGTTGTGGTCCACCAAGGGGTTTCATGACCGGATTGACTAGGACATAGTCGACACTACGGAGATTAGGAAAAGTTTCCATGACCCAGTTAAAAGACGAGTAAGTAAACATACCATATGGCATGAGCTTATCCGAACGACTATGAATATTGGCCATCCGTTTGACCATATAGTATGCGAGGTTATATGGTTCCTCGATACTAAGACAGTAGAGCATGTGGGCGAGACTCACCGAGACGTGATCACGGTTTCCCGCAAGGCTCAACACGTTTTCACGTAGAAGGAGTTCCCAACTTCTAAGGTCGAGAAGAAGCTCTTTGAGGTAGATGCGGTTGGGGTCAAGGTGGACAATGGAACCATCACGTTTTTGGTACGTGTGGACGACTCGAGGTGTTTGGATGACACGTTTGATGGACTCGAGGTCGGGGAGTTCGGTACGATAAGTACCTTGATTTTCTAGATTGTAGAAGAGAGACTCGAGGGAATGGACTTCAGTGTATGCACACTGACCATACGAAGGAACCCGAGAATTTCACCAATCTCGGAGACGGACAGGATGATATTTTGGTTTTGGATCCAAAAATCAAGGAAGACATTACCATCCACATCAGTGAAGGTACGGACTCGACTATAAAACTCAAGGACAAAACGAGGACAAATTTGATTGTTTATTTTGTATAAAACAATCAAAGTCAATAGTGGGGAAACAAACTTGGATGTTATCCAAGAGAACGTAATGAGCATCGACTACACGACCTTCGTGTATATATCGATCTTGGACTTTAGCAAGATATGCTTTTTCTTCAATGGGGATGTTAGGATTGTCTACAAGACGGGGAATGTAGGGTTTGGTATCTTGATAATCAGTACGAGGCATCGTTACCTACAAAAATATAATTTTATATATGTTAACTTGTTGCATTTTAGTGATCACAACTTTAATGTGTGTGTGTGCCTAAATGCAACGATGTGGAGGTGCGGAATCTCGACTCTAAAATAAACCTAATGAGATTACCCAAACACTCCTAACTTCACTCTTGCTCAATCAAATATGTCGAATAATACATATTAATTATGTAGGTCGATCCATATTTGAGAGTTCATGTATGCATGCCCAAAACGTTTTTAATTTGAATCAACAACGCACGAAAAAGTGTTTCATGATCCTAGACTCGTGAACTTTTTCGAAAACAATGGAATTGGGGTGTTTGGCAAACGACTCAATGTGGCGCCAAAAATCTGAAAATTGAAAGGCCTCAAAGTTAATCATTCCTAATCCCTTTTTAATCATCCTAGACATGATTCCATTGAAAAACAATTAATCTTAATCCAATTTAAATAGGAAAATTCGGACTAGATTATGCAATATAAGTGGGTTTATGAAAATCCTAGGTTTAGGGAAACATGTAAGTACTAAATTGTCTAATCCTAGTCCTAATTTCACAAAAGTTCATCAAAAATTTAAAATCCCAATTCGAATTTATGCATATGAACAAACCCTAGACTCAAATTGAAAGAAATTAATGATATTTAACTTACAATTTGTGTTGAATTGATTAGGATTTGTTGATTCCAATGCCTTGAACTTGATTAGCAAGTGTGTAAATGGATTTTGGTTGTGGGTTTGGTTTGTGACAGCAGGAGGGAATGAGTTTGTTTGTTTGAAATGAGTGTGCAGAGGAAAGTGGAAGAAAAACGGGCATTTTTTCAGATGCACGGTACCACGGTACCACTAAACATTAGTGGTGCCGTGCCACTTTAGTGGAGCCGTGGGTCTGTAAGGCCCATTTTTGTTCTGTTTCGACTCTTGACTGATTAATCTTACTTATTTAGCAAGACTTTTTGACGCGAGGAAGAAGTTTATACCTAATAAACTTTTTGACGAAAACGATTAGGCGGGAGGACAAGGAATGACCTTAGTATTTCCAAGGAAAAAACCAATATGTCATCGGAGGAAAATAGGATTGACTTTCAGTATTTCCCGTGAAATAAGTAAAAGTCGTGAGTTGAGATTTAGAGAATGACTACAATATTTCAAATGAAATATTTAATTAGTCAGGATACAAGACGTAAGGATGACTTAATATTTCCAGTGAAATATTCAAAGGTCATGTGACGAGACGTGGGGGAAATGACATTAGAATTTCAAGTGAAATGTCTAATAGTTCATGAGAGAAGTAAAAGAGATGACTTGAAAAGTCATAAGGCGATACGTCGGGAATGACTTCAATATTTCCAATGAAATATTTGAGTGGTCATTAGAAGGACGAGATGAGTAACTTAATATTGAGTAAGTTACGAGATAAAACGTAAGGGATGACTTTAATACTTCCAGTGAAATATTGAACTAGTCATGAGTGGGATGAGACGGATGACTTAAGAAGTCGCGAGATGAGACGCAAGAAATGACTTTAATATTTCTAGTGAAACATTTACAAAGTCATGAGATGAGATATGAGGGATGACTTCAATACTTCCAAAGAAATATTCAAATAGTCATGAGCGGGATGTGAAGGATGTGTTGGTTAGAATATCAACGATGTTGTCCTTAGAGGAAAACTTTTCCAAAGAAAAGATTCCTTTTTGGACATTGTCGTGACGGAGGAGATGACGTACTTTGATGAGCTTCGTTCATGAGCAAACCACGGGGTTCTCGGTCAAGTCTATTTGCATCTCGGCTGTTACTCTTCACAGGAGTGTTGTTGAGATGGACGCCTCATTTGATTGGAGCTTGTCTCATCCATAGTGCTTGTTGTCATGCCTTTCCGGCGCTTACGTATTCGGCTTCGGTTGTGGAGATAACAAGAGTTGTTTGTTCTTGAAGAATCAAGAAGTTAGGCAACCACCTATGAAGGTGGCAAACTCCACTCTTTTTCATTCCACATTCTTTCCCGTATTATCATGGTTGATATAGACAAACAATTTGTACATCAATCCTTTGAGATATCATAATCTCAAGTGTTATAGAGCCCTTAATGCATCAGAAGATACATCAAACACTTTAAGGATAAGAAGTTTTAGGATCCTTCTTACAAGTGGGCACAAAGCCTGACACTAGACATGACAATAGGCCTACTTGCCATTAGGTAAACCAATTTACCTATCATGCCCCTAACCTAGTGATATCCACGCACTCACTTTCATCGTCTCTTGTGAGATTCATTTTTGCGGATATGGGGTTGTGTTGATTAAGATTTTTCTAAGCTATGTATCTTATACATATAGTATACTTAAGTTTATGGGGATACTTTCTTCAGGTAGTATTATATACGGGCTAGGAAGAAACTTGATTCACTCATCATTGCTCATCTCATACTTTGTCACGCATGATCTTTGAATGATCATTGTACATTTCTGGACAAGTTGAGTTTGTCATGATAATCTTTGACAAATATTTGAGTCACTGATGAAATGTGAATTTTCGTTTCTTTGTGATAGTGCATACTAAGTTATATTCTAACTACACTATATGTCTAGCATTTCTACCAACAAAGGGTTTTAAGAAAGCGTACCTGAGCCTGAGGTGTTGCCCTTAAAACTAGAAAACTAGACTACCTTTGTTTGAAAGCTAGGCACATGAGATATGACTTGACTTTTGCGTCACAAGGTTTGTTTTATCACAAATCATTCTCCATTTGTTAGAATTCAAATTTATTTACAACCATGTTTAAATAGCAAAACAGAAGTTCAAACATCTGGTCCCCAATATCTCATGGGTCCAAAGTTGTTAGAGTTAAACATCCTACGCATTCGTTGCATTTGTTTAGGATGTAAGAATGGAGGACACATTTCCCATGGTAGGTAACTTTGAGATTGACGGTTACTCCAAGTTACGGGAAAGTCACTTGGATGATTTTGTCTTCTAAAGTTACCTCTCGGTAGAGGAGTTCTAGACCGAGGTTTGGGTGAATTTATTTTTCTAGGTGGAGGAGTCGTTGACCTAGTTTCGGGTTTTACAAATCCAAGTTCAAGAGCTGACCGGGATTTGCAAAGGCTTTTAACTTCCTCTATGCTAGCAATATTACTTTAGTACCATCTACAACTATGTGACTTGGTTTAGGACTTAAGTTATTTTTCAAGATTGCCCCAGCTCTGACTTCAGCACCAGACGGTACCACGGTCCGCTAAATTTAGTGATGCCGTCTGTATCTTTAGTGGTGTCATCACCTTAGACTCAGAAACTTCAGGATTTACAAATTTTACATGTTTAGATACAAACTTATGGAAGCCTGATTTGGGTAAATCCTAAACCGCACGGTCATGCTCATTATATCAATGTTTTCAAGCATTCATTTAAGTGCTTTAGTCCCTTCTTCGAACTTAGTGATTCTCAAAAGCTTTTTTCTTTGAGTTTTTCGTTTTCTACTTGAAGACTTATGCATGACCCACATCCTAAGTCTATTTTCTTTATTTTCTCAAGTCTTTTGACTTGATCCTTTAGTTCTAAAATTAGCAATTCAAGTTCTTGCAATTTTAATTTTAGTTTTGTTTTTTCTACCTAAAATCTTAGAGCTAACCTCGCATAGTTTATTTGTATTCGTCTGTAACCATTGTCATCTATTGACGAATTATCATCACTATAGTAAGAGGAGTCGGAATGTACCTTATTAGAAGCTTGAGCCATTAGGCATGTTTCATCTTTGGGGCCCTTCTTCTCTTCTTCTTCACCGCTATCACTCCAAGAGCCTCCATATGAAAGCTGTTGGTTGTTATATTTCGGTGGTTTGGGCCCATCCTCCTATGAGGTGATTAGAATCTCCGCATCTAAAGCATCTCCTATCACTTGTCCCATTCTTTTCAACTCGGTTCTTTTGTGATGTCTTTTTTTTCATCACGGGTTTTTGCCTAACGAACCTACCTCTTCTCCTAAAGAATTTCTTAAAGTCCCTAACCGCTAATGCATATTCTTCATCTTCACTATCGGAACTCGAACATTCATCATCACTAGACTCCTTCTTTGCCTTTTAAAGCTAGAGTTATAACTCTCTCACTTTTGCCTCTAACTATATTTGGAGTCTTTCTTGATTATCATCTGTGAACTTTCAAGTTTTTATTAGTTTATCGAGTGAAAATGTCGCCAATCCTTTGATCTTCAATGGCGGTGACCTTTGCTCTCCTTTAAGATGTAGAGCCCTAAGAAACTTCCTAAAATAATTTTGTAGAGTAACCTCATCAAAGTTTTTAAGATAGTGTAATGTTTTAAAAATAGCAAAAGCTTATCTATTAATCATTTCCGAAATAGAAAATTTTTCATTTTGTTGAACAAGAAAGATCAATCTTTTCTCTTTTTCTTGATTATTACCTTTGGGAGGGACTAACAAAGTTTTCCAAATATTTTTGCCCATTACAATAAAAATTTTTTCAAAACCTTTTTAGGCAAAGTATTTTAAATCACATTTTAGCCTCATTATTTTTGGCTATTTTTTTTTAAGTTCCACTTTTTTTATCATAAGAAACTATTTTATCCTTTTTAGTTTCCCCGGATTTTTGAATCGGTTTAAAGTCCCCTCGGAAATTTTAAAAAGCGAAGATTTAAGTCTTTTGATTTTACATACGTTTCGAAATTTTTTTTCCAATAAATAAAACAATCGGTTTTGAAAAATGGTGGTCTTTTTATAGATTGTATGCGTGGTTTTGCGACCCCTTCAAAGGTTTTTTTCCCCTTTGAGGGATCCAAAGGCTTGCAATCTTTTTAAATTAGGTCTAAGGGTGGGGGAAGATTTTTTTGGGTATTTTTTTTTTTATGAAAAGAAAAAAAATCTCGGGTTTGAAGGGTGGGGGGAAAATTAGTTGCTAGTTTAACTAACCCAAATTACTCCCAAATGCAAATAAATAAATAACTGAAAATAAAAAAGGGTTTTGAAACTTATGTGGAGAGAAATGTGTTTACTTGGGATTTCCTTACTCCCTAACTATCTTTTCCCGGTTTTATTAGTGTGTTTAAATTTGGTGGTTTTACGGGTGTATTCCTTAATACCAATTGTGGGGGGGCCCTTTCTTTACTTCCCCAACTCAAAAAAACCCCTACTTCCTCCTATGTCGACCCGGCAAAGAAGCTCCTAAAAGGGGGTCATAGAATTGTCATGCATTAAATACAACCAAAAAAAACTATTTTCGCATTGGTTCATTTTTCTTAAGACGTTCAAGAAAAATTAAACCGTATAGGGGTTAGCCAGTTTTTTTTAAAACCTAACATCGATAAAATACCCAAATTTACAATTAATAACACACTAACAACTAAAAATAAATTAGTTAGGTTTCTTTAGATCTAAGCAAACCAAGTTTAAAACAAAACCTAGCATGTTAATCAAAAGACAAAAACAAGATTAACAAACAACCATAGACATATTGATTTTTTTAAAAGTGTTATTATCTTCAATTAAAAAATGGGAGATCCAAGGGTATGAAAACCTTAAAAATGGCAAAAAATTCGTTTTTGGGGGGTTTTTCCCCACAAAGTTGCACAAAAAATTGAAAAAAAATTTCCCAAAAACCATATATAGAATTAGGGGCGGACGGCGTCACGTTTAGATCTTGACCCCGTCACCGCCCCGTGTCTGGGGTTTCCCCCGGATGGTCTTCCTGACGCTGTCCCTTTTTTAGTCCTCCAAAATCCTCACTGGTTTATAAAGGGTTTGACGCCGTCGAAAAAGCTTAAAGCCGTCTCTTTTTTGGGCTTAAACCGTGACGCCTTGATCACTTCAAAGGGTGCGCCGTTAGATTTCCCCTTGGGTAAAACTCCCTGGCTTTTCTTTTTGTTTTTTTCATATCCCCCTTTTTTTCCAAGCCGTGACGCCGTCAGGAGCAAATCCTTGACGCCGTCAAAGATATTTTTCCCTCCCGATTTGGACTTTGTCTTTTTCTTCACTTTTATCCCTCCAAAAACGCCCAAAAAATGCTTCCTTTTCCGGGAATTTCTTCTCCCAAAAGTACCTAAAATGACAAAAGGAACGATTTAGGGCAAATTTGTTTTCAAATAAATACGATTTGGGGTTTAAAAAATGACCCCCTAAAAGGGGGTTTAAATTTTCGTTATCAAAATACCCTTACACTTGGATTTGCTTGTCCTCAAGCAAATGCGCTTTTATTCTAATAAAAAACAAGTTGGGGGTCTTTTAAATTGCTAAAATAAAGTAATTACAAAAAAATAGTCGGTTCCCCTTTAATAAATAATAAGCACGGAGATTACAAACTAGAAACCTACAAGTAGTGTTAGATACTCACATCTTCGGTGTCATAAAAAATAAATCTCAAAAAATGAAACGGTTTAATATCTCTCATCCCTTTTATAGCAAATAGATTACCATAGGCTTGGGAAAGGATAAAAAACCTTTCCCTCCACTAGGGGTAAGAACCTAAGAAAAAAACTATCAAGAGGGCTTTTACGGGGTTTTTATAACGTTAGGTTTTTGGGATTGATAAACACGGATTTGTTGGAAAAGGGTTTTTTTACTGGTGGCGAGTTAAAAATTTTTGATTAATTACATGTAAAAATGGCGTTGCTAAGCCAAGGGCTTTTTCTCGACTTAAGCTTAAAAAAAAAATAACAAAAAACATTAAAAAAAACATAAAAAAAAAAAGGGGTGGTAGTCCGTTTTTTTTTTTTACTTTTTTTTTTTTCATTTTTTTGTATTTTTTTGTATTTTTTTTTTTTATACACTTTGCCCTACCATCCAAAAAATTTCATAAAAGGGGCGTTGGGATTCCCCTTACACTTTAAATTTTACATAACTTTTCAATTTTTTTTTTCTAATGCTCGAATTAAGATAATCGAAACATTGGGGGTTTCCCTTTTTTAAAAAATTTAGCACTTTTGGGGGTAATAATGTTGTTTTTCCCCATTTTCTCCATTAAAACTAGTTTTTACCCTTGAATCCCAAACGTCCCAAAACAATATTACAAGGTTTTGACTCGGCTTAGCAACCATGGGTTTAAACAATTAGATAATTAAAATTGGGGTTTAAACAAATGTTGTCACAATAATGCACAAAAAAAAGTGCATACAAGGTAGGCTAAGGCGATTTGGGTGTAATTTAAGTGGGGTGTAAACAAATTCTTCCCCTTTTAAAAAAAAAAGCTTAAAGGCCCAAACGAAAAGATAGGCTCTGAGGGGGTTGGGATAGGGGTATGGTTTTAATAAAAATGGTACTACGCCCCAAAAGGGTTTTTGGGGGGAATTACTTTACCCAAAGTAGCCAACGTAATTATAACAAAAAAACAGGTGTAAAAAAAAGGGGTTTTTCCTAATTTCCTTAAAATTTGTAGTAGATCTAATTCACGAATGTTTTTCTACTTGTTTGGGCCCCGGAATGGGTCCTAACGCAAGTTTTTAGAATCTAAGTGGGTACGGTTCAAATCAAAAGCCCCTAAATGCTTTCCTACCCCAAATTTTAGGGGGGGGAAACCTCACATATTTGGGGGTGGAAAATTTTTTTAGTGGTCGGTTTTGTGCTTGTTTTTAAATCCCCATCCGTTTTAGCGCTCATTAGACCCAAAATTTCTCTCCTATATGTTGTAAAAAAAAATTTTAAAATTTGGGGACTAAAAAAAGCCTTAAAGGTATTTTTTTTCAGTTTTATTACACATTTACCATTAAAAAAACAAAAATAAGCGTAATAGCATTCTCTAAAGAAAAAAAAAAAACCCCCCCCCCCTTTCACCCCCTTTAAATTTAACATTGTCCCCAATGTTCAAATAACAAGATGTAAAAAATAAATAAAGGGAAACGAATGAAATCAAAAAACTCCCCCCTTCGTTTGGTGGATAAAGAGGTAACATGGTTAGATCTTTTCAAGAGAATGTAGAAGCTTTTAAGACTAAAGCTTTGCCAAAAAAGTTGATTCCACTTACATTCCTTGCCCAAAAAAATAACCTTTTAAAAAACCCTGAGAAAAAAACCCACAAAAAACCCCTGATAACATCGGCGGGAAAAATTTTTATTTATAAGGATATAATGTTGTGGAATGATATTTTGCAGTTTCCCGGGGTTTTTTTAAGTTAGGGGAATTTAAAAAACTTTTTATGAAAACAAAACTTTCAAAAATTTCAAAAAAATTTAAAAAAACCCGACGCCGTCAGGTTGTAAAGCCTGACGCCGTCAGAAATGATCTGACAGAATTTCATTTTTAATTTTCCCGGGGGAAAATTTTGGAAAAACCTTTCCCTTATTTCCCTGGAATTCCTGAAAAACTTTATTAGGACTCGATACAAGAAATTTGCTCAAACAAATAGGGTTTATGTATTTTAATTTTTAATTTTTATTACGATTCTTTGTTCATTCTTGTTCTTGAAAAACCGTTTTGGGGGTTTTCCCTTACACTTAACTTTTGAAAAAAAACCTTTTTATATGTAGTTAAGAAAAAAATTAAAAACAAGAAAAAGCATTTTACAATTTTAGTATTGAACATGAATCAATAAAAAAAAAAATTTTTAAAACACACATACGGAAGCAAATAAAATAAAAAAAAACAAATAAAAAAACCCCAAAGAAAAAAAAGCTTGGGTTGCCTCCCAAGAAAACGTTTTTCTTTTTAAATTGAGTTTGTAGCTGACTAAAAAGTCGGGCTTTTCTAGTGTCGCTTTTGCTCACGTATCCGATGTGAGCCATCTAATTTTTTGCCCCCCTCTTTCTTGTATTCTTCATTCAGCCCCAGACATCCATGATAATATCTCTTATTTTTCCTTGTGGTTTTTTGGGGCCCCCTTTCTTTTATCATTTTCATTAAAAAGCCCAATAGGGCAACCCCATTGCAAGATTCAATGGGGGAAGTTTTTTAAAACCCCAGGGTGTGATCGGGGCTTTTTGGTTTAAACAAAATCTTCGTCCCCTTTCCGAGAATTTTTAATTAACCCGTTCACAATTTTTTCGTAAAGGGTTTGGGTTTAAAATTTTGAAGGGTTCCCCCAAAAAAAATTGGGGTTTAATTTTTTATCAATAAATTCTCCTAAGTTCTCCAAACCCATAAAATCCACCAAATACACAAAACTTTTTCAAAAATACGGGGGAGTGGCTTAATCCTAGAAAAATGTTATCTTTGATATTCTAGCTTTCTACCTGATTTTATTAAAATTAGCGCGGAGATAATTTTAAATTTGGCAACGATAAAAATTAAAGAAAGAAAAAAAAAAATATGAAAACCAATCTTACATGGAAATTGCATTTTAAAAAGGGGGTTTTCCTTTTCGATTTTTAGTCCTAGGGTCAACATCTTAAAGGGATCAATTTCCTCTTTTCTCCATTCCTCTTTAAAATTTACTTCTTTTTTAAACCAGTTTTCCCCAATCGGGGGTCTGAGTTTTTAAAAAGGACTAATGCAAAATCATTCTCATGGTCAGACTCCTCCATCTAGAATTGTTACCAAAGTGGGGGTTTCTGGTAAAAGGTTGTTTTTTCAACGAGGGGGGGCGGGAACGGGGTATTGGAATTTTGACAACGGAAAATACGAAAACGGGAAAAACAAGCGATCATATTTTCATGAGGTAGGCGGAAGGGGTCACAAACAAAAGTACAAAGAAATAAGATAGCCCAAAAAAAACCTTTGAAAAATTTAAAAAAAAAATCTCACTAGAAAAGGAAAACTAGTGAGTGACCCAATTTTAAAAAAAAAAATTTTTAACCTAAACAATAACTATTCCCCGGCAGCGGCGCCAAAACTTGATGCGTGGTTTTTCGACCTTACAACAGGTTTTACCTCTCGAGGGATCTCAGAGGCTTGCCAAACCCCACCAGGAGTGTACCTGACCGTTTTAGTATGTGAAGTGGCAAAATACCCGGGGGGTTGAACGTTCTTGGGGGAAAAGTGTCGTTAGGATTGAAAAAAAATATTCTAAAAGGTTAAGGGTGAGGGAAGTTTTTTTTGTAATTTTTTTATTTAATGAAAGCCCAAAAAAAATCTCGGGTTTGAAGGAGTGGGCGGGGAAATTTGTTTGCTAGTCAAAATAAAACCCAAATTTCTACAAAAGCAAATAAAATAAAATAAACTGAAAATGAAAAGGTTGTGAAATTATGTGGAGAGAAATGTGTTTACTTAGATTTTTCCCACTCCCTAACTATTTTTACCGGTTGATTAGTGTGTATTAATTGCGTGGATGGAGGGTGTATTCCTTAATACCCAAACGGGGGGGGGGGGTTTGTACTTCCCCCCAAACCCCTTTTTGCTTTTCCCCCCTTCACTCCTTGTCGAGCCCGGTAAGAAGCTTTCCCAACTTTGGGGTCACTAGAATTCGCTCAAAGCATTTTAAATACAAACATAAAAAACCTGTACGCATTGGTTCATGGTTTCTTAAAGGGGCGTTCAAGCAAATTACCGTTTTAGGGGTTTGCCCGTTTTCTTAAGCCTAACATGAATAACAATCATCCATACAATTAATAACACACTAACAACTAATAATCAATAGTTAGGTTTCATTAGATCTAAGCAAACACAAGATAAATCTTTCCTAGATGTTAAATCAAAAGGGCAAAAACAAGTTTTAATCAAAAACACATAGAAAATATTGATTGATTTAAATGATTACTTATCTTCAATTTTAAAAATGGGAGAAACCAAGGGTATGAAAAAACCCCTTTAAAAAAGGCAGAAAAATTTTTTTTTTAGGGTTTCTCCTCAAAAGTTGGACACTAATGACAAAAAATTGAAAAAAAAATATATAGAACTTAGTGGCTAACGGCGTAAAGTTATAGATCTTGACGCCGTCACCGCGCCGTTTTCTAGGGTTCCAGATGGTTTTTCCTGACGCCGTCCCTCTTTAGTCCTCCCAAAAACCTCCCCGGCTTATCAAGGCTTGACGCCGTCTTCTTTAGCTTAAAACCCTGACGACCCCTTTTCACTTCAAAGGGTGACGCCGGGCGTCAGCTTCCTTTTTTAAAAAATCCCGGCTTTTCATGTGTATTTTTCATATCCACCTTTTTTGGGCCCAAACCGTGAGCCCTAAAAGGGGGAAACCTTGATGCCGCAAAGGGGACTTTCCAGGGCCCATTTTTTTAGATTTTTTCGTTTTTTTCACTTTTTTGCTCAAAAAACGTCCAAAATTTCTTCCTTTTTCCCGATTTTTTCTCCCCAAAGTACCCAAAAAAACAAAAAGGGGAAAGATTAAAGGGGAAAATTTGTCAAATAAATACGATTTAGGCTTAAATGACCCCCAAAAGCGGGTACCAAATTTTGCTTCATGATTGCCCTACTAGAATTTGTCGAAATCCCTTTATGGGGTTCAATTTTTTTAAAATAAAATTTATACTTTAAAATCTTGATGACCGGGTTTTGGATACCAATTGGGAAAAAACTAAAAGGGGGGGGTTTGAATATTTTTTACCGGGTTTTTAAGTTCTTTTGAAATCTTCTTAAAAAGTTTACTTTTTAAAAAAACCCTTTATTCGAATCTTTTGTGAAATTTTTTTAAAAAACCCCATATGAATTTAACACTAAATTTTAATAATAATAAGAAAGAAAAGTAAAGAGAAAAGTTGGGAAAGATCAAATGGGACAAAGGTTTTTTTAGTGGTTCGGTACGAAGCCCCCCTTTCGCCCTACTTCACCCCCCGGGGACCACACTCGATGCTTCAAGCACTATGTCAACAACCCCCTTTTAAGGCGGAAAAAAAACCCTACACGTCGTTATCCTATTTCCGACACTAAGCTAGATGTGGAGTGTAATCTTAGTTTGCCCCAAAAATCTACCACGATCCACTTGATCAAACACTCAAGCCCAATGGCGTAAAAGAGATCCCCAAGATCTCGACACGTCATAAGGGATAAACCACTCATTGATTTAAAAACTACCCCAATGACCCTTGATCTTCTTGATCAATGACAAAGCCCAATGGCTTAAAAGAGATGTTCACTATTCTTGTAAGATCACAATGATCTTCACTCACACTCTCCCAAAAAAAAATTTGATTTTGGGATTTATGCTTGATACAATCAAGTACTTTAAAAAAGTTTTAAAAAACAACCTAGCAACTAAAAAATCTTGTTTTCTTGTTGGATCCCTTTGAGTTCTTCTCTTGCACTTGAAGAGGAATGAAAAAAACCTTTTTATAATTTTGGTTTTTTTGGTGTTTTCTCTTGCATTGAAGAGGAATGAAGTGGATCTCAAAGTTGGATGATTGGATCACTTTTTAACAAAAAAAAAAAAAAACTAAATGATCAAAAAAGAAAATGGTGTGAGAGGTTTAAACTCAGAAGTTTCTGTTTTGTAAAAGGGTCCCAAAATTTGGGAAAAATGGGTTGGTATTTATAGGCAAAAAAAATTGAACGTTAGGTGGATGGTTCCACAAAAATCCCCCCAAAGGGCCCCACTAAATTTAGTGGAAGTGGAGCCGTCCCAGACAAAGAAAGCTCCCAAATTTTTTTTTTTTCTGGTGAAAAATTTTTTAGGGAAATTTGGAACTGATTTTGGGGGGGGGGGGGAAAAAGTTGTTATGAATTTTAAACTTATTTTTTCCCTTAAAAAAAATTTCTTAATTTTTTCTAAAAAATTTGTCATGTTATTTTTGAAAATATGTTTTGGGCACATTAAAATGTGAAGTCTTTAAAACCCAAAAACCTTCTTTGATCATTTGTCAAGTTTTAGTTTGTTCTGAGTGAAATTTTCGTGGAAAAAGGGATCTTCCCCCTTTAAAAATTGTTTCCCCTTAATTTTTAAGTAACGTGATTTCACATTTTGTATCCCCAAAAGTAAAAAAATCGAAAGATTTTAAAAACGTTTTTTGAACATTATTTGCATAACAAAAAAAATGGATAAGAAGCCCCAAAACCCAAAAAAAAAAACCAAATAACATGCCCCTCCATTCATTAAAAAAAAAGTTTATCCTAAGTATTTACTACAACATAAAAGGAAAACAAAACGACAAGAAGCCCATAGAGATCTTAAAGTGATATGAGGCCCCCCGATTTGCTTCAATGACAAAAAGGGGGTCCTAAGTTTTTATTTTGGAAATAAACATGGGAAAAAGTTTAGTTGTTTGGGTATTGGTTGGTGGATGAGGGGGGGTATGATGGGTCTTGTGGTGGGTGAGGGGTGTTCAAGGTGGGGGAAAAAAAAAGTTCAACTCTCCCCAAGGTTTAAGATGAGGTTTCGGTTGTGATGACAAATGCCCAAAAAAAGGCATGTGGCTCCCAAAAGGGTAAAAATTTGGGGTGACCAAAATTTGTTTGTGGTGATGGAGAGGGGGGAAAAAGATGATTTCGTTGGACCCAAACTCAAAAGGAGTTGTGGTGATAGGGTTAAATGTGAGAGGGCCAATGGTTGAGGAGGGCTAGGTGGAGGTTTTAAAGGGGGTTTGGGATTCCCCAAAGGTGGGAAAAGGATGAGAGGTTGGGGTAGTTGAAGGGGGCCCCCCCCCCCCCCCCCCCTTTTGTGGAGCCCAAAAGGGGTAGAAATTGATGCCGGGTTGAAAATTTGGGTTGGGGGGTTGGGGGGGGTGTGGGAAAAACCCTTTATCATCATCCCAAAGTAAGATCAAGAGAAGTATCTCATTAGGTGGTTTTATGTTTAGCCTAGGTTTCTTTGCTTTGTGAGAGGTGGTAGCCATGGGGTTTGAAGACTGGTGAGTTTTTGATGGAAAAGTGGGGAAAAATGAGAAAAAATCAATGCATGTAAGGGCTTAAATAGCCAAATCAAAAACATGCAAGGATGGATAGGATGGGTTTAGTTTAGGGAATTTTGGGGAAAGTTGGAATCAGCACAAGTTTGCAGATTTTGAGGGAAAGAAAATCAAAAAAATGAAAGCAAACAATTTAAAAAAGTTTACCCCAAAAGGGGGGGGGGACCATAAATTTACCCAAGGTACCCCTAAATTTAGTGGTGCCGTGCCCTATTTTTTTGGGAAATCGTTGTTTCAAAATTTACATTTTTACCCGTTCTGCAGGATTTAGGGGGGCCTAAATGGGGAATCCTAGGGGTACTATTTGCAGCAAAAACCCCCTTTCCTCAATTCACTAAAGAATTAAAACACAAAAGTTTTTCCCAACACTATCCACAACTAGCAAAGACAAGAACAAGTGATTATCTAGAATTTGGGGGGGTATTAAGCATGTTTATATCAAGTTTTTGATAAACTGTGCATGCAAGAAAAATGTAAAATAAAAATTTTGAACTAGATAAACCCCCAAAAAATAATAGCATTAAGCTTTTTAAATTTAAAAAAAATAACCCCTGCCAAATGTGAAAATAAAAAAGTACATTTTATTACTTCAATTTTTTCCCATTAATTTGACTTGTTTTTTCTATTTTTATGTTGAGGGGTTGATACTTAATCGTTTACTTTTGTAATTCTCAGGTAAACTTGGCGATTTTGGATAATAATGGGAAAAACGTAAAAAAGTGGGAAGTCTACTGACTGGCAAGATCAAGTAAATTTGCCCCGATGGCCGCATTCACTTAACAGCGGCATTCTATCAAGATATCACCGATACGACCCAAGATACAAGAGGGCATGCGCCGATTATAAAGGGTTACCCCGCTCTTCTGGCGGTGTAGAATTTCCTGAATTTTTAATCTTGGCCCCCCGGGAAAGTTAAGTCATGCGCCGAATTACTTAAGTGATGCCCCGCATCTTCCTTTCAGACAAAAATATAAATACCCGTGGGAGAGTTCCAGAGATTCGGAAGTTCGAAAACCAAAGGGGCCCAAACAGAAGAAAGGGGACAAATTCGTCAAGAAAGGAGCACAAGAAACCCCAAATCAAAAATACAAGAGCTGAAAAAAGGGCTGCATGTTTTTAAATTTTTTTTAAGTAGTTTTGTTTTATTTTTTAGCAAACTTTAATTATCAGGATGGGGTTGTTAATGGACAACGGAAAAATTGCCTCCCCTTTTTATTGCTTTTCCCCCAAATTTAAAATTTTTATGTTGATGTTTTGGTTCTCTTATTGTGCATTGACCCCCTCTGTGTTTATTAGGGTTTCGGGCCCCGACTGCGGGACAAGGTTGGCCCCGGTTGTTTCTAAATTTACATTAGGAATAACTTTTAGAAAAGTGCATTAAAGGGTTTTTCGCCGATGGAAAAAGGGGCCAAGAGAAAGGGGTTAAATTTCAAACTTATTAAAGCTATCAATAAAACAATGACAACTATTAATCATAAGGAAGCCCTCTTATTTGTTAAGTATCTATCTGTGTAGTGTGTGCATTGCTGTTCGTGCCTATTTTTTTATTTTTTTTTAATTCAAACAAAAAAGTGCCCCGCTTCAGGCTGAAACCCCCTTCGTTAGGATATTAAAAAAATGATTAGATTAAGAATTATGTTCCCCCTTAGTGATCGAATCTATTACCC
>CP139503.1:266571709-266983282 GCA_021014915.2 Artemisia tridentata subsp. tridentata
TGACTTGATATCGTTTTTTACATGTTAGTACTGTGATTTTTAATGGAACGTAGAGGTAAATATTTTACTTTACTTGTCGATGATTAGAGAGTAGGCTATAAGGACATTTTGTTTTGCCAAAATTATATAGATGGACATTTTGGGAAGCGGTTTTATAAAATGAAGACATATTTTCAACCATTATCTAATTTCGTCATCTATTTCGTGATCTCAAAAGTGAAAAGTGTGAAGAGCAAAATACATTTGGGCACTCCTATCATGAGACACGTGAAATACTTGCCCCTTTTTTTATATAAGCAGATAAAGATTTCGCCTCATGACCTACATAGAAACCCAAAAAATGGTGCAAAATTGCGAATCCCCTTCGGAAGCTCCATCACACAAATTATATATCTACCACACAAGTACAAAACATTCACTATAAATCTCCACATAACTTCTCATACATAAACTACTATTATACTTTCCTCTTAGTACTGATTTACTTCACTTTAAAGGCATAAACCATATATTTACATTTTTCTCTTGTTTTGATGTATCTATCAACCATACACAAATGTGTAAATATTAGACACCTTGACACAAATATCATTCACTCATACAAAAGCAGTTGTCTGTTCTTCTTTTCCATATTAAAAGTTTATCATCTTAAAGCCACAAGATTTAGAAACCACGCATATCTCCAAGACAGTATCAATCTTCTTTTCTTGCACCTAAGGCTGGACACACTCTGTGACCAAAGCGACCTGGGTCACCGGCTGCCACGTCAGCTTTCTCTCTCCGGCGACCAGAAGCGACCGACCTACCACACTCGGTGACCGACTTTTTTTTTTTTTTTTTTTAATCAAACATTTAAAATAAACTTAAAATTCATTAATAATAAAAACATTACAATACTGAATTAAAAACATTACAATACTGAATTAAAAAAACGTAAACTAATCAGCTACAAATTGTATTTTGCTTTGATTTCTGCCTTAAGCTGCCTAAGATGATTTTGTTCATTTTCGGGCAATGTTGGGTCGATTTTGGTGTAGTATAAGATAAAATCTTGGTTCTTCGTCGATTGTTTCAAGAGATCGACCTGTTCTCGTTGAAGTGCTACTTTTTCTGCTTTGATGTCCAACTCCCTTTCTTTCATCGACCTATATTCATCTCCATCGATCTTCTTTTTTCCCTCTTTTGATGGCTTCGATCCCCAGAAGTTCTTGCTTATCCCAGCTACAAACGATTGTGGTGGTTCACGAGAGGAGGACGATGATTTCCTCCTTGCTGCGTCACGACCTTCTGGTCGTGATTCTCTAGTATCATCTTCAGTTTCATCATCATCGACTTCATGAAAATTCAAAGGACCTTGTGTTGACCCCGAAGTTGTTGTAGAGCCCTTTGTTTTCTTCCTACTATTCGTTCGAATAGCTTCCCCCTCCGTCTTCCAAGCATCGTGATTCTTCAAGATTTTCCAACATTCCAACAAGGTGAACTCATGCTTGTAAAGCGTACGGTATTCCCTCAACGCTTTCTCAATATCATCAACATCATTTTCACCACTACCATGGTTAAGCTTGATATTTTCCATGATAGCAGCAAAATTTCCAACCCTACTCCTAATCCAATTCTTCCATTTGCTTGCGATAGAGTCGTAGCTTCGATCTGAACCGGTTTCTTTCTTAAAATACCCTATAATCAATTCCCAAAAGCGGTTCTTGTTGACAGCGTTACCTCGTTGGGAATTTTATGAGACAAATACCCAAGCTTTACAAAGAGCGACCTCTTCTTCCTTTGTCCAATTAGTCTATTTTTGGGACGGTTCGGCCTTCTTCCCTTTGGCATTCACCTTCGCCTTCGTAGCACGTCGGGAAGCGGTTCTTGGTTTGACGGGTGATGTCTCTTCGACATCGTCATCGTCCTCAACGGCGAAAGAACCGTGGTACGAATCATGGTAAGAACCGTGACCCGAACCTTGACCCATCGACGCATCTTGAGTCGGATATTGTTGCGTCTCTTGGTTGGCCATGAAATCATCAAAATTCATATCAAGATCAACATTCTGAATCGGGGAATATTCTTGATAATGTTGGGGAGATTGCAAGAAATCCATGTTAGGCCGATACGACGACCCACTTGGTTCTTGGTAATAACCCGTATTTGGACGATACGGTGGAACATATGGACGATTAAGGTAAAACATGTTTTGATTTTGGTTGGGTTGTGGTAATCGTGATGAGTATTCAAAAGAGGGTGCACGAAATCGAATACCCCGTTGTTGTGGTAGTGTTATGTCGTGCAGTTCAAAGTTGTTTTCCGGCGAGAAGTTGTTTTGGGGTAGCCGGGATCGTCGGTTTTTTGATGTGGGAGTGTTTTTGTTTGACATGATTAGAAGTGGTTTATGGATGAGAAGTTGAATTTGAATTGTGTTTGAGGTGGGTATTTATAAGATTGAAAAAGTTTTTTTTTTTTTTTTTTTTTTTTTTTTTTTTTTTTTTTTTTTTTTTTTTTTAAACATTCCAACCGTTTGGAAATAATGTGGAATTTATTATTGCAAGTTTGCTTCATTTTGTATTCGGTCGATTTGGCGATCGATACTTCACTTGTGAAGCGACTGACCTTTCTTGTGCATCCCAAGCAACCCAAGCATCGATCGGTCGCTTTGTGGTTTTTGTTGGGATCGACCGAAAAGTTCAGATGGAGTGCGACCAGCCTAAATCTTTGTTGTTTTTATTCCTTTCTTATTACAATTTCACTTCAAACTCAAAAATAATTCCAACACTAGTTAATAACATACACAACATAACAAAAATAGTCACCAAACACTTTTTTTTATTCCACTCTTTCCATTTCTAAATCTTTTACCTAAAGAACAAAACCATCTCACAATCTTTCTTTCTTTACCAGCCATCAAATCTCCAAAAACTCTACTAAAATCCGCATCCGCATACAACCAATTTTCTGTTGATGGAGAATGCTTCAAAAAGATGGATAATCTCGAATGGGTTGTGGGGGATCTTTGAAATCTCTCTCTCTCTTTTTTTTTTTTTAAGTTCTTGAGATTTTTTTTAAAAGATTTTCGATTGTTCTTGTTGTTGATATGGTGTAAGAGCACCATTTTGTAGGTTTCCAGGTGGGTCATGGGGCGAAATCTTTGTCAACTTATATATAAAAAAAGGGGACAAGTGTTGGACGTTTCTCATGGTGGGAGTGCCCGAATGTATTTCCCCATTTACACTTTTGAGGTCACGAAATGGGTGACCAAATTGGATAACGGTTGGAAAGATGTCTTCGTTTTATAAACCATTTCCCGAAGTGTCAGACTATGTAATTTTCGGGTTTGTTTGTGTTTTTCTTGGCAAATATAGTTGTAAGACTAGTCACAGTGGTGATCATTATCCTCACTTTCACGTCAGCATCACATCACCACTATCATCATCTTTCAACTTTAATGGTTATTACCATTAAAAATACCACTTTATACAAACATATCTCACACACACACTAAAAATAAATAAATAAAAAAAGGTGAGGGTGGTCACCACAAAGTGTAAAACAAAAGAGGTGGTGGGGATAGGTTAATGGTGGTGGCGTGTGGTACATGGGATTATGGAAGAGCCACCTCCCATTGTACCCAACCTAAGAGCACCAGCTACCATCACATGCCAAACCCTCCTTTTTGTTTCATGACGTGCCACATCAGCTTTAACACCAACATCAATTGCATCACTAAAACCACTCCCTCTCATAACATGTCATAACTAGGGGTGTCAAAACGGCCGACCGGACCCGAACCCGAATAAGCTTATTTGGGTCGGGTTACTCAGGTCAATAATTTTATTCGGGTCAACCCGACTAACCCGAGTTTTAAATAAGGTCTGGTCCGGGTACCTTTTTTTAGCCTCAACCTGAATTGACCTAAGCCCGACTCGAATAACACTTTTTACAATGTAAACATATTGAAGTAAGCACATTTTTTAATCATTTCACTTATATTCAGGTTGGCATGAACCCAAATTGACCCGACCCGATTTGACCCGAACCCGACTAGCCCAAGTTCTAAATAGAGTCGGGTTCGGGTATGTTTTTTTTAGCCTCAACCCGGATTGACCCGACCCGAATTGACCCGAACCCAACCGGGTCAACTAACTAACACCCCTAGTCATTACACCTCCTTTTGAGACCCACCGCTTTCTTTTACTTTCCATTTTCTTAAATCAAATAACTTTTCATTAATAAATTACAAATTGTACAAACAAGCATATTTGCCCGCGCGTTGCTGCGGGGCGGTCGTTTTTGTGTTAACTTCGATTATGTAGTATAAGTTTTGTGTTATGTTAGTTTTCAAGTGTTGGTTTAGACGTTGTGAGTAGTTTATTTTGGTAAAAAACAATTATTGTTTAATTTTATTTTTTATTTTTTTATTTTTTATTTTGTAAATGTGCATATATGTATTTAAGTTTTTATTACATTTGGAATATACATTTAGTGTTATTTATTTGAAAAGTAAATTATCATTTTCTCTATATTAAGATATATATATATATATATATATATATATATATATATATATATATATATATATATATATATTTTGCGATGTGGTGGTGTTTATGTTTAGTAGAAGCAATTAGTTTTATCCACGCGATCTTGCAAGATGGCCGTATTTGTATGCATTTGTATTTGAATAGAAGTATGCCAAAAGAGGATTTTTTTTATTTTTTTTATTTATTTATTTTTTTTTTTTTTTTTGTCAAGTTTGGTATTTGTCATAAAAAAAAATTCACATTGGTCCAAATAAAAAAACTTTTGTTCATTTTACTTAATCATTACAGTAATATAAAAGACAAAGAGGTGTTGATAAAGTATGGTCAAATTGGGTAAGAGAGAATCTTGACTAAGACTTTGTTTTTTTTTCTCTATCAAAACTTTACCGTAGAACTTGACTGATGATTCGTTTGTTTGGGAAATGTAATCCAAACCATTACTATTCCTCTTCCAATGGTTACTATTCATGTTCTTACCAAATATTCCTATTTTAAAAGGTGAATTCATACATAAAGCAGAAGCATATGAGGGTATTTAATTATGTTAGAGATGAACCTATTTATTTGTGCATTTCTTTTGTGTTTCAAGATTCTTTAAATTGTTGTTTCATATTTGAAGTAATGGTGATTAAAACTATTTTGCTGATATCGTTTGCCCCTTTTTTTAGGCAATAATGGGATTGAAGTTACTTATCTGTTATTTGGTATAAGAATGCACCAAATATAAGTTTGACTACCATTGAACAGGAATGTTATGGTTACATGGATGTTGGTAGTAGTTATACAAAACATAGAGTTAAGCATCTGCTCAATGCACAAACCTACATTAACATCATTGGTGCTAGTAGTTGTAGATATTCACATAAGTCATTGGCCATGACTGGTCCTAGTAGTGATAGTTACTTACATAGGTTACCGTCTTTAGGCTGCACTCTAGAAGTGTGCAATTAAGTAGCAAAAGAGTACATAAGTCATTGGCCATGACTGGTAGGGTGCACTTTAGAAGTTTGCAGTTAAGTAGCAAAAGACTTTTCTTGCATCTTGCATATTATGCCTTCTTTTTTTTGCTGTCCGTTGGCTCTTTTGTGAAGAGTGGTCGTTTGACTGTTTTCTGACCAGCATTTGAGCTTATGTCTGTTTTGGATCTAGTTTGCATTCCTGAGTATGTTGGTGGTGGTGTTGCCATATCTGTAACAGTTAAAAAAATTAAATAAATAAATAAATAAGCTATGGTTTAAGATTAATTTTTTAGTTTGATTAGTTGTTTGGTAAGTATGAAAAGTTTATTACCTGGTTGCTTTTGTTCTGTTGTTGGATTCTGTTGTGTTGGTTCGTCAACAATATTTTCTGTTATTACTGGAACATAGTCGGTTGTAGCCGATGCTATGTTTGTTGTTGCTCTGTCCTGCATACCGGTGTATGCTGTTGTAGGTGTTGCCATTTCTATAGTAGTTAAAAAAAATTAAATCAGTATTTTAGATCATATTTAATGTGTTATGCTAAGTTATTTTAATTTTCAAAGTTTATTACCTTTTGGATACTCTGCCTGCTTTATAGTCTTCTCTTGTTGTTCCATAATGTTAAGGCTTGTTGTTGTTGGAATGGTATCAATAGCAGCTAAAGCTTTTGTTGATGCTGTGGGATCTGTAATGTAAAAATTAGGATGTTTTGCCATTAGTTTTTTAGATTTGAAAAGTTTATAACCTTTATACTGAACTGTGATGTCAAATGGATATGTTTACCTGAAGGTTGTCCTTCAATTTGTCTTGTCGTTCCTGTTTTGCCGAATATTTCATCGACCACAAATTGGATGGATCCTTCTTTGCAAGTTGGATTGTAATGAAATTGAAATGTATGCTTTGTCCCAACAATTGCTTCTAATTCTTCTCGAAAATGGTGTGGGTCACCATTCTCGTTTGATGAAACCAAATTTGCACAATCACCGACAAATTCATCTGCCTTAGGTGTAAATAATATAAATTGTGTTGTTGTGCTGCCATCCGTTAGAATTGCTCTGAAATTGTATATGTATGCATGAATTAGGTAGGTAAGTGAGTGCCAAAAAAGTAAGTGAGTGTATTTGTTATTTGTTTACCTGTAGTTAGGTGCTGGTATAACTCCATGTTGTTTGCATTCATAGTTTCCATTAGGGGTGGCAATCGCGTCGTGTTCGTGTTAACCTATTCGGGTTCACGTGTTGGCGGGTTAGTATAACTTCTAACCAAACACGACCCATTTATTAATCGTATAAAAAAACTCAACCCTAACCCAGACCTGCATAACACGTGTAACCCGTTTAAGTAAATAGATCAAGCAGTGAATAAGGTTAGTGGTTTGTTGATTTAACTAGTTTAAATGCAGAAATGATGTAAGGATCTAAAATATAATAAAATTAATATACAAATAACTATACGACAATTTTCTGACGTTAATTTCAATGATATCTTAGGTATAATCGTAATTCACCCATATTAAGTCCACAACAAAATACATTTAATCCACATCCAACATAAAAACGAGGTTATATATTTATTTTTAGAATTTTATATACTTAAACAGGTTCACGGGTTGACCTATTTAATAATTACTCAACCCAAACACGACCTGTTTATTAAACGGGTTAGACGGGTTGACCTATTTTTGACCCAAACTTGTTTATTCTCAACCCAAACCTATTTAACTTCGTGTCGGGTTCGTGTCGTTTATCGTGTCGTGTCGAGAATTGCCACCCCTAGTTTCCATTGATTTTTGTAGCTTTGAAGTTGCAAAAAGTGCATGAAGTGTAGTACCACCCTTTATCCTTATTCAGCCTCATTATTGTTGCTTCACAACTAAAACGGACTCCCTAATAAAGAACCAAAAATGATATGTCATATATAGCTATTTTATGTAATAGATGTTAAACTATAAATGCGCATTAGTTGTTGTAACTGACCCTGTAGGTGTCTGGATTATGTGTAAGTAGTACCGCAAATGGGATACTTTTTTTTTTCCTGTTCAATGTCTTCTAAACGGTACCTGGTGACACATAATGGCGGCTTTTCTTGATAGAGTGCTCTATACCTGTTGCATATGCATATTGCTTTAGGTATATAAATTTCCAATTAAACTTTGTATAATAATGCTTAAGGATATACGAATATTAGTCTGCTTTATATTGTTCAAGCTGTGGTATCTTAGGATTTATATAATAGTATGTTGCTGGTGTTGATGAAAGCGGCAGTTCTGTAAATAGAGAACAGTTAGCTATATAATTTTTCTTACATTTATTTATAGATAAGGCATGATTTTATATGAATGTTACTAAAAGTACCTCTCTTTTTGAAATTTTGAAACTCTGCATGAACTGACAGCTATTATGATTGGCCTTTCAAGTGCCTCAATAGCTTCTTTTTCAAATCTGTCGGCGAGCTCATCCCATAATGTCAATTCAATGGAATTTCGACTGTTCATGTAAATCATTTCAAATATATGTCATGCATTTAATCTATTGTACACGTAATTTGTTCATTTTTTTTAGAAAAATTACTTACTTAAGATTTTGTATTTCCACTTTTCGTATTCTTGATTGATTTATGTTAGGATTTCCTATGACTCGTGGTTCTCCGGATGTAATGTAACATCCAATATAATCTGCACATTTAAACATAGTTATAGATATACATTTTTTTCTTATTATGGTAAGTAAAGCTATTAAAATTTGCTTGTTGGTACTTGCAAGAATTGGACATTCTGTTTTGCCTTTGTCGCGTGGGTCAAATATTTTGTTAGGTAACTGATTGTAGGATACAAAGTTGAAATAGTGGTTTAGGAATGATTCAGATGGTATAGGATCCAATTTTGTGAGTTTGTTAAATGAGAGTGAGGTTTTGTTATGAAGAGTTTGTTGCCAGTTTTCTGTTTTAATGCAGTGAAAGGCTGATACACGGTATGCTATGCCAGGTATAAGAATAGGTCTGAAATGACTTATGTCTTCAGCATCCATGTTCGCTTGTATTGCAATGCCCTATGTATATAAAATATTGTTAGAATAAAGCAAACATAGGGATGTTTGTATATTATTATTTAAGTAAATTACCTGTCTGTCTATTAAGATTGCACGGTAGCCTTTCTCAGTTGTATCTGGAGGATCTCGAGCGGTCCATGAATGGTATACTTTGACCTCAATCAATTTGTCCCTGTCTCCAGGTTTAAGTTCTTCGATTGGTGTTAGTGCCATGCTGCAGTAAGCGAATTAAAATATTAGAAGAATAAATTTAGGGAAAAAAAAACAAAGGGCAACAGTTTTTGTTTTCATGCCTATTCAATGCAATGTATAAAAAAAAATTAAGTGAATGCAAAGCAAGACTAATGTTAACATTCATGTTTAGTATTTTGTGCAATATCATCTTGACTACTTAAACCTCTGTTTCAGCAATTGTGTTGAGGAAGTCTTTGTATACTATGTTTTTGGTTGTGTTGGGTGGGTGGTCATTGTGTTTTTTTATAAGGATTTTGAGACCATTGGGCGTTGTAGCTTGATGTTAACAATTATAGATCAAGGGAGAAATCACAGAAGGTAAATAATCTGAAAACCCGAAGTTCGTTGTCCCGATGAAGATTGAATGGAATTGTGATTCGGGTTCGTGAAACGTGCAGTGAATGGTGTAAAAGAGTGAGATTTTGGTAATTATCACTACGGAAAGTAAATCAACACTAGAAATCAACAAATAAAGCATATGAAATGATAACTAAAAGAACAATTAAGCTAAAACATGGTTAAAACTAAAAACGAGTGTTTTAATAAAGATAAACGTAAGTGCGCAAAATAAAAAGTGAATTTGAAGCACTACTAATCCTACGGGCATGAAAACAATTTTCCTACATTCTATATGAAAAAAGAAAATTATGGGAAAAAGAAAAATATTTTTTTGACTTTTATTTTATTTATTATGAATTTAAAACTAAAGAAACTAATTAAATGAATTAAAAATAGCAATTGATTTTGGAAAAATATGAAAATTGACAGAAAAATCTAAAATGATATTCAGAAGCTAGGAAAAATAAAATGGGAACTGTTCTAAACCCTAATAAGCAGAATAGGCAAATAAGCAGTAGCCAATAAGCTCTAAAATAAGCCAAACAGTACCAAATTTAACCAAATGCTCAAGAACAGATCAAAACACTAATTCAAGCTTAAATCAATTTAAAAAAACCAGAAAAGCTCACAGAATAAGCCCAAAAGCTCTTAGTGCAGTAGCAAATATAAAGAAGAAGCAATGAGTTAACAGCTAACTTTAAGCTGTTCTATAAGCTAGCCAAAAGCTCCTAAGGGAAAACCAAAAGCTGATACTAAAAGCCAGTACATCAGACTACTTAAGAACCAAAAATGCCCAAATTTGAACATCAATTGCTACTCTAATTCAAATCAAGAACAGTAGCACTTGGGAACATAAAATGATTGCAGGCATAGGGCAGTCCTTAAGGGGGAACTTGCAGATCTGTTACAAGCTATCTCATAAGCTAATAATTGGAAACTAAGCTTAAAAGCCTAAAACTTATACTACAAACTACCTACAAACCAAAAATAATGCATGGAGACCAACTGAATAAGCATATACAGTCAAGTGAAAAAGCTACGATGGCAATAATGTGTGCAGGTCTGCATACATTAATCTGATGCAGCAGAGGGACAAAAATGGCCTTAACTCTTTTAGTACTTGATGGAACTGAACCAAATTATGAACACAAACTTTTCTCACTAATATGAACTTGAAAATGCCAAAGTTGATGACCAAAATAAACTTAGCTTATGTAGAGCTTATAAGGGCAGTCCTAAATCCTATTTTTGCACTAATCATCCAAAAACCTTAAAAGACCTCAAATCACTTAAGAATTATCAGAAATAAGCTTTAACATCCTTACTTAAACTAAATCAACACATATAAAGTAGCAAATGAACAGTTCCTAGGTGCCATTACTCAACACTAACTATAACCAAACACCCCTTATAAAAGGGCAGGTAATAAACTAAGCTATGAAATACAAGTTTTGAATTCAAACCATGAAAGACAGAGATGCAATAAGCTATATTAAGAACTAAAAACATAAGCAGAAACTTACTGGATTAAAGACTAGAATAAGCTGACTCAGCAGACTTGGCTTATTTTGACCTTCATGGGATTCTTAAGCAAAAATACCATAGAAGCAGAACTAATTACCAGATTAACATCCACAGAGCTAAATGAAAATAAGTGAGCAGATTAAGCACTAAAAACAGACCAATAAGCAGTCGAACAGTAACTCTGACCAAACTTTGACTTACATTAAAACTGAAATTGAGTACAATAAACTGCAACAAATAAACTAAAATAAGCTAATCTACATTAATCCTACTCCTAAACCCTAATAAGCTAACATCTAACTCCGTGAATGAGGAGCTCCTTTTATAGCCAACCCCAAAAGCTGCCATGTCACTGATCCGTGTGAATATGTGCTTCTTTGAAACGTTTTCGTCCTTTGGATCATCTCTTGATCAACAATCTATCACTGACAACCCTTGGATCAAAATGGCCACGCATCATTAACCAATCAGAGGGCTCGAATTGGCTGACATGTCATTCTTTTGCGTCATTCCTCCTAGAAGTCCGTACAAAGTACGGATATGCCCTTAATCACAGTAATTTTACGGATTGGTGACTTAGGGTTCTTCGCACAGTAATTTTTCTGGGCAAATGGGGGAAAACGTGGGCGGGTAATATTTTGGGGTTTGACCGGTAATTAATAAACGTTTGACCGGATGGGTTAAAGTTGGGTCGTGGGTGTGATCGGGTCGGGGGTTATTTTAAGCAAAGGGATAGTGGGCTTTTAGTATTATTGGGCTACTAGGTGTATGGATTTGGATTGGATTATGTATTTGTTAAATCCGGAGAAAATGTGTAAAGTTTGGATTTGGTTTTGGTTAAAGTAAAATTCAAGGACCATTTTTGTAATTTCTGAAATTCTAGGGACCATTGCTGCCATTTTTCCAAACTAAATCCTAGGGCTTGTCTTGACAAATGATGATTCTTTGAGGACTTGATTGACATAAAACTTCCCGGCATCGGTTTTCGACACTTTTCCAAATCTCGTGCTCGGTTTGTCTTTTTATCTCGATATTTATCCTTTTTTCAATATCCGTGCCTGCATATGTAAAAACACAAAAACACAATATATTTGGCATAATTGGTTAGTTTTTGGTCTATTTGGGTCCGGTTTTGGTCAAATAAAAGTATGTGTTTAAGCACATACCATAGCTCGTGAGAGCGCAACATAAAGTTGCCCATGTGCGAATATAGGTACAGGTAGGTAAACTCCGATCTTGCTTAGAGACTGGTCCTGGCTCTTGTTGATTGTCATTGTGTAGCAAACCTTCACTGGAAACTGTTTCCTTTTGAAGATAAACGAGTTGGGCGCCGGTGCGCCGCGTTGCGGCGGGGCGCTGTATTTGACAAAAAATTTAATTAAGATTTTAAGACAGAATATTGATGTAAGAGGCCGGCTACGGATAACCGCGTTGTGATAGACGCGTTGCGGCAGGGCAGTGATCTTAGCCTTAATTTATGTTTAAAAAAAAAAGACCCCTTTTGCAAAGACCCGCGAATTTTGAGGGTATTTTTCGCCAATTTTTTTGGATTTTTTTTGGAAAAAGGACTACTTTTGCAAAGAGGCGACAGATTCAGGGGTATTTTTTGCCAATTTTCGAAACTTGATTTTGGGGAAAACTTTTTTTTTTGAAAAAGGACTACTTTCGCAAAGATGCGTCAACTTCAGGGGTATTTTTTGCCAATTTGCGAAACTTGATTTTAGGCTAGTGTTAACCGGGCCGGGCCAAACCGGCCCGTTACTGTAGCGATGGATGACACTACGTCGTTTCAAATGCAATTTAATATATATAGTAAAGGCATGTTGGGATCCGTGGCTTTCAAAGTAATTCTTGGAACAAATAATTTTTCTCCAATCCTGTTGCCCGTAATAATTTCTGCTTGTATCAAGTTTGACAACAGTTGTGTCACAACCATTCTTGTTCCATTGCAGAGTCCACATCCTAAGTCCACTTTGCGAAGTAGCATAATTGGAGTTCCAATTTTAAGTGATAGCTTGTTTGGTGGTAAACCGGGAAATTTTAGTGTGTTTAGGAACTCTGGTGGATATAATAGCTCATTTGCAGCACCATCTCCTCCAAGAGGAATAGCCTCATCAAAACTTATGTATGTTGTGCTTTCTCCTTTTACCAATGACAGAATCTCTGTGTTAATTGCATCGGCTGTTTCATTCTAAGGACATACGATTGCTTTTTCCTGTAAGATTTGTGCAGTTGGTGATTTCAATGTGTTTTCGTCATAGATGAAGTTAATAAGCGTTGGTAGACCCTCGTTGGTATCTGGAATTAGGTATTCTTCAGGAATTGTGACCCAACTGGCATTTTGTGCATCTTCTTCATCAGGGCTGCCTATTTTACCATCTCCTATGTCTAGTAACCATGAAGTAAATTCTGTTGTTTTGTTTCTTTCTTGATCATCAAGTTCCCTTTGTAGAAGCCTCATGTTCTGTCTCAACCTGCATACTTTAAAATGTTGTCAAAGGTATGAAGCGGTTATTGATGCAGCCATTATATCTGATTTGTGCCTTTCTTTTTCACTGGTAATGTTTGTCTAAAGTCACCACCTAGCATTACTGATTTGCAACCAAATAATCTATCTAGATTGCTGAGAACATCTTTAAGAGTTCGATCAAGTGCTTCTGACCGGATCTAAACACACACGTTGTGTTGGAGATACTTTGAGTATATACTTGATAGCACGCGGAATTTACTACCAAGTACTTAGAAGAATATAAGTTTGTGTTTGGTGATTGATTAAGTAAAACAATAAGAACACACGATATCAACAAAACTATCACTTCAATATATCGAACGATTACAATTATGAACGTGAAGGATATTAGGTATATTCGATATGAATGATATATGTATATCAAACCCTAATCTAAGGATCTCCTTTTATAATGTAAAGAGTCCTGTACACGTTAAACATCTAACCATATCATTCTATACTAATAAGATATTTACCATATCTTTTCTATAATTATCTTCACACGGTTTCACCTTGATCTCTTAAGCAGTCCTAACTGTTCTTCATTCAGCAGTCCTAACTACTCTTCCTTCAGCAGTCCTAACTGTTCTTGTATTAGCAGTCCTAACTGCTTAAGTTTAATTCCCAACAATCCTCCCCTAAACTTATGATTTCGATGCAAATCAATAAGTTTCTTGAATTAAACTTCTGATTTCGTTGATGGGGTGGATTCTTTCAAACACTTAACTTTAATCACAAAACACTTTGGGAATTATCTTCACGTATTATACTCTTTTGGTCAACTCTTCAAAAATTACCAAAATTAATTTAATTCCATCAAGGAATTAATTCCTTATACCAACCCAAGAGTTAATTCTTCATATCAACCACGCATTGAATGTCATTAAACCTTCATTAACTCTATAAAAACTCACATATCCACACAAAATCTTCTTCAACACAAATCTTTAATTCTTCAACCACAATGAACTCTTCTCCACCAAACATCATAGAAATCTCATCTGACTCTTCTTCAGATTCTGAAGATTCAGGTTGGAACAACTATTTTCCACCAAACTATTCTTCAACTTCAAGAGTTAATCTTTCAAAAAAAAAGACTAAAATATCCTCATCTGAAGAAACTTCCTCCGATGAACTTCCTCCTTATGTGGATGATTCATCCTCCTCTTCGTCTGACTCGTCTGACGATGATGAACTTCAAAAACTATCAGACTTACTCACAAAAGAATTTAAGAAAGCAGCATCATTAGTGAAGATCCCTGTTCCAAAGAAGAAGCCTGAGAAGCCTGAGAAGAAGCAAGTTCCATCTCCAAGATCAGTAATACTGGCACTTCCCTGCAAGAAGGTGTCTGAACTCATGGGTAGCAGAGGAGCCCGCAGCAAAACCATGCCAGATATCATTGGAAAAGGAAAAGGAAAGCTTGAGTAGTTGTGTTGACTTTTGTGTTGTGTAGGTTGTTTTGTTGGTTTGGTAGTTTTTGTTGGTTTGTTCTGTATGAAGCTTTGTAATGAATCCACCTTTATAATGAATAGACTTTAAGCACTTCTTTATAATTCATCTCTGACTTCTTAATTCCTCCCCTGAATTTCATAATCAGCAATAATCTTTAACAGCAACTAGAACAAACTTTAATCCTCCCCTGTTTGGAAGAATCCTCACCATCAGATGAACTAGAACATAAAACATCCAAGCTCAGCATCCAATAAGACCATTTGTACAAGTTACCATCAATTCAGTTGTTGTAGTTTCAAACTGCTCTCAACACTTCAAGATGTATTACCTTCTGAGAGAGGTGTATCACAGAGCATAAACTCAGTAGGAACTAAGTTTTTAACAATCAGTACAAACTGGTGAAGCCAGCAGTTCAGACTGTTAACTCCAGCAGTACTAACTGTTAGCAAAAAGTTTTTAGAGATAAAATCAATTTTAATTTTAATGTGGATTCGAAAACATTTTTGTCCACTTATAGTTTTTAGCAAACTATCAGCTATGAACGGATTTGACTTGTCTTTACCAATAGCCGTTTGCTATGGACTAGCCAACTCTTCACACTTAGATTTGGTGAGTTAATAACCAACCAGTTTTTGGTAAACTGTCAACCATAAACGGATTTGAGTAGTCTTTACCAGAAACCGTTTGATCTGGACTAGTTGATTCTTATGTTGATTAGACATGGTGAATCAATTACCATTTGTTGCGTGACAAGTATTCACACTTGACAATCCAAACCACCATACTTTTCAAAGCACAATCCAAAGCAAAAAGCTTTTCTTAATCTAAAATGTTAGTCCAAAACCAAAGAAAACACAATACACAATATTCTCTTTTAACAATTTTTCCATTTGACTAACAAATTCACAAGCAGTACTAAAAATATTCAAGCAGTCTCAACTATACAAATAGCACAACTAACAGTACACAATCCAAAAACATTTACACATTAATCTTTTGAAGGATTAAGCATTCCAATACCTGTTACCAAGTACTGAAATCTGCTTACATCAAAACCTTTTGTTAAGAGATCAGCAAAGTTGTTATCAGTGTGTATTTTAACAACTTGTATTAACTTCTTTTCAGCACAGTCTCTTATAAAATGATGTCTAATTTCAATATGTTTAGTTTTTGAATGTTGAACTGGATTCTTAATGATACACATTGTACTGTTATTGTCTATATGTATAATTGTGTTTAAGAAATTGTACCCATAATCAAGCATCTGGCTTTGAATCCATAGAACTTGAGCACAACAACTTGCAGCTGCCACATATTCTGCTTCAGTAGTAGATATAGCCACCATAGTCTGCTTCTTACACTGCCAAGAGATTAATCTTCGACCTAAGAATTGACAACCACCTGTTGTAGACTTTCTATCCATGCTAGCACCAGCATAATCAGAATCAAAGAATGCAACAAGATCAAATGCAGACTCTTTAGGATACCATAGCCCCAAGTTAGGCTGACCCTTAAGGTATCTGAAGATCCTTTTTACTACTGTGAGATGAGACACCTTAGGATTGACTTGGAATCTTGCACAGGCACACACAGCAAACATAATATTAGGCCTAGATGATGTAAGATACATCAGAGACCCAATCATAGATCTATACATGTGCACATCCACATCTTCACCACTGTGATCCTTTAATAACAAATGTGTCTCCTTGTCAATTGGTGTGCTAGCAACCTTGGCATCTGTGAATTGAAATTTCCTTAAAATTTCACCAACATATTTATCCTGTGAGATAAATATACCATCTGACTTTTGTTGTACTTGAAGACCTAGAAAGAAGGTAAGCTCTCCCATAGAACTCATCTGAAATTGGTCTTTCATCAGCTTTTCAAACTCCTTACACATCTGTTTCTTTGTAGAACCAAAAATGATGTCATCTACATAAACTTGGACCAGTAGAATATCACCCTTGTCCTTCTTAATAAAAATAGTTTGATCAATTTTCCCTCTATGAAACCCATTCTTCATAAGATATTTAGCAAGAGTTTCATACCAAGCTCTTGGAGCCTGATGCAATCCATATAGAGCTTTCACCACCTTGTAAACCTTGTCAGGATGCTCTTGGTCTATAAAACCTGGAGGTTGTGAAACATAAACCTCTTCATCAATAGTACCATACAGAAATGCACTTTTCACATCCATTTGATAGACCATAAACCCCATAAATGAAGCATAAGCAAGAAATAATCTTATTGCTTCAATCCTGGCAACTGGAGCAAAAACTTCCTCATAATCTATACCCTCCTCCTGAGTATAGCCTTGAGCAACCAATCTTGCTTTGTTATTTATAACAATGCCTCTCTTATCCTTCTTGTTCCTGAATACCCACTTTGTGCCAATCACTCTCATTCCCTTTGGTAGATCAACCAGAACCCAAACATTTTGAATCTTGAATTGAAGTAGCTCTTCTTGCATAGCTTCAACCCAACTTGATGATTCTAAAGCCTTTAACACATTCTTGGGTTCAATCTGAGATAGAAAACATACAAACATACACTCATTCTCATCTTCATGATGTTTCTCTTCATAAACCACACTGAGAAATCCATGATGATCTGGGTCTTGTATTTGCCTTCTGGTCTTGACTCCAGATTGTACATCTCCTATGATATTGATAAGTGGATGATTCCTATGTATAATAGTATGGGGAGTAGAAGGAACTGCATAGCTAGTAGGCATGTTTTGCAGACCATCTCCAAAGAAATCAAACTTGTCAGCTTGAGAAGCGGTATCAACTGGTGAATCAAGATGAGGTTGACTTGGTCCAGCAGTATCAATATTTTGCTCAGCAGTTGGAACTTGAGGTTGAGCAGTACTAACTCCATTGGAACTGCTCGTTGGAATTTCAGCTTCTTTACCATTCTGACCACTTGTTTCAGCAGCATCCTTCTCTTTGTCTACACCACTTGATGAAGGAATATCATCTTTCTTTGTAGAAGACTCATTCACAGGATTTTCTTCCATGACAGGTATGAAAATGCAATCATCATCTTCCTCTTCTGAACCTGCAATATTGTTAGTATTTGTACCTGTAACAAGCTGATGAACTCAAATAAGTACATTTTATTACCATCATTTATCCTATTAATTTGACTTGTTTTATTATATTATGTATGAGGATTGATACTTAATCGTTTACTTTTGTAATTCTCATGTAAAAACAAGCATTTGGTGAAACTTGGCGATTTTGGACTAATTATGGAGCAAAACATGCAAGAAGTTAAGAGTCTACTGAAATGTACAAGATCAAGACAAATCTGCTCCAGATGCGCCGCATCTCACTTATTACATACGGCGCATCACTATCAAGATTTCACCAGATACGATCCAAGATACAAGAGAACATGCGCCGCATCTATTTATGGAGTTACGCCGCATCTTCTGGCGGTGTACGAATATTCCTGAATATATTAATCTTGGACCCCACGCGAAGTTAAGTCAATGCGCCGCATCTACTTACTAGATGCGCCGCATCTTACCCTCAGACAGAAACTATAAATACCCCAAGACCAGACGAATTCCGTAGCTTTTAGTCAACGCATAATATTATATACGAGGTTCGAAGACCAGAAACCTAAGGACGAATTCAGACGAATAGGCAGCACAAGACACACCCGAACGAAGATACAAGAGCTGTAAGAAGGTGCTGCATGTGTTTAATTCATTAAGTAGTTTTGTTTTATTGTGTTAGTAAACTTTAATTCATCAGGATTGATGGCTTGTGTAATGTGACAACTGATGAAGCGAAAAGTGTACCGCTTTTAAGGGGTCATTTAAGCCCTAAATCGTATTTATTTGATCAAATATTGCCCTAAATCGTTTCTTTTTTCATTTTAGGTACTTTTGAGGAGAAATCTGGAAAAGGAGGCATTTTGGACGTTTTTGGAGCATAAAAGTGAAGAAAACGACAAAGTCTCAAAATCGGCTAAAAGTTACCTTTGACGGCGTCAGGATCCTCTCCAGACGGCGTCACGGCTTGGCAATAAAATGGTGGATGTGAAAATTACTCATGATAAGCCAGTGAAATTTGCATGAAATTCTGACGGCGTCACGCTTTAATATGATCAAGGTCGTCACGGCTTAATTTAGAGAGGGACGGCGTCACGCATAATCCTGACGGCGTCAAGCCTTGATAGGCCAGAACGGATTTTGGAGAGCTAAAGAGGGACGGCATCAAGAAGGTCATCCGGGAACCCTAAAAGCGGCGAGGTGACGGCGTCACACTCCATAACGTGACGCCGTCAGATCTGAAAGTCTATATATAGTTTTGCAATTTTTTGTCATTAGTGTGGAACTTATTGGGGAACTTTGTGTGTGAAAACCCTAGGACGAATTTGGCAGCTCTTTCAAGGCTTTTTGCCTTGAGATCTTCCATGTTACATTGAAGATAAGTTATCAATTAATCATTCAATATGTCTATGTGTTGTTTGATTCTATCTTGTTCTTGTCTTTTGTTTAACATGTTAGGCTAGATTTATCTTGTGTTTGCTTAGATCTAATGAAACCTAGCTATTGATTATTGGTTATTAGTGTGTTGTTAGTTGTATTGGATGATTGTTCATCTATGTTAGGCTTAAGAAAACTGGCTAACTTCCTATTCGGTAACTTGCTTGAACGTCTTAAGAAACATGAACCAATGTGTACTAAAGGTTTTTTTGGTTGTATTTAATGCACAAGCGAATTCTAGTGATCCCATGTTAGGAGCTTCCTAGTCGGCTCGACATAGGAGTGAAGTAGGAGCTTGTAGAGTTGGGGAAGTACGTACGCCACCCCACAAATGGTATTAAGGAATACACCCGTCATCCACGCAACTAATACACACTAATCAACCGGTAAAAGATAGTTAGGGAGTAAGGAAATCTAAGTAAACACATTTTCCTCCACATAAGTTTTCACCAACATTTTCATTTTTTGTTATTTTATTTTATTTGCATTCGTAGTAATTTGGGTTAGTTGACTAGCAACTAATTCCGCCCACTCTTTCAAACCCGAGATTTTACTTGCTTTCATAAAAATATAAAAACATAAAAAAAGAATCTTCTCTCACCCTTAGACCTATTAGAGTAGTTTTTCACACCTAACGAACACTATTCCCTGTGGAGAACGATCAATCCCCCGTACTTACCACTACAATATACTACATCGGTCAGGTACACTGCCTGGTGGGGTTGTAAGCCTCTTGAGATCCCTTGAGAGGTAAAACCTGTTGTAAGGTTGCAAAACCACGCATCAGGATTGATGGCTTGTGTAATGTGACAACGGAAAGATTGCACTCCCTTAAAACTGCTTTCCCATCAATTAAAGTTTATATGTTGATGTCTTTGGTTACTACTTATTAGTGCATTGATAACCTCTGTGTTTATTAGTGGCCTGCGCATTTGACTACGGAAGAGAATGTAGCTCCCACGGTTGTTACTAAATTGATCACTTAGGAATAACTTTTAGACATAAGTAATCATTAAGGGTTTACTCGCCGATAAGATTAGAGCCAACGAGAAAGGGTTAACTACATACACTTCATATAAAGCTATCAATAAAACAAGTGACAATCTACTTAATCATAAGGACAGATCTTCTTATTGTCTCAAGTATTTATCTGTGTACGTGTGTGCTATTCGCTGATTCGTGCCTATTGGTTTAGTTTATTATTTAATTGCAACCAAATCGTGCCAGTCTCTCAGGCTGAACCCCCTTGCGTTAGATTAGGTTGTATAGCTAACTTAGAATATTAAAATACTGATTAGAATAACGAGATAATACGTTCCACTCTTAGTGATCGACACTCTACTTACCATTATATTCATACTGACCGGGTACACTGCTCGTTAAGTGTGTGTGTTATTGATAAGTCGGCTAAATATAAATTTAAAACTTGAGTAGGCATTAATACTGCTAAACCGCAACGACACATCGCACGCATCAAGTTTTTGGCGCCGCTGCCGGGGAGTGAATTGTTATTATCTGTTAATTTGATTAGTATTTTAATTAGGTTTTTAATTTTTTTTTATCTAACCGCTAATTCTGTTGTGTATTAGATTAAATTGCATTCATTGTATTATTTTGCATATTTTCTGTTTTTGTGTGCTATTTGTTTTCTTTGTGTTTATTTTGGTTTGTTTTTATTAGTTTTTATTTTTCGTATTTTTTGTGTTCTGCTATCGTTGTACTGAGCTAAATCAAACGATACGGCGCATCTGATCTCTCAGATACGGCGTATTGCGTTTAATTTTTATAAAATACAACGCGTTTAATTAATTCGATACGACGCATCTTTTCCACAAGATACGGCGTATCTGTTTTTAAGGAAATTTTTTCTAAACGTTAACGCCATACGACGCATCTGCTTCAGCAGATACGGCGTATCTATTATTTTAATTAAAAACAGTTTTCGAATTATTAAACAGATACGGCGCATCGATCTCTATCGATACGGCGTATCTTCTGAATCAAAAATCTTATTTTTGAAACGTAACGAAAATACGGCGCATTAACTTTTGTTAATACGACGCATTTAATTTTAAATAAATATCGATTTTTGATTATTAAAATTGATACGGCGCATTCTAATTCCTAAGCGGCGTATCTATTTTCTGAATAAAGTCTGATTAAATTTTAACGATTATAAGATACGGCGTATCCAACTTTTTGGATACGGCGCATCGTCTGCAGATATCAGCAACTTTTATTTTTCTTATCTCCGAACGGAAATTACTCTGACCCTTATACCTGGAAACTTTTACTTTGAAATCTACCTCTCTTTAATTTTCAGGAACAATGTTCGATATTTTCCCCAACTGGTTCGGAAGATCCCAAAGAAACCTTACCATGGAAGAGTTTGCACTACAAATCGCTCAAGCCAATGAAAAAGAACATCATGAAGCAAGAAACTTTATTAATGAATTCAAAGGCAGTCATGAGCTGTTACTAAAGGAACAAAACAACATGATTAATGGATTGGCAATTGAGTGCATCAATTGTCAACGGTGCTTAACAAAGTTCTTTTGGTAAAACACGATTTGAAAGGGATTACAACTAGAGGCGGAAAGTCAACCTTTCAAATGTGATCGGTATTAAGGAGCTGAACGTGAGTCTAACTTGAAGACTCTGGAATAAAGACAAGTGCTGACCGGGAGACAACCCGGATTTATCTTTTAATTTTCTGTTCTGTGTCGAGTCTGTCAGACCTGCAGAAGATGCGGCGCATCTCTATCAATAAGATGCGACGCATCACCTGCACTGGTCATATCTTATTTTATTTTATTTTTCTGCATTTTTATTTTTGACTTTAAAACTTTCTGTCAGTTTATTTAATGCGGCGCATCCCTGGTTAAGGATGCGGCGCATCTTCTATTCTGATTCGTAATTATTCCAGGCTCGATACGGCGTATCTTCTTCCATAAGATACGGCGCATCGACTGACCTGATGATTTTCATTTTTATTTTTATGTTTTATTTTTCCTAACTACTAATGTATTATGCAAGTTTGAACCTTTCTTAACTTAGGTGTTTTAAAGTCTTGGTGGTATTATAGATTCCTGCATTTCCTGTGGATACATCGATTATGAAGCTTAAACGTTCTAATCCACAAGAAAGATGATTTTTGCTCTTATACAAATGGAGGATCATACCGAGCAAATCTCATGGGAGTTTTTCTGTTCTAATTCTTTTATTTTCCAGTTTTTAACCTTTGATACAAACAACGAGGACGTTGTTTAACTTAAGTGGGGGGATTGGAGAATTAGAACACTTAACACTTACTTGTCCTAAACTTTTCAAAATATGCTTAAAATGTGCTTAATATATCAAAACTTAAATTTTTTTTAGCATGTTTTTGTTTAAAGTCTAAGTTGCATAGCTGCACACATGACGTTGTTTTCAAAAATTATGATTTTTTTCAAAACTCACAAATCTATGAGTGTGCCGGTGGCTTGTAAACTTTAGAACTTGGCTTGTATACTATTCGAGACCACCATAATAAGTATTATTTATATAATTGGAATGACTTGTCTAAATTGGTAAATCTCTAGGATTACACCCAAATAGCATTTATATGTTATGTGTTATTAGCTAACTACACTGGTTAGTTAACCCCCGTATAAACCCTTTTGTTACTCTCACTTTTAGAGTAAGATACCCCTAGAAAAACACTCAGAGCCATTCCTTTCGTTTCTTACACCTTTGTTAAAATGTTTCGTTACACCCTTACACCTTAGCCTACCCTATAGATTAAAATCCGTGGTTGGTTAATTGCTTTAGGCAAAGTGTGTTTCCTTATATTACCTGTGTTCGCGTGCGTAATTCATTATCTATGGTTAGGTCGGGAAATTGCACAATGCAATTGGAGTGAAAGTAAATATTGTATATCTTTGAGTTTATTTTTCATGTGTTTACTACTTTCACTATTACCGTTATTTCTGAAGTCATGAAAAGTATGGAAAAATTATCTAGAGTTATCGTTTTAGTGATGTGGTGAAATTTTACACATCTATGTTTATGTTAGTAGTTTGAAAAAAAAAAAAAAAAATCGAAAAAATAGAAAAGAAAAAGAAAAAAAGAAAAGTTGGATGTTTGTTTTAACCAACTTATGTAAAGTTTTGTATTAAGTGGTCGATATCACCACTAGTTGTTGTATATTATATCTATGGATTGAATGGGAGTTGGCAGTTATGGGAACGCCAACTAAGGTTTATTCTTTGATTAAGATCTTGTTGAGTATAATTCGTGTCTACCTAAAGCGTGTGTTTCAAGTGTTAAAGCGTGAGTTATTCTATGATATGAGTCTTATTCATGGGATGGTTGGGATAGTGATTAACCACACTTAGGATTTTAATTTATCTGTTTTGTTTATTTTTCATTTTACACCAATTTATATCCCAAATATTATCCATACCCTGTATTATTCTTTATCCAACCAAACCTTTGATTTATTGAGATTAGGGATTTGAGCAATCTTAAGTATCGTAGTCGTGGATTCGGCTATGTATTTATGATTTTGTCGCCCTTTTTGATATATTATTATTGGTGAAGTTTGGACCTATCTTTAGCCTGTTCGAGTTAAGGATTTGAGCAATTGCAAGTATCGTGTTCGTGGATTCGATCATGTATTTGTGATTTTGTCGCCTTTTCTGGAATTTGAGATCGATAGAGATTAAGAATGATTAACCCTTAAACCTCAAAACCCTTTTTACCGCTTTAGACTTGTTATTCCTTGGCTTTAGTGGGGGAGATGTGTATACTTGCCAAGCTTATGATAGAATATTCGTCACGACTGGACAGTTAAACGATTAGATTTGCTTTTATCAAATTATTTTATTTTACTTCTAATTCGTTAAGTGTTTGGTTGTGGATTATGACGGAAATGAATACATGCTTAAATATAAAAATAAATCCTAACATCTTTTAGGATACATTTTCATAAGATTAATTCTAAGGTTTACTTGGGGATAAGTAAAGTTCAAGTGGGGGGATATTTGATGAACTCAAATAAGTACATTTTATTACCATCATTTATCCTATTAATTTGACTTGTTTTATTATATTATGTATGAGGATTGATACTTAATCGTTTACTTTTGTAATTCTCATGTAAAAACAAGCATTTGGTGAAACTTGGCGATTTTGGACTAATTATGGAGCAAAACATGCAAGAAGTTAAGAGTCTACTGAAATGTACAAGATCAAGACAAATCTGCTCCAGATGCGCCGCATCTCACTTATTACATACGGCGCATCACTATCAAGATTTCACCAGATACGATCCAAGATACAAGAGGACATGCGCCGCATCTATTTATGGAGTTACGCCGCATCTTCTGGCGGTGTACGAATATTCCTGAATATATTAATCTTGGACCCCACGCGAAGTTAAGTCAATGCGCCGCATCTACTTACTAGATGCGCCGCATCTTACCCTCAGACAGAAACTATAAATACCCCAAGACCAGACGAATTCTGTAGCTTTTAGTCAGCATAATATTATATACGAGGTTCGAAGACCAGAAACCTAAGGACGAATTCAGACAAATAGGCAGCACAAGACACACCCGAACGAAGATACAAGAGCTGTAAGAAGGTGCTGCATGTGTTTAATTCATTAAGTAGTTTTGTTTTATTGTGTTAGTAAACTTTAATTCATCAGGATTGATGGCTTGTGTAATGTGACAACGGAAAGGTTGCACTCCCTTAAAACTGCTTTCCCATCAATTAAAGTTTATATGTTGATGTCTTTGGTTACTACTTATTAGTGCATTGATAACCTCTGTGTTTATTAGTGGCCTGCGCATTTGACTACGGAAGAGAATGTGGCTCCCACGGTTGTTACTAAATTGATCACTTAGGAATAACTTTTAGACATAAGTAATCATTAAGGGTTTACTCGCCGATAAGATTAGAGCCAACGAGAAAGGGTTAACTACATACACTTCATATAAAGCTATCAATAAAACAAGTGACAATCTACTTAATCATAAGGACATATCTTCTTATTGTCTCAAGTATTTATCTGTGTACGTGTGTGCTATTCGCTGATTCATGCCTATTGGTTTAGTTTATTATTTAATTGCAACCAAATCGTGCCAGTCTCTCAGGCTGAACCCCCTTGCGTTAGATTAGGTTGTATAGCTAACTTAGAATATTAAAATACTGATTAGAATAACGAGATAATACGTTCCACTCTTAGTGATCGACACTCTACTTACCATTATATTCATACTGACCGGGTACACTGCTCGTTAAGTGTGTGTGTTATTGATAAGTCGGCTAAATATAAATTTAAAACTTGAGTAGGCATTAATACTGCTAAACCGCAACGACACATCGCACGCATCACAAGCACATAATTCATGGAATCTGAAAGACTGTCAATATCAAAGATCCAATCTGGACCTACACCTGCAACATTTGGTTTATTATCCAAAAATTCTATGTGCAGATTTTCTTCTACTTGCTTGGTGCTTGTATTGTACACCCTAAAAGCCTTACTGTGCAGAGAATAACCAACAAAGAAACCTTCCTCAGATTTCCCATCAAACTTTCCTAGTTGGTCTTTGGTATTAAGGATAGTAACATGACAACCAAAAGGTCTCATGAAGCTTAAAGCAGGGGTTCTACCTCTAAGTAGCTCATAAGCAGTCTTATTGTGAGGTTGCACAACTAAAACCCTATTCAACACATAACAAGCAGTGCTAACTGCTTCAGCCCAAAATGAAACTGGTAGCTTAGAGTCAGCTAACATTGTCCTAGCAGCCTCTATAAGAGTCCTATTCTTCCTCTCAGCTACACCATTTTGCTATTGGGTTCTAGCTACACTAAACTCCCTCTTAATACCTTTTTCTCTACAAAAGTCATCCGTCACTCTATTCTTGAATTCAGTCCCATTGTCACATTTGATTATTTTAACCTTCTTATCAACTAGGTTTTCTACTTCAACAATAAAGGTCTAAAGTATTTCACTTGTCTCATCCTTAGTTTTCATAAAGAATACCCAAGAAAACCTACTATAATCATCAGTGACAACAAGGCAGTATCTCTTAAAATTCAAGCTATTCACAGATGTAGGACCAAACAAGTCCATATGCAACATATATAAAGCTAGAGAAATAGAGTTCTGGGTCTTTGGCTTACATGAGGCTCTGTGTTGCTTAACCTTAAGGCAAGAAACACAAGTTTGGTCATTTAGAACAATTTTGTTTGGCAAACCTCTTACCAATCCATGTTTAGCAATATTTTTAATGGTTTTAAAATTAACATGACCAAGCCTCCTGTGCCATAACATTGATTCTTCCAATGTGGCTTTTGCAACAAGACAAGTAAGTCCAACCTTAGGAACTAGTTTATTCATCTCAACACTGTATGTATTATCCTTTCTGGGGATTTTAAGCAATACTTGACTTTCATCAGGTAGCTTGAAATCAGGAGAAAGTATAAGATAATCAGTATCAGTAAATAAAACTTTGTTCTGTTTATCACAAATTTGTGATACACTAAAAAGATTGTACTTAAGTTCTGGTACATAATACACATTTTCAAAATCAAGGTTACCAGTTTTAATTACCCCTTTACCAGTAATTCTTCCTCCAACACCACCACCAAAGAAAACTGGTCCTCCATCCAGAGCAATAAAGTCTGAAAGATATGACATGTTGCCTGTCATGTGCCTTGAACATCCACTGTCTGAATATCCTCTATCTTCTTTGCTATTTGAGGGATGTTCCTGCACACAAAATAAAGGTGTTAGTTTCTTTTGGGGATCCAAACCATCACTGGTTTGGATCTGCCTTGTGCATCAAGATGAGAAAACTTGTTTGAGGTCTTTGATGCACCATTGGGTTTGATAAGATGTTTATCCCAATGTGCTGAGGCCTTGACAGCATTGCCCCTTTTTCCCTTAACATTTAAGTGCCTAGCAGTTGGATTTGCTGGTCTAGCAGTTGGAACTGCTTGTTTAATCTTAGGCACCCACTTCTGATTAGTCATTGCTGTTTTCTAATAAAAATGCCTTTTAACTGTTTGTGCATGATTTGAAAATTGTTTTGCACTAGAAACAGTTTGCTTGTTATTAAACCACTTATTTTGACTAGCAGTTGAAACTGTTTTGATGCCAGTCTTTAACATAACAGCTTTGGGTGACATCTTATGATTTGCATTAGGGTTTGTCAATCTAGTTGGACCATTTTGAGTTACCCTAGCATTGTTATTCCTGTTCACCCTTGCATTCCCAGTAACCCTCTTTTTCCATGGGTTAGAATCACAATAAGCAGCCATATGCTCAAAACTTCCACAAACAAAACGTACTTTTCTAATCATAGCAAACTTATCATCCATTTTCTTAGATTTTGAGTGATTCCAGTTCCTATGACTACTCTCAGAACTTGATGATCTGTTCCTATACATCTCAGCATATCTAACATTTTTCCTAACTGGTTTTATGTTTTCAGACTTAACCACTTTAGGAGCATGTTTAACTTCTACCTTAACAACATTAGGTTTTTCCTTAACCTCTACATTCTCATCATCAGATGTCCACTCCTCAATAGTTGGTGCATCTGAGTTCCTATCAGAGGACATCTTTTCCTCAGAAAGAGATTTATCACTAGCACTCACAAAAGAATCTTCTGCCTTAACAAATTTAACAGGATTCTCACTAACCTTAACACCATATCCAGGAAAATCCATATCCTTAAACTCTTCTAAACCTGTATGAGATAAATTAATTCCTGGTGGAGCAAACATTCCTCTAAAGGGGGGTGCAACTGACTTATAACCTAAACCAGATTTAGCTTTGTTAAGTATTTAACTCTCTACAATCTTCTTAACTCCTTCTGAAGTATATTCAAGAGTGTCTACACTTAACTGGATGTTTTCTTTCTCCTTTTTAAGCTTCTCTAGTTCATATACAAGTCCACTCATTTTATTATCTTTTATTTCCAATTCCCTCTTTAAAAGACCTATCTCATCAGTAAAGTTTGACTCATTTTGTTTATAAAACACAATTTGTTCTTCCAAAACAGCTAATCCTCTTTTATGATTTGACAGACTAAAGCTTATTTGATTAAATTCAACTCTCAGATCATCATACTGTTTCTTAATATTTTCAAAATCTTTTAAAGCATGACAAGAGTTTGAACGTTTTTCAAGTATATGTACCTCAGAGTCTGAGAAAGCCATTAAACCCAAGTTAGCTGATTCTTCTTCTTCTTCCATGAAGCTCCAATCAAATCCAGCTCCATCTACAGCTACCATAGCCTTGGAAGAAGGCTCTTCAACATTAACTGTTCTTCTTGACCCTTGCTGATTCTTAAACCCTTGACCCTGGTTGCTTTGTTGTCTTGGACCTCTACATTCCCTGGCAAAGTGCCCCATCTTGTGACAATTAAAGCATTCCACCTTAGACTTATCATACCCAGCAACATCTCTTCCATTGAAGGTAATCTTATTCCCAGTCCTTTGGTAATACTTCTTAGCCCTGATGCTTATCAAAGCCAACTGCCACTTTAAATCCATAGCTTCCAAATCATCTTCAGCAATTTGAAGAAGATCTTCATTAAAGATCTTTGACCCACCAGACTGTTCTGACACAAATGCATATATGGTCTCTTCAGTCAAGCCAGCAGTGCTAGTTTTTACACTAGCAGTGCTAACTGTTGGTATAGCAGTACCAACTGCTTCTTCATCTTCATGATTAGAACTGTTTGAAGAAGATACAAAAGCCATATTCCCTGAACTGGAACTAGTGCTACTACTCTTCTTGACCTTTTGCTCAACAATCTTGAGATTATTGTAAAGCTCATTCATTGTCATATTCTCCAGCTCTGGTTTATTGCTCCAAACCACAACATAAGTGTTCCATTCAGCAGGTAAACTATTTAGAAACTTCATGTTGAGGTCTTCTTGAGGTATCACAATCTTCAACACAGTAAGTTGACTGATGATCTTTTGAAGCCTATTAAAGATTTGATCCAAAGTTTCATTGCTTGATGCAGTGAAGTTTTCATAACTTTGCTTGAGTAGGGTTTTCTGTGCCTTCTTGGTAGCTTCATTGCCACCAAATCTTTCCACCACTGCTTCAAAAATAGTTTTAGCCGATTCGTAATGGCTAAAGTTCAGCACTTGATAATTAGGAATTGCCATTAGTAACAAATTCCTAGCCTTCTGATCATTCTTCTTTTTGATTCTCTCCTCATTTGTAACTGGCTCAGTGTTAAGCTTTGTGACCTTGGAACCATCAGCACGTGTTTCTTAAACAACAACTGGTTTGAAGGAATCACCATTGATAATAATATCCCATAATGCATAGTCTTGCACCATGAAGTATTGCTCTATTCTGAGCCGCCATAAATCGTATTCATTCTGTTTCAGCATGGGGAGTTTAGCAAGGATTGAGGTTTGAGGTGTCTCCATGTCCATCTTCTTGGATTGCTAGTGAGTAAATACTTCTGGTTCTTCTAGACTCAAAGTATCAGAAACCTGTCTCTGATACCACTTGACCGGATCTAAACACACACGTTGTGTTGGAGATACTTTGAGTATATACTTGATAGCACGCGGAATTTACTACCAAGTACTTAGAAGAATATAAGTTTGTGTTTGGTGATTGATTAAGTAAAACAATAAGAACACACGATATCAACCAAACTATCACTTCAATATATCGAACGATTACAATTATGAACGTGAAGGATATTAGGTATATTCGATATGAATGATATATGTATATCAAACCCTAATCTAAGGATCTCCTTTTATAATGTAAAGAGTCCTGTACACGTTAAACATCTAACCATATCATTCTATACTAATAAGATATTTACCATATCTTTTCTATAATTATCTTCACACGGTTTCACCTTGATCTCTTAAGCAGTCCTAACTGTTCTTCATTCAGCAGTCCTAACTGCTCTTCCTTCAGCAGTCCTAACTGTTCTTGTATCAGCAGTCCTAACTGCTTAAGTTTAATTCCCAACAGCTTCAAAGCATCTTCGGTCATTCATTGGGGCTTCATCCCAAACGATCATGTCTGTGTCTGATAGCAGTTTTGCAAGTAGCATCTTTTTTTTTAACATGACACATTGATTCATAGGTTAATTCAAGAGGCACTTTGAATCTTGAATGGGTTGTTCGGCCAGATGGAAGTAACAAAGAAGCAATTCCAGAAGATGCAATTGCTAGCACTATCTTCCCTTCTGAACGTAGCTTGTTAATTATTGTTTTCCATAAAAAAGTTTTGCCTGTTCCTCCATGGCCATATACGAACAGTAACTGTTGCTGATTGCTAATGAATGAGTTAACAATAAGATTGTAGATTGTTTGCTGGTCTGCATTTAGTTTTTTAACAGCAACAACAACTTCTTCTTTCAGCTCGTCACGGTTGTAATTTTTTTCTTCCATCAACAACCTGTTGTTTAAGTCGTCTAGCAAATGTTTTGGAGGAAATTCAAGACCGAAATCTGTAACTGATTTGGAGCAGTTGTTGAATATCATTTCTAACTCGTATAGAACATATCCTTTCATTTCTGGGTCATTGATATGAAGATTTTTTATATGAGTCATGGCAGATGCTTTTGCTGGAATATCATCAATCATTAGTGTCCAATGCAAGATGTGAGCAAACAATGTGCGTAGATCTGCTGCTGTTGCTGAAATAGCTGCTTCTTCCAATGCTATGTCCCATTCTATATCGTCCTTAAGTAGCCCCATCGCCTAGCATGCTGCTCGGTATGTACGAAAAACTTTGTTGTTGACATTGCGTACTTCAGAAAATGATCTGCAACCCTTCTGATGACATAAAAGCATTCTGAAATAGAAGAGCTCCCCTGCAGCAGGATGCACGTACGCGAGTCTCCCAATTGATGATCTTGTCCTGTGTTTTCTAGGCATCCATGTTTTTGAAGTTTCATACCAAACGAATGCATAAGGGAAATCTAAGTACGTAATATGTCGCCCTTCTTCATATGAATTATTGAATGTAAACCATTCAGTAAGTGTTGTCAATGTTCTCCCATCATCACTGACAACATATCCCAAAAGTTCTTTGTCGCGAAAACTGATCTTTTGCATACCTTCAAGATGAACAGCGAGAATCTACACGGCCGGTTCTTGGTGATGTATCGGAAAGTTAAATATTCTCCAACAAGCTTCACGAGGACATATAAAATGACCGTCTATGAAATTCTTGATTTCATCAACGTGGATCCTTGGAGCGTCTGCTGATGTTGATGGCTGACCAAGCGGTCTTGCAATTCGTGCTGCAATTTTGTCACTTCCTTTTGATATGTATTTGAATAAATACTTTATCAGCATGCTCCATCCACAATATTCAACATTTATATGTGCGTGAAATATAAGGCAGAGTTGTCTATTGTATGGAACAACATACGTGTTATCCAGCCTTACTTTGTTTTTCATCACATAAGATGCAGTCTTTCTTCTTTGCTAATGTACATGACCATTTTTGTCAAAAAATGTTTTGTCGTTGTATTTTTTAGGAAACTTCTTTGTATAGCTACCTTCGTGCGTACATGGAGCTTTTGGATTAGCTGCTCCACATGGCCCATGTATAATCATTTCAGAAACAACTTTATACCCTTCCGGATCTGTTGTTTTTTCAGGTAATTCTGAACAAATGAATTTGTCCACATCTTCGGGTGATTGTATTTTGTCATTTGAATGTAGCCATAGTAGAGTGTGACAGTGAGGTAGCCCACGTTTCTGGAATTCTATTGTGTATAAGACTGCATTATTAATCATAGAAAAAGAAATTAAGTTAGTTAAACTTACTCAAATTTTTTGTTTTATTACATACAATTTATCTTAAGTTTTTTTTTATTATTTTTTTTTTTTTTTTTTTTTTTTTTTTTATTATTATTATTTTTTTTATTTTTTATTTTTATTATCATTGTTTTATTTTGATAATTAGAGAGATAAGAACTACATACCTCCAGTGACATGGCCAAATATGTTTCCTTATTTTAAAGCTTTCACAAAATCCTGCACCTTTTGTTCAAAAACCCGATCAATAATGTCAGCCCTATCGAATGGCGAAAGTTCAGGATACCGATGCATGTATCTGTGAATTTCTGGCCAGTTTACATTACATGTGAATGTAATGAAAAACTGTGGATTCCCTAGGACTCGGCAGATGGCAAGAGCATCAAGGTAATGACTGTACATATACCTCGGTCCGCCAGTGAAACTTGAAGGAAGAATTATACGTTTACCTATGTCAGCACCACAACGATCGCCCTTTGAAATTGAATCATAAATGCCTGATAAGTACTCACTTCTAATGTTATTTTGTTTTGCTCTTACAAAATCAAGCCGATCTTGTTCTAGTGCACAATACATTGACACAACATACTGTTGAAATAATCTTCCCCCTTTGAATAGTAAGCCATAAAGATTAGGCCTTTCATATAACTGGTACGTGTAGTAGGTGTTCATAGACATTTTTGGTTTTTCACCACTCGTATTACGTGTATGTAACCTCAAACTTGTGTTGTATCCTGGTTCACCATATATATAAAAAAAAGCGAAAATTGTAATGACATATATGTCGAGTGGAGCTTGTTAATTCTTTGAGGACCTACACCTTTTTTATGTATGATTACATCGTAATCTGTATTGGTATCAGGTCCATTTTCAAAAACTATAGCACCCAGGATGTCTGCAGATGGCAGCTGGTATTCGCGAGCCCCGTCGACATTATAAAGGTGAATCTTGAAGTCAGGTACATTTTCTTGATTACATATGTCACGTGCTGTCCTAAACAATGCTACCAACTGATTGTGCTCATCTAGAATTTCTATAAGATGTCAAACAATTTCAGGTTTCAAAGTCCCTGAGCTTGTTCCACCAAAAGGCGCTAGCCTGTTTTCAACTTCATTTTTTTTGTCATATATGTATAACTGCAAAAACTTTGGATCTTCATTGTTTGGTGGACATAGTGTCCCTATCCAATGATATATTTGCCCTGAGATCTTAAAGACATAAGGGCCTCTTCCATCATTGACACGTTCGTCTATCTGTGCACCAAATGATGTCATACTAAACATTTGGTTATATGCTCGGATGTTATCCATAAAATGTTTGTCCTTCAGTAACTGTTTTATAGATTCTAGTGGATCTATTTCTTGTTGGAGACGCACTTTCCCTTCTCCATAGCAACGACTATATCGAACCCTTGTTTGTGTAGAACTTTTGTGTAACACCCCGAAAATCGGGTCCAGCGGAAGCATACATGTCACTAGGGTGCTACTCAATTGGTATCACAACACAAGTTCAAGAACGGTTTTTCACCACAATCATTTAGAATAAAATTCATTAACAAAAGTATTAAGTTTACATTATTAAATTTTTGTGCGAAAATAGGCCCATAAAATAAGTGAAGCGGTCCCCAAATGAATATCAGAGTGTCTTGATCCTATAACCATGCCATGCCATGCCAAAAGTCGCCAAATGTTAGTTAACACTTTAAGAACCTGAAAATACATGCTAAAACGTGTCAACACGAGGTTGGTGAGTTCATAGGTTTAAGTAAACAAAAGGTAATATATATATGGACCACAAGATTTAAAGTTGGTTTGACCAATACATTCGGTTATGTGACCAGTTCATTCGGTCATGTGACCAGTCCATTCGGTCATGTTACCAGTACATTCGGTTATGTGACCCGTTTCATTCGGTCATGTATGAATAATCGTTCAAAGTGCTTGGGTCCATGAGTAAAAAGAATTAAGTATGTAACATATGAATATATAACGCGTTCGAGTAAATAACAAATTCATAAGTAGAGCAAGTAATGGTTTGACTAAACAAGTAGCATATTCAAGTAAAGCAAGTATTGCATTTAGATGAAAACGAGCATGTATTCTCCCCCAAAACGGTTATAAAACAAGTCAAAGTAGGGGCCATGAACTCACCTGGAACAACTGATACGATAACGAAAAGACAGTGTACGGAATTGAGGCTCGGAAAACTACCCGCAACCTAATATGAATGATATGATTTAGGTCATGGAATGATGTCGTGAATGCAAGTTCATACTCTACTTTATCACTTGTACATGTTTGTTGTAATATTTAACGTAAAAAATGTAGTTGCGTCAATCTTTTTAGAAAACGTAATTTGTTAATCTCATGATCAAACTTTAGTCGTCTCGTCTTATTAATAGGTATTTTGAAATTCTCTAACGCGTCTAATAAGTATACATTATGTTCTACCATTTTTGTTTACGTCATTTTAGCCAAAATACACTCTAAAGTGTCCAAAAATACATTTTACGCATTTCTAACAGCTTTTCTAATAGCAAAAATATGATGTCCAACGTATATGTCGTCGTAAACTTTCTTTAGGCCATAACTTTTTCGTCGTAGCTCCGTTTCTTAAGTTTTACCTATCCCCGCGAAGGTATTTTAGTATACTATCGGATTTCTAAGGTCTCGACTAGTCTAGTTACCATTTATCATCAGTTTTCATCTCTCAAAATTCTTAACAGCTTCAACCATTTTTCTGAAAATTTAGTTTTCGTCGTATAAATTGTAACTAGCGTATCTTTTTCGTTATAGGCCCGTTTTAACTCATTCAAGCGGCTATGTTTTCGTTATTGAGACTATTTTCTAACACACATATTTCTAACCTAAACTTGTCACCACATGTCACAACTCGTAATTTCAGGTCATTTTCCAAACCTCGACAATTTACTATTCATGAGTTACTATTCATAAATCACTATTCACCAATCACTATTCATCGTTTCGCTATTCATCGTTTTTGAAGTCAGTTTGAGACTTTGAGAAGTGGTCAAAAATTTTACTATTCATATGACACTATTCATTCCCAAAGGGAAATCACTATTCATGGGCATCATTCATCATGTCGTAAACCTTGTTTACGGGTATTCAAATGCGCGTAACCAGTTAGGTTTAGCTGCGTATTCATGCATCATCAGTAAAGACACATCATACAGACTAAGGTAGTCTGCATATCATCAGTAACATCAGTACCATATCAGTTCATGCATGTGTTTGTGTGATTTTCATTAACGTATGCTTAATTGTTTAATTAACGTTACCACTCAGTCATTTCTACTAACAGTAAACCCAATACTCCCGACAATGATCCTAAAACATTTTCAAGCTAATTATAATGATATAGAGTATATATTATTACTTTACCCGGTGTTTTTTAAACCAATCGCTATATTTTTCGTTTGACGCTTATAACTCCGTCGTTTTACGAAATTTCAATCCGATTATCATTCTAACACCCGATTCTTGCAAGGAACATGATTTTACAATTTTTACAACTTCGTCGTATCTCATTTCACCTCGTCACGAGTTATTTCTAGTTAACTCGGTACCCGATAACACTCAGTGTATACATAAATCAACTAATACTTAAACTAATGGGAGACAAGTATCATTATTAACATCAAATCTCTTCATCCTTGCCCATATGTGCCACCCCCTACCCCCCCCCCCAATTAGCTTAATACTTCCAAAATCCCATTAATGAATTATCTTTGATTTAATTCCAAAACCCACTAACTATAACACACATCACATAACCATTAGCTAATAAAAAGATCAAACCCCTTCCACCCCATCACCTAGGATCGGCCACAACCAAGAACACCATCAAAATCCATACATTTTTCAAGAACAAATCATAATCTTACTCCATTTGCCTTCCTAGTTATGGATTTGTGATCAAACCTCAAGTTTATTACTCATTTCTTATCAAAACTCATCCAATCATCAAGTAAGTTTCAAGAACATGTTTTGATCATTTTATACTTTCATTTGATATATATGTTCATGTATTTTCAAGTTATATTAGTCATCCATGCAAGATACTTATGTTTTACATACCACATTTGAACATAAACTCTTTAAATCACTAGATCTATAAGTTTCACTAATGATCTCATGAAATTCACCAAGGTTGGTGATGTTTAGGACCCCATGACACCCTAAGAAGGTGTATGGTAGGATTTGCGAACTTGTGGAGTTGATTTGAGTTAGTATGATCAAGTTTAGAACCAAGGAAGTGAGTTTTTAACAATCTAAAATAGGTTTTGTCCAAAAACGTGTAAACTGGAAAACTCAGTAATTTTTGGTATATTTTGGCCTTCATATTCAGAAAGTTCTTTCAAAAATGAAACCGTGGCCGCAAGAATCACTAAAAACCGACTTATAACGAAGGAGATATGATTTTTCGAAGTTAGATGACGAAAACTAATTTTCTGAAAATTTAGTTGCTGATCGCCGAGATTCAAAGGACAAAATGAGGTGTTAGACGTGATCTAGACGACCCGACCCATTGAGATTATGTTAGTTCATGTTTATACGAAGCCGTGGATGTAAAGAACGTAGAAAACGAGCTTGTAACGGCCGAGTTATTCACGTTTGAAGCCCGACGTACCATGTTCATTTTGACAGCCCACTAATAGAAAATGTTTTAAGTATAAAAACTAGTGTTTTTACGAGACATAACATTGTTAGCCGATTTTCTAATTGATCGAGGCGTGTACAATCAAAAGTTAAATGAAACGACATTAATACATTGTTACAAGGTTTTCAAAAACGTCGAGTTTGATCAACTAACACTTAACGTGCAATATTTCGCGACTAGTTTCATGAAGCCATTTTGGGCATATTTTCACAAGTTAAGGAAAATATTAAATTGCGATGAAAACGCTACATTTTGCCGATAGAACACCAAACGAGGATCGTGGAGTACCGTTTCAACATATTTACACGAAAAGTAGTTTATAACTTAACGAGACGTCAAAAGTGTATTTTTTCGTCGATAAACGTTATTTTCAAAACTAACAAGTGGTATCGTTAACATACGTATTTGCATGTGTTGCATTGTATCATTGCTTACATTGGATCACATCATTCATAATAGGTCGCGGTTAGAGACCGAGCTTTATTTCATCATATCCATCATTATTATTGTAGCAATTTATAGATCAAGGGAGAAATCACAGAAGGTAAATAATGTGAAAACCTCGGGTCGTTTTCCCCGTCGAAGATTAAATGGAATTGTGATTCGGGATCGTGAAACGTGAAGTGAATGAGAGATAAAAGTGAGATTTTGATAATTATCACTACGGAAAGTAAATCAACACTAGAAATCAACAAATAAAGCATATGAAATGATAACGTAAAGGACAATTAAGCTAAATCGCAATTAAAACTAAAAACGCGCGAAATAATCAAAAACTACGTACTAGCGCAACTATAAAAGTGAAATTAGAGCAATACTAATCCTACGGGCATGAAAACAATTTTCCTACATTCTATATGACAAAAGAAAATTATGGGAAAAATAAAAATATTTTTTTTACTTTTATTTTATTTAATATGAATTTAAAACTAATTTAAACTATTTAAATGATTTAAAAATAGAAAATGAAATTGGAAAAATATGAAAATTTCCAGAAAAATCTAAAGTTATATTAGGAAGCTAGGAAAAATGAAATGAGAGCTTATCTACACCCTAATAAGCTGAATGGGCAAATAAGCAGTTTCTAAAAAGCTTAAAAATAAGCAAATCAGCTCCAAAGATTATCAAAAGCTCAAATACTAATTAACACACTATATGAAGCTTTAAACAACTGATATAGCACAAATAAGCTCAAGGATTAAGCTAATAAGCAGAATGTGAAGTAACTAGTAAAAGGCAAAGACAAAAGAGTAATCAGCAGACTTGCAGCTTATCTAGAAGCTAATTAAAAGCTAAATGGGGAAATCCAAAAGCAGATTTAAGAAGCTAATACCAGAGGGTACTTAAGAACCAAAAATGCCCAAAATCTAAATCTAATTGCTCATCCAATTAGAGCCTAGAACAGAGGCACTTAAGAACTAAAAAAAATTGCAGGCTTAGAACAGTTCTATGGGGGAGTTTTGCAGACCTAATTAAGCTAATATACTAAGCTATGAATTGGGATCTAAGCTCAGGAACTAAAAGCTAGCATCACTAACATTTTAGAAATTAATTTTCAAGCAATATAAACCAGAGAAGAAGCAGATGCAGAGAAATGAATAAGCTAAGGTACACAATTATTGTGCAGGTCTGCTCACTCAAGTCTGATGCAGCAGAACAATGTTTTGACTGTTTTTCTTGCAATTTTCCTAACCAATTGATACCAAACCTAGGTAACTGACTAACACAGGAACTTAGAATTGCAAAAGTGTGGGTAAAATTAGATCAGCTTATTATGAGTTTATATATGACAGCTTATATCCTAATATTGCACCTATCAATACCAATTTCTAGTAAAACTTCAGACTAACTGATATCCTACTAAAATCAGCTGAACTATAACCAAACAAGCTTAATCTAAACTTTCACTAATGCAAATGAACAGGAACTTAAGAAAACTTGACCATTTTTACCCATTTGACCCATAAGCCAACTCATGTCCCAAACAGCCCTTAAACTGATCTGAATGATGATTTTTAAATGAAAAGCCCTATTTAAGCTTATAAGACAGAACACAAATGACCACTAATCTTATTTCAAACTTGAGAAGAGATTTTCAAAAGAAAATAAGCTGTGAAAGCGGCTTATGCTTATTTTGACTTTATCTTAGACTTTAAGCTATTATGAAAAAAATTAGGAACAAATGAACACTACTTCAACAACTTGTTATCAAACATCAAAAACACTATTTAATAAGCAGATAATTCTGAAATAAGCACTTACATTAACAGATAAGTTGTTGACCAAATGTTGACTTCAATTACAAAACCATAAACTGAGTACAAATTAAGAGCTGAGAATTACATTAAGCTAGAAATAAGCTGAAATAAAGCTACTCTAAATTAAGCCTAATCTAACCCTAACCCTAATAAGCTACCTACTAAAACTAACTAGCTGCCCAACCGTGAATGAGGAGAGGCTATTTATAGCCATCATCAGAAGCTTCCAGGGACTCCTCAGCATCAATCCCAACCCTTGATCACAAGCTTGTTCTCCAATCCTCAATTTCCAGCCGTAGGATCAATAGGATGAGGTGGCTCGACCAATAGCCTGCCCCCACGTGGCATTCCTTGTGTCAGGATCCTCCTAGAAGTCCGTGCAAAGACTGAATTACCCTTAATTGCGGTAAAATTGTACGGTTAATTTTCTAGGGTTCTTCACACAGTGAATATTGGGGAAACGTATTTGGCGCGTGTGTGAGTGTGTGTATTTTTTATATTTTTTTGACTGCAAGTGTTATAGAGTTGAGTGGGTTTAAAGGATGGGTCGGGTATGGGGACTGGACTGGGTTTAATATGGAGGTGGGCTGGGTTTAATATAGAATGGGGTGGGTTGGGTAGTTGTTTGAATGGTGGGTTAGATAAGTTAAAATCCGGGTAGTATAAGTTTAAGTTTTAAGGATTTAAGTTTCAAGGACCAAAGATGTAAATGCTGAAATCCAAGGGACTTTTCCTGCCATTCTTCCAAAATAAATCCAAGGGTTTGAATTGACAACTGATGATTCTTTAGGGGTTGACTTTGACTTTTTGAGCATATCTTTGATCATTTGATTCCCCGGCTTCGGCTTTTGAATCCTCTTCCAAATCCCGTGCTCGGTTTGTCTTTTTATCTCGATATTTGTCCATTTTTACAATATACATCCCTGCACAATCATAAACACAAAAACACGAGATATTTGGCATAATTGGTTAGTTTTTGGTCTATTTGGGTCCGGTTTTGGTCTAATAAAGGTATGTGAATTAACACATACCAATTATCATTGTTGCTATATCATATCAGGTGAGTTTTCATAGCCCCGTTTTAAATTGTTTATTGATTTCTAAACTCTCGGGGGAGAAAACATTGCACCATTTTCATATGCGGACCAAAGTATACAAACTCATTACATTGCTTAAGTTACATCATTGCCCAGATTAAAGTCCCCTTTTATTATCATGAACCGTTAATTGTTAGCAAGCGAGAGTGAGTGGATAGATCTATTAAGGGTGACACCTCCGTTCGGGTTGGTAGCACCAACTGGTCAAACGAACACATTTCATTTCTGTCATATTAGAGTGATTGGCAAACACTCGGTTGGGGCATTTCATTCAGTCTAGCTTCGGGGTCATGAGCTTAGAGCTAATGTATCATTTTTATGTGGCATGATTTTGTCATACACTTTATACGTGGTATCCGTACACCATTTCATTTACATAAACCTATGATCTCACCAACATTTTTGTTGACCATTTTTAGCAATGTATTTTCAGGTAATTAAGGTATCGCATGTTGGCTTGCATATGGACATCATGGAGTCGCGGAGTCGACGCGTCTCACTTTATATTTTATGCACTTATCCATCGTTTGAATGGTATGAACTTGTTTTATGAAAACTAGTTTCACCTTTTGGGACCTAGCTTTGTAACTCTGAATGTTTTTAAATAATCAAACGATGTATTTTCTAAACGGCACTTTAGGTCGGTCAATATAACTGCAACTTTGGTGCTATGACCAGTCATGCCCCTGAATGCTTCATTCCGCTGCAAGTCACGAAATTTGGGGGTGCGACAGATTGGTACCAGAGCAAAGGTTATAGCGAACTAGGTTGTCCATTATATCCTAGACTATAACTGCACCATCATAGCATCTCATCATTGTAGCATAAGTGCATATTCATTATATCACATGTAGTGATTGCGATTTCGTACATATATCATTTCATCATAACCCACATTGTGTAAATGTTTATTTACTTTTATTTCACATCTATTGTCTCAGTGATGTCTTCGGATTCACACCCTATTGTTGTCTCATCGGACTCTGAGTCGGACGATACTTCCTCACTACCCTCCAACATACTAGAGTCGGTTACATCATCCCCACTACCCACTATCATTTTGTCATCAGTGGAGCCTACTCCACAGTTTTCACCTATGATGGCAGAGGCTGAGACAGAACCCTTTGAGGAGGGGGAAGTCGTGCCTACCCCACCACTGTCACCTGTGATCCGTCGTGGTCCCAGAGTTGTTCCAGTTATCCTGCCAGGAGAGTTTGTACCCTATGGTCGAGTTTACCGTACATATCCAGGTGGGCCGCGCATGAAGCGCACTGCTGCTAAGCGGGTTCATCATCTCACTGTCAGGTCACCAGCTGCATTTGTATCCCTACCACCACCATCATCACTTACTTCATCTCATCCACTCCGTCGCCGCTTGACAGCGAGGAGGAGTGTGGCATTCAGTACACCATCACCATTATCACCCTTACCATCCTTATCATCATTGTCTCCACCATTGCCATCCCTATCAGCACCACAGATGCCATCAACACCAGTTCATAGCAGAGATCCTACCCCTATGTCAGACCTACCGCTCAAGAAGTGGGCTCGTCTTGATATCTCATCACCAGATACTTCAGATGCTACAGAGACAGCACCGCCCAGTAGATTCAAGGTTGGTGAGAGCTCGAGGGCTGCTGCTGACAGATTGCTTACTGCTGCTACATTTGACTCGCGACTAGATCAGCTTCAGGGAGAGATTGAGAGGGCATTATCTCGTCTAGACGAGACTCCAGTGAGCCGTATTGAGGCTATTGAGGAGGAGGTCGAGGGATTGATCCAGGGCAGGGTTGCCATTGATGTGTCACACCAGGGTTTAGAGGCTCGTCAGTTGGAGAGTTCAGAGCATATCACACAGCTAAGGCAGGAGATGCCGGGGTTAGTTGACAGAGCACAGATGTTCCAGGATGAGCATCATCGCCAGGCCGGTGAGTTATCTTCAGTTCAGGCTAGGTTGTCTGCATCAGAGACTAGGGAGACTGACCTTCAGCTTCGAGTTTAGCACCTAGAGGAGATAGTTGTTGCGATGTCTAGGGATATGCAGAAGATTTTCCGCAGGCTAGATGGAGCACCCGGAGGAGGTGCCTAGTGTTAGACTGTTATCATGTAGCTTGTACATTATTATCCTAGTCCCGGGGTGTGGGACATAGTTAGTACTTGTTGTCTTTTGCTTGTAGTACAAACAAATATATCAAGTGTGACTCTACTATGCAGAATTTTCGTTGTGCTATTTTATGATATCGGTCTGCGTAACCGATATTTTTATGTATTATATTCATGTGCGTTGTGATTATATTTATGATGTTTCGTTGTGGTTTCATTGTATTTATATATGCTGTGGTTGTATTTATACGTGTTGTGGATGTATATACATGTTGTGGTTGTGTATATTGTGTATGATGATCGTTTTCTATTGTGGATTCTCATTGTTGTTATCTTTTGTGATTGTGAAGAATTATGCCACCCAAAAGAGCCACTACTGCTATGACACCAGCTGAGGTCAGAAAGCTTGTTGCCGACAGTATAGAGGCAGCATTGGTTACAGAAAGAGCTGCCGTAGCTGCAGCTGCTGCTGAAGCCGCTTCGCGGGCAGAAACCGCGGAAGCCGCAGGAACAAATACCAATGGTACAAATGGTCGTAAATGTACGTACAAAGATTTAAAGAGTGGAGATCCGAAAAAATTCAAAGGCACTGAAGGAGCCACTGCCATGATCCGATGGTTTGAAAAGACAGAATCAGTATTCCTTCTATGCAACTGTCCGGAGGACAACAAGGTTAAGTTTGCTACTAGTACACTCGTTGGGGAAGCTATGTCATGGTGGAATTCGTATGCAAAGCCCATGGGAATGGAGAATGCTCACAAGCTTACATGGGACGAATTCAAGAAGTTGCTGACAAAGAAGTTTTGCCCACGAACAGAAGTGAAAAAGATGGAAACAGAGTTTTATGAGCTAGTGACAGCAGGTAATGATATTGAGGCATATATCAGGAGATTTCAGGAATTGGCAGCATTATGTCCGACAATGGTTCCGGACACTGAGAAGCTATTGGAGAATTTCATTGGAGGATTACCTCACAACATCCGTGGTGATGTAATTTCTTTTGACCCGCAAACATTGGATGAGGCAATCAGAATGTCTCAGAAACTCATGGCTCAGATAGTGAAGAAAGAAACTACTTCAAACAACAACAACACCAACAGTAACCGTAACTACAACAACTACCGAAACAACAACTATAACAGCAACCGAAACAATTCCAATAACAACAACAACAAAAGAAATCGGGATAACAACCAGAGTAGCAATGTTACTCAACCACCACCCAAGAGACAGGAAACTGCAAAGGCTTATGTTGCAGGTCAAGCTGAGAAAAGAGGTTACAATGGTACTTTACCCAAGTGCAACAAATGTCAAACCCATCATAACCCTAGAAATTGTCCGAATCCGTGTGGGAACTGTAAGAAGGTTGGTCATTCGACCAGGGATTGCAAGGCTCCGATTGTGGTTGATAATCAGAAGCCCCCAGTAACATGTTTTGGATGTGGAGAAGTTGGACACTTCAAGAAAGAATGTCCAAAAGGAAAGAATCAGGGAAACAATAACCAAGGTGGAACGGCTAGAGGAAGAGCTTATGTCCTTGGAGGAGAAGATGTCAGGGAGGACCCGAATGTCGTTACGGGTACATTCCTCATTAATAATCGGTATGCATCCTTACTATTTGATTCAGGAGCCGATAGAAGTTTTGTTTCTACTGCATTTGCACCATTACTCAACATTGAACCAACCGCATTAGACACTCCATATCACATTGAACTAGCTAATGGTAGTTTAGTTGGCACCGACACGATCATTCATGGTTGCACTCTCAATTTTCTCAATCACCCGTTCAATATAGATCTCATGCCAGTAGAACTTGGAAGTTTTGACATTGTTATCGGAATGGATTGGTTATCTCAACATCATGCCAGAATCATCTTTGATGAAAAAGTTGTTCATCTTCCTTATGATGGCGAAACATTGGTCGTTCGCGAAGAACGCAGTGGGACTAGACTCAGCATCATCTCATGCATTAAAACAGAGAAATACATAAAGAAGGGTTGTTATGCATTCTTGGCTCATATCACAAAAAAGAAGTCGGAGGAGAAGCGACTTGAGGATGTGCCAACAGTTAAAGATTTTCCAGAAGTCTTTCCAGAAGACTTACCAGGACTGCCACCTACTCGCCAAGTCGAATTTCAGATTGAATTAGTACCGGGAGCCGCACCAGTTGCGCGAGTGCCTTATCGACTTGCACCTTCATAAATGCAAGAGTTGTCGAACCAATTGCAAGAGCTCTTGGATAAAGGATTCATTAGGCCGAGTTCATCGCCTTGGGGAGCACCAGTTTTGTTTGTAAAGAAGAAAGATGTATCTTTCAGAATGTGCATTGATTATCAAGAGCTAAACAAATTAACGGTGAAGAATCGTTATCCACTTCCCAGGATCGACGATTTATTTGATCAGTTGCAAGGTTCCAGTTATTACTCCAAGATCGACTTGAGATCGGGTTACCATCAGCTTAAGGTTCGGGAGGAAGATATCCCGAAGACAGCATTCAGAACACGCTATGGTCATTATGAATTTCAGGTAATGCCGTTCGGACTAACCAACGCACCAGCTGTTTTCATGGATCTCATGAACAGGGTGTGCAAGCCATATCTGGATAAGTTTGTGATCGTATTCATTGACGATATCTTGATCTACTCAAGGAGTGAAGAAGAGCATCGAGAACACCTCAGAACAATCTTAGAACTGCTCAAGAAAGAGAAACTGTATGCAAAATTTTCAAAGTGTAATTTCTGGATCCGCAGAGTACAATTTCTTGGTCACGTCATTGATAGTCAGGGACTACAAGTTGATCCAGCAAAGATTGAGGCAGTTAAAGATTGGGCAACACCAAAAACTCCCACAAAAATTCGTCAATTCCTAGGACTTTCCGGATATTACAGAAGGTTCATTGAAGTGTTTTCCAAAATAGCTAAGCCACTAACCAAGTTGACACAAAAGAACCAGAAGTACGATTGGGGAGAAAAGTAAGAGACCGCTTTTCAGTTATTGAAACAGAAACTCTGCAGCATGCCAATTTTGTCATTGCCAGAAGAGATTGAAAACTTTGTGGTTATATTGCGATGCTTCACACAAAGGAATTGGAGCAGTGTTAATGCAAAACGAGAAGGTGATAGGTTATGCATCTCGTCAGCTTAAGAAGCATGAGAAGAACTACACTACTCACGATTTAGAGTTGGGTGCCGTGGTTTTCGCACTCAAGATTTGGAGACATTATCTTTATGGAACAAAGTGTGTAGTATTTACAGACCACAAAAGCCTACAGTACATTCTTGATCAGAAGGAACTTAACATGAGGCAACGTCGTTGGTTGGAACTACTTAGTGATTACGACTGTGAAATTAGATATCACCTAGGAAAAGCCAATGTTGTGGCAGATGCACTCAGTCGGAAAGAGAGACTCAAGCCTTTGAGAGTCAGATCATTGGGAATGACAATCATTTCACCACTACCATCAAAAATCCTCGAGGCTCAGGTAGAAGCACTCAAGGAAGAAAACCTACCAAGTGAAACACTCAAAGGAATGCATGATAATGTAAACGGATTAGTAAGGAGATCAGATGGAACATTATGCTTCAAGGATAGAAGTTAGATACCTCTCTATGGTGGAATACGAGAGTTGATCATGCACGAATCACACAAGTCGAAGTACTCTATTCATCCAGGTTCTGATAAGATGTATCAGGATCTCAAGAAGCTTTATTGGTGGCCCAATATGAAAGCAGAGATAGCTACGTATGTCAGTAAATGCCTAACTTGTGCTAAAGTGAAAGCCGAGTACCAGAAACCATCAGGATTGCTTCAGCAACCAGAGATTCCCCAGTGGAAGTGGGAACACATTACAATGGACTTTGTCACTAAACTTCCCAAAACATCAGGAGGTTACGATGCTATTTGGGTAATAGTTGATCGTCTCACCAAGTCAGCTCATTTCATTCCAATCAAAGAGACTTACACTATGGATCAGCTCGCCAGAATTTATGTCAAGGAAATTGTCTCAAGGCACGATGCACCAATTTCCATCATTTCCGACAGAGATAGTCGCTTTACTTCAAATTTTTGGGAATCATTGCGAGACTCATTTGGATCTAAGTTAGACATGAGTACCGCCTATCATCCTCAGATCGATGGTCAGAGCGAGAGAACGATTCAGACATTGGAAGACATGCTCAGGGCATATGTCATTGACTTTGGAAATGGCTGGGCTAACCATTTGCCATTAATCGAGTTCTCTTACAATAACAGTCATCATACGAGCATAAAAGCTGCACCATTCGAGGCACTCTACGGTCGTAAGTGCAGGTCCCCAGTTTGTTGGGCCGAAGTTGGTGATGTACAGCTAACAGGTCCAGAGTTGGTCAGAGAGACAACAGAAAAGATAGTTCAGATTCGAGAAAGACTCCAAACAGGCAGAAGTCGACAGAAAAGTTACGCCGATGTTCGACGCAAACCATTAGAATTTCAGGTTGGAGACAGAGTCATGTTGAAGGTCTCGCCTTGGAAGGGCGTGATACGATTCGGGAAACGCGGTAAGTTGAACCCGAGATACATAGGGCCATTCAAGATTCTGGAAAGGATCGGTCCGGTAGCATACAGGCTTGAGCTTCCGTCAGAGCTTAGCAATGTACATAATACGTTTCATGTCTCAAACCTCAAGAAATGTCTTTCAGACAAAACGCTCGTAATCCCATTGGAAGAAATTCAGATCGATGATAAGCTTAACTTTGTGGAAGAACCAGCAGAAATCATGGACCGGGAGGTCAAACAGTTGAAACAAAGTCGAATTCCGATCGTCAAAATTCGCTGGAATTCTCGCAGAGGTCCTGAGTTTACTTGGGAACGGGAAGACCAGATGCGACTCAAATACCCACATCTTTTCACCGAGACCACTCCAGAGAACAACATCAGCTGAATTCAGGGACTGAATTCCTTTTAGGGTGGTCGACTGTCACAACTCGTAATTTCAGGTCATTTTCCAAACCCCGACAATTTACTATTCATGAGTTACTATTCATAAATCACTATTCACCGATCACTGTTCATCATTTCACTATTCATCATTTTTGAAGTCAGTTTGAGACTTTGAGAAGTCGTCAAAATTTTTACTATTAATATGACACTATTCATTCCCGGAGGGAAATCACTATTCATGGGCATCATTCATCATGTCGTAAACCTGGTTTACGGGTATTCAAATGCGCGTAACCAGTTAGGTTTAGCTGCGTATTCATGTATCATCAGTAAAGACACATCATACAGACTAGGGTAGTCTGCATATCATCAGTAACATCAGTACCATATCAGTTCATGCATGTGTTTGTGTGATTTTCATTAACGTATGCTTAATTGTTTAATTAACGTTACCACTCAGTCATTTCTACTAACAGTAAATCCAATACTCCCGAAAATGATCCTAAAACATTTTCAAGCTAATTATAATGATATAGAGTTCATATTATTACTTTACCCGGTGTTTTTAAACCAATCGCTATATTTTTCGTTTGACGCTTATAACTCCGTCGTTTTACGAAATTTCAATTCGATTATCATTCTAACACCCGATTCTTGCAAGGAACATGATTTTACAATTTTTACAACTTCGTCGTATCTCATTTCACCTCGTCACGAGTTATTTCTAGTTAACTCGGTACCCGATAACACTCAGTGTATACACAAATCAACTAATACTTAAACTAATGGGAGACAAGTATCATTATTAACATCAAATCTCTTCATCCTTGCCCACATGTGCCGCCCCCTACCCCCCCCCCCAAATTAGCTTAATACTTCCAAAATCCCATTAATGAATTATCTTTGATTTAATTCCAAAACCCACTAACTATAACACATATCACATAACCATTAGCTAATAAAAAGATCAAACCCCTTCCACCCCATCACCTAGGATCGGCCACAACCAAGAACACCATCAAAATCCATACATTTTTCAAGAACAAATCATAATCACACTCCATTTGCCTTCCTAGTTATGGATTTGTGATCAAACCTCAAGTTTATTACTCATTTCTTATCAAAACCCATTCAATCATCAAGTAAGTTTCAAGAACATGTTTTGATCATTTTTATACTTTCATTTGATATATATGTTCATATATTTTCAAGTTATATTAGTCATCCATGCAAGATACTTATGTTTTTACATACCACATTTGAACATAAACTCTATAAATCACTAGATCTATAAGTTTCACTAATGATCTTATGAAATCCACCAAGGTTGGTGATGTTTAGGACCCCATGACACCCTAATAAGGTGTATGGTAGGATTTGCGAACTTGTGGAGTTGATTTGAGTTAGTATGATCAAGTTTAGAACCAAGGAAGTGAGTTTTTAACTATCTAAAATAGGTTCTGTCAAAAAACGTGTAAACTGGAAAACTCAGTAATTTTTGTGTTAGGATCTCTGGTATAATAAGTATTTCATTGTTGCTGCCGATAGTGTTAAGCTGGTTCCTGCCGATAGATTTGGTTCCTGCTGAAAGCTCATTGCTGCCGACAGTGTTATCTTGTTCCTGCCGATAGTATTGTTGCTGCGGATAGTATTACTTGTTATCCGTATATTTAGAATGTTTGTTAAGATTTATTTTTAGAAGAGATTGTTGTTTATCTCTTCACACGTTTTCTTGTAGAACGGGTTAGGGTTAGGTGATCTTGTTAGTATAAAAGATAAACCCGTCTATGAGTTTATGTACGCCTTTAACACCTTTAACGTTTTCAATATTCAAGATCACAATTCTTAGTTCATAGTTTGATCCATAGAGGATCATTGTCCTTTAGAGTTTTCTTCTTTATAATACTTGCTGTTTAGGTTCCGCATAAACGCTTGTATTGCATACAGAGGTTCTTGTTTATACCAAGCTCAATCAAGCTCGAAGTACTCGATCCTACAAGTGGTATCAGAGCCTGGTAAGGATCTCTGATAAAGAAGGAAACATTGTTGAGTTGTCTTTCTTGAATATTTTAACAATGTCGCTGCTGTCGGGTGATAAATTTGAAATGTCTGCAATGAAGATTAGGAATTTGTTTCAAAATAAGTCTGTGGAAAAGCTGACTGATAAAGGTGAATCCTTTAATACAAAAGAGAATATGGAAGAATATGCTCTGTTGGGATTCCCATCTCAGGTACAAAGATGTAATTCTGCTTGTCAAGAATTGTACTCAACTCTTAATAATGAATATGATGAAATGAAATCTAAGTATAATGAATACTTTATTAAGGTTCAAGCTTATGACAAAGCAGTTAAGACATTAGAAAAGCAAAAAGTGTGGTTTCAAAAGAATCAGTTAGCTTATGAGGAAAAGATAAAAGTTTTAGAGAGGGACTTGAAAAACACCACTAATGAGCTTAAACATTCTGAGTCTCAAAAGGATAAGTTGGTGTTAGAAAAACAGGATGTACAGACTAAACTAGACAGTTCCTTGGCTAGGTTTGATAAATGGAAAAATTCATCTAAAAACCTAAATAAGCTAGTTGATAGCTCTATGTCTGTAAGAACTAAACGAGGTCTAGGGTTTGGTGACTACATAGGGAAAGATCAAGTTTATGACCCTAACGAGTATAGTGTTTTTAACCCTGAACCTATAGACTACAAAATTCCTGTTAGATTTGTCAAAGAAGGCAATTTAAATGTTGTTCCTCCTCCTATCAGAGGAGTTTTTATGCCTACCCCTGTCCACTCTCTCTCTGACATTGACTCTAATGAGTCACAAATGGTTTATGGTAAAAAATCAAATGATTTACCTGAACCTAATGATTGTGTCTCTTGTCCCACAAGTGACAAGTCCTCAGAAGCAGAGTCTAAAGACTTTGTTTCATGTGACTCAAGTGAAAAGTCAACCACACCCAAATGTCATATGTCCTCAAGTTCAACTAATAGTAAATCTGTTCCTAAATCAGTCTTTTCAGATAACAGCTCAATTAATTCTTTAAAAACAACTATGTCCCTAGTTCCACTAGTGATAATGGTGTCCATATTAAGAAAAGTTGTAGTAAAAACAAGGCTGCTAAGAAAAAGACATGTTTTGTGTGTGGTAGTCAATATCATCTAATTAAAGATTGTGATTATCATGAGAAAAGAATGAAAGGTGGGCAACATCAAACCAGATCATTGTGGAAAAATGTTAAACAGATACCACCATATGTTCCACAAGCAGCAGGAATGAACTTTTATAGAGGTCCCGTTCCTGCTGATAGACCTGTTCCTGCTGGTACCTCTGTTTCTGCTGATATTCAGAGAACCATTCCTGCTGGTACTTCTTCATATATTCAAAGGGATTTCAGACCTGTCTATAATAATCACATCTTTGGAGGGGAATGGCTTATTCTCCATGGTTTCCTTGGTAATCGTTCTATTTGATCTATTATGTTGTTGTGTTTGAAAGGTGGTGTTAGCCTAAGGGGAGGCTAATGCTTGTATTTTTGTCTTGCTTTTTCATTCATTTATGTTTTGTTTGTATTTCTCTAATTTTGTTTTGTAGGTTTTTCAATGTTTTTTGTTAGTTAACTTTGTTTTGCAGCTTAGTGATGCTTGGGCTTAAAGCTAATCACAGAAATTTTCATTCATCTTAAGAAAGTTAAGCACATTCAATTGCTGGTTACAAAAGATTACGGGTTACAGGGTTACAAAAGCTACCTATTAACATCATTCAAAACATCATACCAACCTTCATACATCAATCTATCTAAACCCTACCACCTATTCCATTTTCCCTTTACCCTTACCCATATTATCAGGCATGAACCTCCTTCCTCTCTGGCGACAGATCTCTTCATAAATATGGGGGACTGGAAGTGCCAATATCACTGGCAATGGTTGTCTTGGTTCAGGGGGTGGCTTTGAAGAGCTTGAAGTAGTTGGCCTTTGATGTGTTCTGGAGCGTGTCCTTGCAGTTGAATGGCTTGGCTGTGGAATAGGCTTAGGCTTGCTTGATTGTGGAGCTGGATGAGCTGGCTTGGGAGTTGGTCTGGTGGGATTCTTCCTGTGTCTTGGATCTTGGCTTTCATGTTGTCGATTGTCTCGACTTCGAGGTTTTGGTTTTTCTCGGCTAGAGCCTTCTTGATGTTTTGCCTTGCCTTTTGGAACCGATACTTTATAGAAAGCTGCAGTTGTCCTCTCCATCTCTTCAGCTAGCAGAGCTTCAGTTTCCTTCATCTGTTTCCTAAGCTCATCTGTAATGGGAAAATTGGGAGGGAAAGTCTCCCATTCACCCTGACAATAAACCAAAGACTTCAACTCTGATGAATCTTCATCATCAGAGCTAAAGTACTCTAATGAAGAAGGGGTAGATGGAATAGGATCAGATGAGTCATCCTCAACCTTGGACTTACCTTTGTTTTTAGAGGATGATGCTGTTTTGGGAAAGTAGTTGTTCCATCCTGAGTCACTCGAGGAGGAAGAATCTGATGAGATTTCGATGACTGGCTGTTTGGATGAACTCATGATTTTGAAGATTTTTGGTTTGATTTGTGATGATAAAGTTATGTGATTTGAGGGTTATATAATATGGAGATTAGTGCGAATTTATTGGTGGTTGGTATTGTGATTTAATTCGGGTAAGTTGTTCTTAATGACTAAGTTGGAAGGTTGACTACGGTCAAACCAACTCATTGCTGCCGAATGGTCAAAGATCTTATTGCTGCCGATTGACCAAGTGTTACTGCCGATTGGTCAAACCTTCTCAATTTAATTGGTCAATGTTACGTGCAAAGAATTGCAGCAATTTAAAGTGATATTTTTGGCAACACAACGCATAATTGCACTTCTCTCATCTCAAATTCTCTAAAACCTATCGAACCCTAATTTTCCCATTTCAAACCCTAAATCATTTCTTCAACGCAATGTCAACAACTCTTCGTTACAAGGATGATCATAACAAGGTGGCTTATTTGGAGTCTTCTTCAAGAAGTGTTGGTTATGATGAAGTTCTAGCATTTCTTCGTGGGTCATCTATTTGTTATGCCCTCACTTATTGTCCAGTGATGGTATATGATTCATTGGTCAAACAGTTTTGGAGGACAGCTAAGGCAAGACACATCGTGGGAAGGGAAGTTGATATTGTTGCTACCATTGATGACCAAGAAGTGATTGTTACTGAGGAGTTGATTCGGGTACAGCTTCAATTTCCTGAGGAGCAAGGAGAATATGATCTTTCAAGGCAAGATATTGCTGATGGAATGGGAGCTATAGGTTATCCTGTTACTGGGAGTTGTACTTTCTTAAAAAGTAAGTTGTCTCCTCAATGGAGATTTCTAATTCATACTTTACTCCAGTGTCTGAGTGTTAAGACAGGTGGTTGGGATCAATGTCCAAGTCCTATTGCATCTGGTCTAGTTTGTTTATCTCAGGGTAGGATCTTTAATTGGGCAAAATATATTTTTGAGGGAATGATTGAGAATCTCAGTAATGGTAAAAACAGCTTTTTGATGTACCCTAGATTTCTTCAAATCATCTTAGGTGTACAGACCATTAATACATCTCCTAAGATTATCAATCGGTTGACTGCCAAAATGTTTGCCCTGATGAAGATGAACTTTGCTGGCCAACATTTGCCTTTGTTGCCCCCTATGTTGCACAACCCTGATCCTGCTGTTAACCCTGATCCTGCTGATATTGCCAGTATCCCACCATCACCTAATGCAGCTGATGAAGGGAATTCAGTTGCTGCTGATGCATCTGCATCTGTTGCTGCTGATGAACCATTGCCTCCATCACCTAGACCAGTGTCACCCTCACCTGAAACTAATGACTCTGTTGAGCCCAATGATCAGCCTATTTCAGATGATACACCTGTTGTTCAGCCAACTCCTTCTGTGGATTTACCTTCTTCTTCAAGGCTTTCATCACCTAGTCCTACTAGGCAGCCATTTAGTTATGACACCAATGCAGGGGAGGGATTTAATGTTTCTCCACCCAGAGTCAATGTAGCTCCTAATACTTCAAGTGTTCCTGCTGGTGGAGCTGAGGATGCTGTTGATCTCACCTCTATGTCCCAGTTACTTGACAGATCTGTGAAGAAAATTGAGGCATTGGAGTCAGAACTTAATGAGACAAAAAGGATTTTTAGTGAGAAAGTGAAGAATTTGGAAAAGGAGCTCAGGGATTCTAATGAAGCTTTTAGTAGAACTATCCAAGAACTAAATGAAAAGATCAGCATATTGGAGGGTAGTCATGTGCAAAAGAAAAGAAGGGTTATTCTTTCTGAGTCTGAGGAAGATCAGGATGATATGATATTTGATGGGCTTAATGTTCTAGCATCTGTTTCTCTTGATGGTGCAAATACTGAAGTACCTACAACTTCTGAGCACAACATCTCTACTCAAGCTCAGGTCTCCACTGAAGCAAGGACCATTGCTGCTGATGTCTCCATTGCTGCCGATGTCTCTATTGCTGCTGATGTCTCTGCTGTTGCTGTTGATGTTGATAGTATCTCTTCTAAATCTGAGGTTCCTGTTGATACTACTGAGAGTCCACTCATTGCTGCTGAAAGGAACACTATTCCTTCTGAAGCTACTCAGAATGATGAAGAGGTAGCTAGACAGATCCAAGAGCAGGACAATGCTGCTGAACAAGCTAGACTAGCTCAGGTTGCAAATGATGAGGAGCTTGCAAGACAATTGTCTGTTGATGAGAAGAATGTTGCTGGGATTATAAATAACCCAAGTTCAGATGATCCCTCTTCAGAAGTGTTTAGTGCACAAGTTGAATATTTATTGAACACTGACATGATTATTAGAGCTCATGGGTTTATGGTTCTTCAAATGTCAGAATTGGATTCAGATGAAAGGTCAGATCTGCTCAAGGCATTCATCTTAAAGAAACAAAGAGCAACCACTTGGAATGAATTGATGCACAGGATCAAGGAAAGACAAAGGTTACGATATAAGATGCCCACAAACAGAGATAATATCAATTTTATGAAGGTGTATCTGAAGAATAAAGCTAACTACAAGATCAGTGACTTCAAAGGTTGGACTGATGGTGCAATTCAAAAGTTGTTCCTTGATACTTATGCAAAGCTCAACTCTTTAGTAGACACTGATATTCCACAAAGCAGGAAAAGAGCATCTTCATCTTTGGAGTCTGGTGTTGCAAAGAGAATGAAGTCTGGAGAAGGTTCTAAGGATTATTCATTCATTGCTCCAAGTTCTACTGTTGATGCATCTGAGGTACCACAAGAAGGTCTTGTTCCTGCTGATCTTCCTACTGCTAATGTTTCTGTCTCTGCTGAGCCTTCTGTATCTGTTCCTATCTTTCAATATGGTCTAAGAACAAGGCAGAAGAGTCATTCTTTCCACTCTTCTTCTGTGGATATTCTTGAAGTGGATGATCATGATTTGATTGAGGTTGATTCTGAAAGTGATTCAGAGGGTGATTCCATTCAGTCTTGGGGTCATATTGCTCATTGGGAGATTAGGTCTACTTCAGAAGGTGATGTCAATGTTTGGTTTTCTCTTGATGGGACAGTCAAATTCTTTGTATTTCTGAGGGAGATCTTGAATAAGGTTGAAAGAAAAGATTTGGAGCATCTTTATGAGATTGTGGACAATCATTATCAATCTAATACTCCTACTGGGATTGGCCTATTGTTATGGGGAGATTTACAGGTTTTGATGAATAAATTAGATGGAGACAAGGCTAAATTGATATGGGGAAATCAATCTACATGGAGAGTATTTTCTTGGAAGTTATATCCATCATCCAATGTTCATGTTGTAGAACTCATCTCTGGGAAGTTCTTGACTATGTTTGTGGATGTCATTTATCCATTATCTGAAGAAGTTTTGAAGAGAATGCTGTCTCAGAAGATTAGAGTGCCCAAGCATACAGTTGGCAATGATCTCACTACAGCTGAACAATTGGTTAAGTTCATCAAAGATCAGCTAGCACCTAAAGGTTTATCAGCTTAAGGGGAGGATTGCAGATTAAGGGGAGGATGAAGCTTAAGGGGAGGATGATATTTGTTGTTGTTGTATATTTTCTATCTTTCTTTCTTTCTTTTGATTTCTTTTCTTAGTTTCTTTTATTTTGGTGTGTTTCTTAGTTGTTAAAAAAAAAAAAAAAAAAAAAAAAAAAAAAAAACTTTTTCTTTGTATATTTTGTGTGCTAATAAGTGGTTTTGAGCAACACCTTGCAGGTACAGTGTTGGTGTTTACACCTGCACAATAAATGGTGCTCAACTCACCATGTCTTGCAGACAAGAAAGAGTTGACTCACCATGAGGGTACGGCTCTGGTGTGATAATCAAATCCGTTGATAGCTGTAATAGCTTGCTCAAAGCTATAGGGTACTTCAACTCACCCATGATTCATTTCTGAGAGTTGAAAATGGTTCTCAATTCACCATGGATGTAACCCTTATGGGATCCAAAGGATTGGCTAGTCCACAAAAGTATGGTTTGTGGTAAAGACACTTGGTATCCATATTTGGTATTCAATTCACCAAGGTTTGCTGTAACCTAAGAATTGGCTAGTCCTGAGCAAACGGCTACAGGTAAAGACAAGTCAAATCCGTTTATAGTTGCTGATTTGCTAATAAATCAGATGGTTATCAATGTACCATGGTCTAACACACCTACACATTGGCTACTCCAGTAGTGATGGCTATTGGTAAAGAGACATCAAATCCATTAATTTTCAATGATTCACCTCTCACAGGAGTTAACACACCTGGATGTGATGAGAATAGTATGAAACTTAAGTGATTTGATGTACATATTGTCATTAGTAGCAGCCAAGTTCAAGTAAAAGTAATGGTGACCAGTATACATGTTTTGGAGAAGATTTCTTATTCCTGCTGAACTATTGAAGTTGCTGCTGGATGCTATAGAGGTTGAAATCTTGCAAGTTAAGGATTTTGCTGCTGGTTACTCCTAATTGCTGCTGCTAAGTCGCAGTCCTCAAGCCTGAGAAGTTCAAAGCTTTATCACAGTGGAATCTTGCAGGTTAACCTAGTCAACCTCAAGATTAGGGGAGGATTGTTAGGATCTCTGGTATAATAAGTATTTCATTGTTGCTGCCGATAGTGTTAAGCTGGTTCCTGCCGATAGATTTGGTTCCTGCTGAAAGCTCATTGCTGCCGACAGTGTTATCTTGTTCCTGCCGATAGTATTGTTGCTGCGGATAGTATTACTTGTTATCCGTATATTTAGAATGTTTGTTAAGATTTATTTTTAGAAGAGATTGTTGTTTATCTCTTCACACGTTTTCTTGTAGAACGGGTTAGGGTTAGGTGATCTTGTTAGTATAAAAGATAAACCCGTCTATGAGTTTATGTACGCCTTTAACACCTTTAACATTTTCAATATTCAAGATCACAATTCTTAGTTCATAGTTTGATCCATAGAGGATCATTGTCCTTTAGAGTTTTCTTCTTTATAATACTTGCTGTTTAGGTTCCGCATAAACGCTTGTATTGCATACAGAGGTTCTTGTTTATACCAAGCTCAATCAAGCTCGAAGTACTCGATCCTACATTTTGGTATATTTTGGCCTTCATATTCATAAATTTCTTTCAAAAACGAAACCGTGGCCGCAAGAATCACTAAAAACCGACTTATAACGAAGGAGATATGATTTTTCGAAGTTAGACGACGAAAACTAATTTTCTGAAAATTTAGTTGCTGATCGCCGAGATTCAAAGGACAAAACGAGGCGTTAGATGTGATCTAGACGACCCGACCCACTGATATTATGTTAGTTCATGTTTATACGAAGCCGTGGATATAAAGAACGTAGAAAACGAGCTTGTAACGGCCGAGTTATTCACGTTTGAAGCCCGACGTACCATGTTCATTTTGACAGCCCACTAATAGAAAATGTTTTAAGTATAAAAACTAGTGTTTTTGCGAGACATAACATTGTTAGCCGATTTTCTAATTGATCGAGGCGTGTACAATCAAAAGTTAAATGAAACGACATTAATACATTGTTACAAGGTTTTCAAAAATGTCGAGTTTGATCAACTAACACTTAACGTGCAATATTTCGCGACTAGTTTCACGAAGCCATTTTGGGCATATTTTCACAAGTTAAGGAAAATATTAAATTGCGATGAAAATGCTACATTTTGCCGATAGAACACCAAACGAGGATCGTGGAATACCGTTTCAACATATTTACACAAAAAGTAGTTTATAACTTAACGAGACGTCAAAAGTGTATTTTTTCGTCGATAAACGTTATTTTCAAAACTAACAAGTGGTATCATTAACATACGTATTTGCATGTGTTGCATTGTATCATTGCTTACATTGGATCACATCATTCATAATAGGTCGCGGTTAGAGACCGAGCTTTATTTCATCATATCCATCATTGTCATTGTTGCTATATCATATCAGGTGAGTTTTCATAGCCCCGTTTTAAATTGTTTATTGATTTCTAAACTCTCGGGGGAGAATAGATTGCACCATTTTCATATGCGGACCAAAGTATACAAACTCGTTACATTGCTTAAGTTACATCATTGCCCAGATTAAAGTCCCCTTTTATTATCATGAACCGTTAATTGTTAGCAAGCGAGAGTGAGTGGATAGATCTATTGAGGGTGACACCTCCGTTCGGGTTGGTAGCACCAACTGGTCAAACGAACGCATTTCATTTCTGTCATATTAGAGTGATTGGCAAACACTCGGTTGGGGCATTTCATTCAGTCTAGCTTCGGGGTCATGAGCTTAGAGCTAATGTATCATTTTTATGTGGCATGGTTTTGTCATACACTTTATACTTGTGGTATCCGTACAACATTTCATTTACATAAACCTATGATCTCACCAACATTTTTGTTGACCATTTTTAGCAATGTATTTTCAGGTAATTAAGGTATCGCATGTTGGCTTGCATATGGACATCATGGAGTCGTGGAGTCGACGCGTCTCACTTTATATTTTATGCACTTATCCATCGTTTGAATGGTATGAACTTGTTTTATGAAAACTTGTTTCACCTTTTGGGACCTAGCTTTGTAACTCTGAATGTTTTTAACTAATCAAACGATGTATTTTCTAAACGACACTTTAGTTTGTTCAATATAACTGCAACTTTGGTGTTATGACCAGTCGCGCCCCTGAATGCTTCATTCCGCTGCAAGTCAAGAAATTTGGGGGTGTGACACCACGCTACTGATTTTTCTTTATTAATCAAAACGGGACAGATTCGTCATCAAGAGTGTCAAACTATTTTTCCTAATCTTCTAGCTATTATAACCACTTAACAACCACTTCAAATCTAGTCCTAGTTCATCCATCAACTTCTCAACATAACAATAGTGATCTAATACTAACTTAGCAATATTCAAGAGTCCATGTAAATGATCATCAAGGATGTTTAAAATTACAAGTTTGCTAACATATATATATATATATATATATATATATATATATATATATATATATATATATATATATATATATATATATATATATATATAATGTTTTCATCTTCATTTTCTTGTGGAGATTTTTACTAACTAGTTTTCTTGTAATAAAAACTTGTTTAAAACATAACCTTTTGTTAAAAGATCATTGTGAATGTAAAACTTTATCAACATGTACAAGGTGATAACTAAGTATATATACTTGAACTAGCATTATGACATGAAGAACATGAAGTTTTGCAAATGTAAATTACTTACAAAAGAGATTAGTGAGATAAGAATGTAAGACACTTGATTAACCCCAAGATTAGTGTTCCAAACCCTTGCTATAGTTCCCTAATTATGCTTGATCTTAACCACAAACAAGCTACCTTCTCCTTGCTCCTTAGAGTGTTTCGATTTGTATATATAGATGGGAGGTGATTATATTTTTTTCTTTACTTGAACTAACTAGGTGCAAAAATGAAGATATTGGATCTATTTATACTAAGAGTTTTCAAAGGTTAAATAGTGAAGTCAAGATCATGATTGGCTTGGTTAATTATGTTGGGCCGATTGGGGGGTTTGGGGGGGGGGACATTGGCTTAGTCAAGCCTCCTTTGAAGATTTGGCTCCATGTTTTGTGGATTTGGGTGGCTAATTAACGCCATGTGATGTTTTGTCTAGCAAATATCTATAAGACAAGGAGGGAGGGGGGCATTATACATAAAATAGGATTAGATGAGTTGTTTTGATACAAGAGTGTATATGTTGTATGTGTTGGGTGTTAAAAATAGGTATTGGTTGTTGATTTGGTGATTAACGAAAGTTGTACGTAATTAAACGTAAGATATAAAGAATTTACCTTAGGCGTAAGGAAATATTTTTGGAACTTTGGTAATCTTTTAGAAAGTATAAAAATACGTTAGAAATAATCGTTGGGAGAATTGGATATATCGGGTGTTAAATTTAATTTGCGAATAGCGTTTGTTGAATTCACAACCGTAAGTAAATAAAGAAAACGAAATTGTTTTAGTGTTTAAAATTGTGAACCGGAGTAGGAGCAAGGTATTGGGATGTTGTGGACTAGATGTAGCCTAAGTTCATAGTGCTCAAGAGGATTGTTCCTAGTTTTATGTTTATTTAACCTAATAGTTATATGTAAGGAGTGTTTTTGTAAGAATTTCAAAAGTGGTAAATTGGAGTTGAAAAATAAATATTGACGTGGAAAATTACGGGTTGCTACATTTTGAGCCTTTCACCATACCAAAAAGCAGCCCCGCAATACTCACAGGCCCAATTGCAATCTCCGATATCAATGTAGAGACTTGAAACATCTGTAAACCAAAAATGGAAACACATTTTGTTAAAATAAATATATTGCAAGTATTTCAGAACAACAGACCCCAATAGAAGTAGGAAAGGTTACCTTCGGAGTTGATTGTCACTGTATAGCTGCCATTATGTGTAGTTTGAAAGTGTCTTCTTCGAGGCCGTTTCTGGCCTCTATTAGTGCTACGTTGTGAACGTTCATTGTCCTGTAGTTTTTTCCAAATTTTAGGACAGTTTAGAATATGTTAGAATGAATAAAAGAAAATGAGTAGATGTATTCCATTTTTCAATATTACCCTTGAGAATTTGAGGAGCTAGGTATATTGTTTTCCATTCTACTATTTTTGTCTTTTATTTGGGTTACATATCTGTTGTCGCTATTGAACATTTTGTGCTCATTTGTTTGCACATTACCTGATAATGTACCTGCAAATGAAGGTTTTGTTTAAGTTAAATGCTAAATTTATGTTTTCTCATTACTGTGAACAATATGTGTTCCAATAATAATGTATAAAACTAACCTTGTATGCTCTCTTTGTGAACCTGTGGAGAAGCAATATGTGTTTGATTTTTATAATTATGAATGTAAGTTGCATTGCTTCCACTTGGTGTAACATTTTGTGAATATTCTTGACCTTGGTAAAGTGGAGAAATGGCTATTGTCTTATTTGTTTTCCTATTGCAGGTTTTGAAGTTTGGTTGTGCATTTTGGAATGTTGTGCCTGCATAAGAAAAAACTTGTAAGTTAGCTGTTAAATGAATTGTTTATCTTAATTGTTAATGATATGTGTTTGAATAGCTGCCTGTACACCTCACCTTGTATACACTGATTATGAACTTGTGGATAAACCAAAGATGATTGATTTTGATAATCACAAATAGAGTTTGCATTGGCTGCATTTGATATAAGGTTTCGTAAACCTTCATCTGCAGTTCCATTGTTGAAACTTTCACGTTTGTGATAGATGTATTGGTTATTGTTTTTTCCATCTGATGCTGTAACAAAGCTATATTGTTAATATTAAATTTTGCAAATAAAAATAACTTAAAAAATTGATAACCAAACGTTACCTTTCATTTTCTATAGATGATTAAGCATTGTTGATTCACTTGTGATACATTTCCTTTTGCAGCTATTAATATTGGCCCAAATTCCCGTTGGTGTGATTCCACTTTGCAAGGGTATTTTTTCTTTATTAATCTTTGGATAGTTATTTTTAGCAGCAACCAAATTCGGATAATTTTTAAACCAACAAAAGGTATCATTTGAATTTCTTGTTTGCGAATTCCTTTCATAAACTTTTTTTTTTGACATATCGCCTTTTCTTTTATCAAATCTGCAAAACAGTAGCTACATTTAGTAGACTAAACATTGCGACTTTATTTATTTACTTATAAATACCACAATTGTAACCCTTACCTCTAGCAGTAGTTGATGTATTCTGACCATACTCTGCCATTGCATATTTCGAAGCATCATGTGGTATTTGAATTTTGCCTTTTCTTTGTTGCAATACATCATGTAAAATGGTAGGTGGTTTCGGTTTATTTGAGATATGCTGAATCTGTGAAGGTGTTTGCTCTATACGATATTGCATGCATGAAATTGCTCCTATGCTTTTGTGGATAAACTGGCTTGCACAGTTGTTTGTTGAGGCATTCTTATCCTTATTTTCATAGTATCCTTTTTTTTTTCTAAATTGGTAGAATACACCACTGATGGTTGCACATTGTCATGTGTACAGGGTATTGTTTCAACTTCATTGGAATGACAATCTTTTGTTTCAGTTTGCCTTAAAAAGTCAGTAAGCATTGCAAAATAACTGTTTCCATAATTTTTTTTCCTCATAATCTAGTATACTACAACTAATGTTACAATTTTTGGTTTTCTTCTTAACAGTTTCACTATCCATGGAAATTTAAAACATGCAGAAACAACACAAACGAACAAACTATTGTGTAGATGTAAGATGCAGGGCAATAATATGGTTATAGATTATATTTTTTTTTTCCAGATCTATAGTGAAACACCAATTTTAAGCATAGAAAATAAAAAAAAAGTTAATGTAAGTGTATCATAATTGAAATTGATCTACCCATATTTATGTTGCATGCATGGAAATACTACACATATGTAAACAGTTACATGAACATACCTATGTTACCAGGATCAATGCTTGAATCTTAAGGTTGTTCTACTTTGGACAAAGTTGATCTTCTGTGTGTGTTTTTTCTTCTCATTTTTTTTGGTTCAATGTATGTCTGTTGATGCGCGTGATGTGTCGTTGCGGTTTAGCAGTATTAATGCCTACTCAAGTTTTAAATTTATATTTAGCCGACTTATCAATAACACACACACTTAACGAGCAGTGTACCCGGTCAGTATGAATATAATGGTAAGCAGAGTGTCGATCACTAAGAGTGGAACGTATTATCTAGTTATTCTAATCAGTATTTTAATATCCTAAGTTAGTTATACAACCTAATCTAACGCAAGGGGGTTCAGCCTGAGAGACTGGCACAGTTTGGTTATAATTAAATAGAAAACTAAACTAATGAGCACGAATCAGCGATTAGCACACACGTACACAGATAGATACTCGAGACAATAAGAAGACCTGTCCTGATAATTAAATAGCTTGTCACTTGTTTTATTGCTAGTTTTATATAAAGTGTATATAATTAAACCTTTCTCGTTGGCTCTAATCTAATCGGCGAGTAAACCCTTAATGATTACTTATGTCTATCCTACTTTTCTAGAGACGCTAGAATAAATAGGCGAAGAAGGGGCATGGCGACCCAAGCAAGACTCAGCTAGACACAGCGGTTATCAATGCACTAATAAAAGTCACCAAAGACATCAACATATAAACTTTAATTAATGGGAAAGCAATATTAAGGGGAGTGCATGATCTTCCGTAGTCACATGACACAAGCCCATCAATCCTGATGAATTAAAGCGTACTAAAACAATAAAACAAAACTACTTAATGAATTGAATACATGCAGGACCTTCTTACAGCTCTTGTATCTTTGTTTGAGTTGTGTCTTGTGCTGCTTGGTCGTCTGGATTCGGCTCTAGGGTTATACAAAAAGTCTCTTAAATTCGTCTGACCTTGGGGTATTTATAGTTTCTGTCTGAGGGATCGATGCGGCGCATTGAGTTGATAGATGCGGCGCATTGACTTAACTTCGCGTGGGGTCCAAGGTTAATATATTCTGGAATATTCGTACACCGTCTTCAGATGCGGCGTAACTTGATCTTTGTATGCGGCGCGTGTACTTTAGCTGTCTTGGATTGTAACTGATGAAATCTTGATAGTGATACGCCGTATGTTAGAAGTATATTGCGGCGTATCTGGAGTAGAACGAGCTTGATCTTCTTCTTTGACCAAAGTTTCATATGCGGCGCATGACAGAATTGCATGCGGCGCATTCTTCAAAGTCAGGCAATGGTCTTCGAATTCATCTAAGTATGATATTGCGTCGTATCTGTTGAGTGAGATACGGCGCATCTTCTGGATTTCAGTAGACTTTTGACATCTCGCTTGTTTTGCTCCATAATTAGTCCAAAATCGCCAAGTTTCACATAATGCTTGGTTTTACCTGAGAATTACTAAAGTAAACATTAATGTATCGATTCTCATATATAATATAATAAAACAAGTCAAATAAATAGGATAAATGATGATAATAAAATGTACTTATTTGAGTTCATCAAATATCCCCCCACTTGAACTTTACTTGTCTCCAAGTAAACCTTAGAATTAATCATATGAAAATGTATCCTAAAAGATATTAGGATTTATTTTTATATTTAAGCACGTATTCGTTTTGTCATAATCACACAACCAAACACTTAACGAAGTAGAAACCAAAATAATTTTTAATGTAAAACAATTATAAATCGTTTAGTTGCTTAGTCGTGACGAATATTCTATCATAGGCTTGGCAAGTATACGCATCTCCCCCACTAAAGCCAAGGAGTAACAAGTCTAAAGCGGTAAAAAGGGTTTGTTGGTTAAGGGTTGATCATCCTTTTTAATCTCTATCGATCTCATATTCCAGAAAAGGAGACAAAATTACAAATACATGATCTAATCCACGACCACGATACTTGCAATTGCTCAATTCCTTAACTCGAATGGGCTAAAGATAGGACCAAGTAATCTTCACCAATAATATTATATCAAAAAGGGCGACAAAATCATAAATACATAGCCGAATCCACGACTACAATACTTAAGATTGCTCAAATCCCTAATCTCAATAAACCAAAGGTTTGGATGAAGAATGATATAGGGTATGGATAATATTTGGGATACAAATTGGTGTAAAATGAAAAATAAACAAAACAGATAAATTAAAATCCTAAGTGTGGTTAATAACTTTCCCAACCATCCCATGAATAAGACTCATATCATTGAATAACTCACGCTTTAACACTTGAAACACACGCTTTAGGTAGACACGAATTATACTCAACAAAATCTCAATCAAAGAATAACCTTAGTTGGCGTTCCCATAACGACCAACTCCCATTCAATCCATAAATATAATATACAACAACAAATAGTGGTGATATCTCCCACTTAATACAAAACTTTACATAAGTTGGTTAAAACAAACTTCCAACTTTTCTTTTTTCTTTTTTTTTCGATTTTTTTTTTTTTTTTTTTTTTTTTTTTTTTTTTTTTTTTTTTTTTTGACATCAACATATATGTGTAAAATTTCACAACTTTTCTATCACTATTTTTCCGGATAATTTTTCCATACTCTTCATACTTTCAGAAATAACTGTAATAGTGAAAGTAGCAAACACACGAAAAATAAACTAAAAGTTATACAATATTTACTTTCATACCAATTGCATTATGCAATTTCCCGACCTAACCAAAGATAATGAATTACGCACGCGAACACATGTAATGTAAGGAAACACACTTTGCCTAAAGCAATTAACCACGGATTTTAATCTACAGGGTAGGCTAAGGTGTAAGGGTGTATCGAAACATTATAACAAAGGTGTAAGAAACGAAAGGAATGGCTCTGAGAGTTTTTCTAGGGGTATCTTACTCTAAAAGTGAGAGTAAACAAAGGGTTTATACGGGGGTTAACTAACCAGTGTAGTTAGTTAATATCACATAACATATAAAGGCTATTTGGGTGTAATCCTAGAAATTTATCAATTTAGACAAGTCACTCCAATTATATAGATAATACTCATTATGGTGGTCTCGAATAGTATACAAGCCAAGTTATAAAGTTTACAAGTCACCGGCACACTAAAGTTTTAATATTTTTGAAAGAATAGAGTTATGTGTGCGGTTATGTAATTTTGACTTTAAACAAAAACATGCTAAAAAAATTTTAAATTTTGATATATTAAGCGCATTTTAAGTATATTTTGAAAAAGTTTAGGACAAGTAAGTGTTCTAATTCTCCATCCCCCCACTTAAGTTAAACAACGTCCTCGTTGTTTGTGTCAAAGGTTAAAAACTGGAAAATAAAAGAATTAGAACAGAAAAACTCCCCTGAGATTTGCTCGGTATGATCCTCCATTATTCGTATAAGAGCAAAAATCAACTTTCTTGTGGATGAGAACGTTTAAGCTTCATAAATGATGTATCCACAAAAATGCAGGAATCTATAATACCATTTAGACTTTAACACACCTGAGTTAAGAAGGTTCAAACTTGCATAATACATTAGTAGTTAGTAAGAATAAAACCTAAAAAAAATTAAACTGTAAATCATCAGGTCAGTCGATACGCCGTATCTTAATGAAGAAGATACGCCGTATCGAGCCTGGAATAAGTACGAACCAGAATAAAAGATGCGTCGCATCCTTAACCAGGGATGCGCTGCATTAAATAAACTGACAGAAAGTTTTAAAGTCAAAAATAAAAATGCAGAAAATGAAATAAGATATGACCAGTGCAGGTGATGCGTCGCATCTTATGATGGAGATGCGCTGCATCTTCTGCAGGTCTGACAGACTCGACACAGAACAGAAAAGTAAAAATTTTTCCTTCGGGTTGTCTCCCGGTCAGCACTTGTCTTTATTCCAGAGTCTTCAAGTTAGACTCACGTTCAGCTCCTTATTTTGTTCTATTGATCCCCACATGTCCGTGCACGATGTAGTTGCGAATTACTTCGTCACGAACATATTCCTGCCCCAATTCAAGTACACCTTTGTAGAATCCTTTCATCTTTTGGTACGGATACTCGATCCCTTCCTCAGCGTCATTTTCATCTACAAAAAGAAATGGTGTAAATTTGTAACAAAATTTGTTAGGGGCATGTTTAAACCTTGGGTGAGCACGAGGCATCATGTAAGTGATAACGTTGCTTCCACTTTGAAAGGTGATCTTTCCTTCAAATCTTTTAGCGTTAATTTCGACCTCCTTACAAAATGGTTTCCCAACGATCACATCACCCATCTCAACATCACGATAAGTATCCATGTTTTCCACCACGGTGAAATCTGTAACAATAGTTAAATTCCCGACAAAAATAGGTACATTCATGAATATTCCAACTACGTTTTTCCCTCTATACTCAATTTTGTTTTTCATTATAGAATTATAGAAATCTTTTGACATTACATTAATTGGTAAAATAGGGAAAAAGTTGGCACTAACCTGTTTAAATCCTATCATGCAAAGAAATTGTAAATTATAAGCACAATCTACATGGATTTTTCTACCATAATCACAAAAACTAGGATATCCTTCAAATTCATCATAATTCTTAGTGTTGATCATATTGATTCTAGGTACATCCATAATTTCTCCTTCTTCAATTTCGGGTTCAAAATCCTCCATAAATTGATCATTGATTCCTATTGGTAAATTAAGATCATTTAATTCAATGTAGTCTCCACTATAGGTCTCAAGTGATTCATTATTTACCAAGGTTTCTCCCATAAGCCTAGTGATCCGCTTCTGACTACGTATATATAAATATTCAGAGACGACGGATACGCGTGAATAAAGACAAATCAACCCTTTAGGAAAAAGGCTAACTTGCAAAAACTCACGTTTGTGATATGTGTGAAACCAGGTAAGTGATTACCCGGGTCGTGTCCCAACGAGGTGTGAATGGACGATCGTGAAAGGTTTGAGATTAGAGTGACTGATGTATGGAATTTGGATTTTTGTCTTTTTTAATTTTTAATAAGGATAAGAAAAACAAATTTACAAAGATAAATAAAGCACAAACTAATTAAACTAAAAACGCGTTACGGGGATTCTAAAAACGGGATTAAAAAGTGAAAATCTATGAAAATAAATCCTACAAGTACCAAATTATTTTTCCTAAGTCCTATATGACAAAAGAAAATTTTAGAAAAAAGATTTATATTTTTTTGACTTTTATATTTTTTATTATGAATTAAAAACTGATTTAAAAAGAAAAATACGTAAAAAATATTAAACTATTCTAAAAATTCTGGAAATTTTAGTGAAATTACTTTATATAAATACAGTCCTAGGAAAAATAAAAATAAGTTACCAGCTTATTCTAATAAGCTGATAATAAGCAAAATACTACGAATAGCTTAAAACTGAAAACGTGGTTAAATAAATTGTCTATGTAATCTAAAACAGAAAAGACCCAAGGGCGCTAGTGGTTAAGTGTTGTGTGTTGTGAGGTGTTGCTGGGCAGGAGGTCCAGGGTTCGAATCCCAGGCCTTGCCTTTTTGCAATATTATTTATTTTTTTGAAATTTTCTTTTTGCTACTTAATAATAAGCTAATAACTAACAACTTTTGTAAAAGAAATATTTTTAAAACTCACTAATAAGCTAGGAATAAGCTGCAATTCTCAACAGTAAGGCTTAAAAGGCTTAAGAACTAAGAATTCAAGCCAATAAGCTATAAGCTGATTAATAAGCTAAATGGAAATGGAAATAAGTTACTTGGGACTATTATAACTATAAATAAGCTAAGGAAACCAGAAAAAGCTAATGCAACAAGCAAATAAGCACTAAAAAGGAAAAAGGGCTGCTGATATAGGAATGGTGCAGGGCAAAAAGAGCACTTTTCAAGCTACTGAAAAGCTGGTTAGAAAAATTCTAAAAAATAAACTAAAAATATGAATAAGTACACAAGCCAGCAAACTATATGCGTGCCAAATTTCAGCTTAATTGGACTTAAGATGAAGAAATGAAAAATAAAAGAAATTTGATGCAGAATGGAAAATACGAAAAATATGGAGTCTACTATGACTGTGTGATCAGTGGGCATGTAATATGGCACAAACCAAATGGAAACTTAACCAACTATTTAGTGTACACTTATTTGACCTAAAGGACCACAGAAACGCCAAATATAAGGGCCAAATGAGCTTATAGCTTATATTGGCTTATTTGATCATTTAGTTGCTTACCACAGCCTATGCAAAACTACTATATCTATCAAATTGGCTTAATAGGACTTAGAAACAGCTTATTTACTCTATTTAATGCAAGATCAAACTTAAGCTAATGGCAAATGTACAGTGACAAGCTAGTTTAACCCATTTCAACCCATTAGGCCAAACAACCCTTTAAGAGGGTCTGTTCTTGTTTTGAACTAGCACAGGCCTGTTTAAGCAAGGTTTCTTGATCTTTACCTATCAATTGACTTAATTCAACTATAATAAGCAACTTTCAAATCACAATAAGCACTAAATTAAACTAATCTTATTATGAGCTATTTTTGGCTTTTTATAGAGTTTTTAAGCAAATTAAAGAAAAAAGCTATTTTAAACTGATAAACAAGTGAAATACAATTATAAAATACTAATAAGCAGAAAATGACTATAATAAGCTAAAAATAAGCTAAGGAACAGTAAAGATAGAAAATAAAGCAAAACTTTGAAAATGGCTTACAACTGAATTGGAATAGGAAACCAAGAAAAGTGATCAGAGACAAGCCTAGCTTGTCATAACCAAGCTATCAACCCAATCAAGCTTTCCAGAACAGCTTATTCCACACAACTGCTTATTTTGATTTTTTGTTGACTTTTTTTTGACTTTTTCTACTTTTGGAAATTGGAACTGAGTAAGCTACAATAAACTAACAATAAGCTGTCACATTGCCTATGTTAACTTATTTAAGCTGAAAAGAGAAGCATTCAAACTTTAAGTAACAACTGATTCGAATTAAACAATTTAACATTAAACTTGAACTTAAATTGAAACTGAAATGATACAAGGTTTTAGAATTTGAAATTGAAACTGAAATTACAATAACATAAGATGGATTAAACCTAAAGCTTATTCTAATTTTGACTTAAAAGTAAATTATACTACGAATGGCCTAAAACATTGACAATCTATTCTTTGTGACTTCTCTTCTTTAAATAGATATCCCAAAAGCATCCTCTCATCCTTCTGAGCAAATCCCACTCGTTGGTTTGGCTTTTAATCAATCCTAGCCTTTGATAGCATTTTGGCGGGAAAAGATATAGTGGGTAAAACCACTTGATAACTGATGAGGGGTGGGAAAGCATTAAATGTTTTCTTTGGACTGTTAGGTGGAGTGTAGCAGGAGGAGGAGGGTTGAGGTGATGGGTTATGGGGAAGTGCAGAGGTGAGGTGGGGGGTGGTATGGTTTTAGGCGGGACATGGTATAGAAGATGATGGGTTTGACCAGGTCAAACCTGGTATTGGATTTTGTTAACAAAATGGGGTGGGTTGTGTAGGGATTGGACTTGGGTAGTTTGTAGGCTGGGTTTATTTGTTGGGTAGGGTTAGGATTATTTAGGATTAGGATTTGGGTTGGCTGGTAATGGGATTTAGTTTGATCCGGTTTTTGTAGATTTAATCACAAGGACCAAATTGTAATTTAGGAAACTTCAAGGACCAAACTTGTATTTTCTGAAAATCAACTCCAAGGGTTATTCTTGACAAGTAGAGCAATTTCCCGGACCAAACTCATAAATTCCGTCCCCGTCCTCGGCTTTTCACGATATTCCAATCTTGTGCTCGGTTTTGTCTGCTTTTGCCTGTTTTCGACCTTTTGTACCTGAAACATATAAAAACACAAACCAAGGATATTTGCAGTATAATATGGTCTATTCTGGTGTTTTTGGTATTTTTATGGTCTAAAATGGGCATAAAATGATGAGTATTTACACACTCATCACCTAGCTTCTAGATCGAGGTCCATACGTTCTCTTAATCCTAGCACATAGACGCCTCTAATTATGCTCTTAGCAGGATTTTGGCACTTATAGACTAGTTTATTGTTCCCTACCTTTAATGAGATTTTTCTTTTAAACACATTAATCTTAGCATGGGCGGTAGACAAGAAAGGTCTTCCAAGGATTAAAGGAATCTTAACATCCTCGGGCATATCTAATATAACAAAGTCTACGGGGAAAACAAACTTCTCAATCTTAACTAGCACATTTTCAGCAACCCCTTCAGGTCGTTTTACCGTTTTATCAGCCAATTCAATAAGCAGCTTAGTTGGTGCTAATTTTCCTAGTCCTAGGGTAGTGAATGTCTTAAGGGGCATAACACTAACGCTAGCTCCTAAGTCAGCTAATGCATTATTGAAAGATATGTCATTATAGGTAAAATCGTCAGTAGGATCTGTTCGCTAGAAGAGAAATTAATGAATTTAGAAACGAATATAAAGAATAAAAATGGCTGATATCTGCGAACGATGCGCCGTATCCAGAAAGTTGGATACGCCGTATCTTATTACGTTAAAATTTAATCAGACTTTTATTCAGAAAACAGATACACCGCTTATGAATTAGAATGCGCCTTATCAAGTTTAAATTATCAAAAATCGATTATATTTATTAAAATTAAATGCGTCGTATTAACAAAAGCTAATGCGCCGTATTTTCGTTACGTTTCAAAATACAAGATTTTTGATTTAGTAGATGGCCGTATCGATAAAGATTGATGCGTCGCTTCTGTTTAATAATTCGAAAAACTGTTTTTAATTTAAATAGAAAATACGCCGTATCTGTTAAAACAGATGCGTCGTATGGCGTTAGCGTTTAGAAAAATTTCTTATTAAAAACAAAATACGCCGTATCTTGGGGAAAGATGCGTCGTACTCGAATTTATTAAACGCGTTGTATTTTATAAAAATTAAACGCAATACGCCGTATCTGTGAAAACAGATCCGCCGTATCGTTTGTATCAGCACAATACAACGACAGCAGAATGCAGAAAAATACAGAAAAAAGAAAAACAAAAATAAAAACAAACAAAAAGAAACAAAAATTACAGAAAACAAAAACACACAAAAACAGTAAATATGCAAATTATACAATGAATGCAATCTATCTAATATACAACAGGGTTAGTGGTTAGAATCTAAAAAAAAAAACTAAAAAGAAAAACCTAATTAAAATACTTAATCAAATTAACAGATAATAACAATTCACTCCCCGGCAACGGCGCCAAAAACTTGATGCGCGTGATGTGTCGTTGCGGTTTAGCAGTATTAATGCCTACTCAAGTTTTAAATTTATATTTAGCCGACTTATCAATAACACACACACTTAACGAGCAGTGTACCCGGTCAGTATGAATATAATGGTAAGCTATAACATCCCGTAAATTTCCCCTGTCATTTATAAACAATTAACGAACAGTAAACCATAACCACTATTCAATTAGCCATTTTACGGGCTAAATTTTCGCTTTATTCAACCGTGTAAATCTAAACGTCGTAACACATTCGCTCATTCTTTATGTCACCAGTGCGTACCATGATAGTCTCACAATCGACATATCTCATTTCAATATAAGGTGTTGTGATTTTCTTTAATATTCACTCATTCATTTACGTGTCGTCACAAGCCTTCTATATCTTTATTTCGATATCTCATTTAACATTAATCTTACAAACCCACTCTCACTTCACATCGACACAACAAAGTTAAATGTTTAGATACGTTTATTTTCTAAATTAGGGAACTCGACCTAATATTCCTACGAACTAAACGTACCAAACGAACTCTTATTATTTTTCTTATTCTCTTCAATTGGCCTAACACAAACCCAACCCAACTCTACCAAAGTTTAACTTATATAAACGCAACAAGAAACGTTTACCTTGCCACGTTTTCTCCCAACTCGACTTAACAACCATAATTCCCTCTTTATTTCTTTGTTCGAACAACAACCACAAGGACAAATCACACACTATCCAATTCTTTAATTCCCACGTGCTACTAAACCAATCACTCATTGAAATTAAATTGTTATGACCAACACATAATCCAAACCGACCCTTGAATTGTTATGTAGAATAAATTCCAAGACAAACAAGATAGAACAAGGACCATGATTTCAGTGCACTTACACACTCAATTTCACTTACACACTCTATGTTCTTCTAACACTCAACTCTCACATGCATTCACACGCTACTACAAAACAACGACTTTAGTACATGCACTAACTCCAAAATGAAAACCCACTTGACCTTATCTTGTAATCCCATGCAATATAATATATATACATACTCTCGTACACATGCATACCTTCACAAAACAAACTCTCTTTTCTCTATTTTGTCACTGTTATTCGAACAGACAAGTCACCAAGCTTATTGTTCTTTCCCTTGTTTCCACAGTAACAAGCTGTATCAACATTAAAACCCTTTTGTCACTTACCTTTTTGTTTGTAAATGCCGACCAATGCAACCACAATAAACCATCATGCCAATCTTGCAATCATTCACTTCTTCACTGCCACACTCAACCTATTCTAACACTCAAATTCTCATGCCACTATAAAACAAACAAAGCATGACTTCTATTTTTCTTTCTCCTGTTTGAACCACCACAAGAAAGACTTTGTTGAAACTCTTCTTATCATATGCTACAAACCGAAACACAACCTCTTGAAATCTAGTGATAAGTGAATCACATGTAATATATGTACTCCCTCACGTACACAACTCTCACACACTCAATGCTTCCACTTCTTGCTCACTGTTTCAGTCAAACAAACGAGTTGCAAAGTTGCTTTGCCCTTCCCTTACTTCACAGTAACCACAGCAACTCAAATACTCATTTGTCCTCTTCTCTTGGTATTTACCGCTGGCCACAAGCATCACAAGCAACCATCATATTACTCACTAACACACCCAATCTTGTTTACACTCTATTCTCACGCCACAATACAACAAACGCATGAACACAGGAGCTAAACTACAAATGATATTCGCTGGAACTTCACATGCATGAACCGAACACCTCTATATAAACATGCATGCAATCCCACTGTAAACACACCCTTCACTCTCAAACTTCCACCTCCCACTCACAAGTCTTTATACTTAGTTAGAAAATCTCTCGAATACCAGGAACTAATAAACCAATCGGATAAGTTGTTTTGAAGCCAAACGTATACATTAGTTGCTATACGATCTTGGTTCGAAGGACTCTTGTGTTCCTAAATTCTTTCCAACGCACCACAGTCCACCTTCGAGACCTTGTAAGTCCCCTCATCTCGTTTTTAATTCATTTCGAGTCATATTTCCTTATCTTCCATTCGTGTACATTATGCTTGAACATGTATATTGTGACATAAAAATGTCACGTACCTATTTATTCCATGATATCGACAAGCAACCAAACTTCACGTCTAAAACTCACATTTTAAAACGTACCCTTGGTCTTTGGGTGGTAATACAACAGAGAACTCAACAACTAAACCTACACATGCATATACACGATCACAGTTACTGTGAGTAAAACTTTAACAAATATAAGACAGTAGCAAAACCCTTTAAATATATCAATCAGTAAACTAAAACAACAAAAAGCCTTTGGCTCAGTTGGGTGGGAACTTGGTTGCTGAGCGAAAGGTCCTTGGTTCGAATCCTGCCTATGGCAGTTTTTACTATTTTTGCTATTTTTGAAACTTTAGCCTCTTGACAGTTTTAATCCCTCCTTTTCAAACACTTATCACCTTTTCTTAAAACTTCTATAATTTGAAACTTATATTACGTTTACAATTTCAGTCCCTAACCTTGAACAAAATTTACATTAAAACCTTTATAAGTTTTATAACTAATATAAAACTTACACAATCAGCCCCTCAAGGTTGGACACTTGACATTTTTTTTATCCAAACTCTTTATAAGTATTAAACTTATATTATTTTACCACCTTCCGTTAAATAAATATGTTAACATCTATTTTTATGTTAGGACCGCATCCGCATAAACTATAAATAATATATTATTTACTCCCCACTCCAATAAATATATATAGTATATATATTTTCCACCTCGAAATCATAACAACAAAATAATATTATTGAGAATATTATTTTGAACTCAAAACCTCTTAAACCATTCACACTCACGTCACCGATCAACTCGTCATACGATTCCTCATATCGCATTCATTATTCGTGCTGAAACAAATTCTCAAACATTATTATTATTCAGGTCATGTGTAAAGCTATCTCCGAAATCTCAACTGAAATTGTGTTTCAGTAAATCCTCTTTCATCATTATAGCTATCGCATCAGGTGAGTTTCATAGCCCCTACTTTTAAATGTTTTGAACTACTTTTGGGGGAGATACATGCTCAACTACTTGCTTTTACTTTCACAAGTACTCTTAACTTTTACATACTACTGTGAGTTTCATAGCCCCTACTTTTAAATGTTTTGAACTACTTTTGGGGGAGATACATGCTCAACTACTTGCTTTTACTTTCACAAGTACTCTTAACTTTTACATACTACTGTGAGTTCATAGCCCCACTTTTCTTGTTTACTGTTTTATAAACTCTTTGGGGGAGATACATGCTCAAATACAATGCTTTTACTTTTCATAAGTACTCCTAACTGTTTAGACATTACTGTGAGTTCCATAAACTACTCTTTTACCTACTCTGATTTACTTTTGAAGGCGATACATGTTCGCTTTACATATAAACTTTACTGGTTTACTTTAAACAACGTACTTAATTGATGAAACGCTCTGCTCGTTATTGAGACTTAATACTTGCTTTTAATTATAAAAGTACTTTTAAACATTTACAAACTATTATGAGTTTATAAATCCACTTCCTACATTTTTATATCTCATGGAGAGATACCTGCTATAAACATGATCACAAATGATTTTCAACTGTATGCTATACCTGATTCACTATTGCCTAAGTTTACCTTATTGCCATGTTCGAAGTCCCTCATTTCATGAACCTTAATCACTTACGAGTGAACGTAAATAATTGTGAATAGATCTATTTGGGACTGACAATCCCCGTTTGGGTCTGCTGTGATGAGCCACCCAAGCGCACCTTATTTAAACAAACCATAGGTTATTGGCAAATACCTACCTGAGGGCCTATATACTTTACATCATATTTGATGCCTGTTAAGCGTTGAGTTTCATGAGGCTTAGAGCAATAGAAACGATACTGTAGTCATGATACAGTATTGCCATGATTTTATTTAACTTGAACTTGTTTTCACTATATAGCAGAAAATCACTATTTGGCAAACTATAACTATTTTGTGTTGACCCGGTTAGGGCAACCCAACCAACTATGGGAGTATAACAACTTAACTCACCACTTACTTTATAACAAACCAACTATGGGTGTATATTATCATAACCCATTGCTTATTTTATAAATAATTGTATTTGCTACAATTACTACTTAAACTTGAAATTATTGATAATCAACTGATTTTATACAAACTCTATGGATTAACTCACACTTTGATTTTTGACAATCAACTGGTTTACCTATAAACATTATGGTATTACTCACTTTTTGATTTTGATAATCAACTATTTATTTACAACTACTATGGACTCATAAACTCTTTGATTTTGGAAAATCAACAGTTTTTAACTACAAACTCTATGAACTCACCAACCTTTGTGTTGACGCTTTTAGCATGTATTTATCTCAGGTCCATAATGAGCACGGATGGCACGGAGGAGCACGGATAATTATGAAGGCTATAAATTATCATTCGAAAACCTATTTAATAAACTTTGGAAACCACTGGGACTTATTTTGTAAACTCTGATATTTCGAATGATAAATGTTTTAAAACGACCTAATTGGTGATCGTTTTCTACTATTTAACTGTTGTGCCATGAAGTAACACCCAGCTTGAATTCCGCTGCATATCACGAAATTGGGGGTGTTACATAAGCAGAGTGTCGATCACTAAGAGTGGAACGTATTATCTAGTTATTCTAATCAGTATTTTAATATCCTAAGTTAGTTATACAACCTAATCTAACGCAAGGGGGTTCAGCCTGAGAGACTGGCACAGTTTGGTTATAATTAAATAGAAAACTAAACTAATGAGCACGAATCAGCGATCAGCACACATGTACACAGATAGATACTCGAGACAATAAGAAGACCTGTCTTGATAATTAAATAGCTTGTCACTTATTTTATTGCTAGTTTTATATGAAGTGTATATAATTAAACCTTTCTCGTTGGCTCTAATCTTATCGGCGAATAAACCCTTAATGATTACTTATGTCTATCCTACTTTTCTAGAGATGCTAGAATAAATAGGCGAGGAAGGGGCATGGTGACCCAAGCAAGACTCAGCTAGACACAGAGGTTATCAATGCACTAATAAAAGTCACCAAAGACATCAACATATAAACTTTAATTAATGGGAAAGCAATATTAAGGGGAGTGCATGATCTTCCGTAGTCACATGACACAAGCCCATCAATCCTGATGAATTAAAGCGTACTAAAACAATAAAACAAAACTACTTAATGAATTGAATACATGCAGGACCTTCTTACAGCTCTTGTATCTTTGTTTGAGGTGTGTCTTGTGCTGCTTGGTCGTCTGGATTCGGCTCTAGGGTTATACAAAAAGTCTCTTAAATTCGTCTGACCTTGGGGTATTTATAGTTTCTGTTTGAGGGATTGATGCGGCGCATTGAGTTGATAGATGCGGCGCATTGACTTAACTTCGCGTGGGGTCCAAGATTAATATATTCTGGAATATTCGTACACCGTCTTCAGATGCGGCGTAACTTGATCTTTGTATGCGGCGCATGTACTTTAGCTGTCTTGGATTGTAACTGGTGAAATCTTGATAGTGATACGCCGTATGTTAGAAGTATATTGCGGTGTATCTGGAGTAGAACGAGCTTGATCTTCTTCTTTGACCAAAGTTTCATATGCGGCGCATGACAGAATTGCATGCGGCGCATTCTTCAAAGTCAGGCAATGGTCTTCGAATTCATCTAAGTATGATATTGCGTCGTATCTGTTGAGTGAGATATGGCGCATCTTCTGGATTTCAGTAGACTTTTGACATCTCGCTTGTTTTGCTCCATAATTAGTCCAAAATCGCCAAGTTTCACATAATGCTTGTTTTTACCTGAGAATTACTAAAGTAAACATTAATGTATCGATTCTCATATATAATATAATAAAACAAGTCAAATAAATAGGATAAATGATGATAATAAAATGTACTTATTTGAGTTCATCAAATATCCCCCCACTTGAACTTTACTTGTCCGCAAGTAAACCTTAGAATTAATCATATGAAAATGTATCCTAAAAGATATTAGGATTTATTTTTATATTTAAGCACGTATTCGTTTTGTCATAATCACACAACCAAATACCTTAAGGACCTGAGATAAAACATGCTAAAAAGTCAACACAAAGGTTGAGTGAAATTCACAGGTTTATAAATAATTAATGGACCAAAAATTTTTAGAGTTAAAGTAATAATTGCAACGAATACAATTATGGGTAAATAGTAAATACTGCACTAAGCTCACGAACTCAAACGTTAACTAATATCATAGAATGATATTAATAATGCCCTAAAGAGTAATTTGTCATATTACCTAATTTCTCAATATTATATGTCCGTTTGACCTACAGTTATCAAGTGAGCGCTACTCACCCGGACAGACTTGTCAAGCCCAATATGCATATTCATAATATTAGCGTTTACTGAGTTTGTAATTGGTTCATGATGTTAGGGACTTATTTCTGGCAACAAATGTACCTAGGCAATAATATTTTCTGGTAAGCATACAGTTTAAAGCACTTGTTTTCAAATTGTAAAATAGCATGTATCTCCCCCAATGGGTTTATAAACAGTTTAAAGGTTTAAGTGGGGCTATGAACTCACCGTAAGCAACAGTGAATAGCAAGATGCAAATAAAGTGACGAGTAAGCCGAGAAGTCCTACGAGCAACCTAGACATAATATGTTGTGTCTTAGGTTTTTAAAATAATAGAATATGGATGCAAGAAAGTTTTATATATTTATTATATCAATCACGCAATTGTACATAGAGTTTTTAAGGTTTATAAAGTGATAGGTACTAAAATTGACAAGTTAGGAAAGTGTTACGAGCCCTAATATATAAGTTGTCCGAGGTTCGTGTTTTATGATATTTTATAGTCCAAAAATCCTATTGTGTCGATATGTGGTTAGATTGTCCAAAAATGAGTTATCGGGTTTATTCCTGAAAGTGGGTCCTACCACTTCGGGTAAGTGTAAAATAAATCAATAAGTGTTTGTAGAAATTTATAATTTATAAAATTTTAAGTTACAAAATAGTTATAATTATTATTTTTAATGTTTATAAGTTTTATAAAATATGTGGGGCCATTTTCAAACTAGTTTTGATAAATTAACTAGTTTTTATATTTAAGTGTGGTTTTTGATAAAAAAATCAGTATTTAATATTAAAAATTCCGTTTCTCCTAAACCGTCAGGAGTTATACTTCAAATTTTATATTTCTGAAAAGGTATTTAAGTGTACTAATCAGATTTGCGGGTCCCACTATTCTGAAAGTTATATAACTTAAGTGAAATTACCATTTTACCCTAATATGTCAAGTCTAATCGGGACAGCACCTAACAGTCCCACCGTTTTTGCGATAAGTTAAGTTCCGTAACTCCTTTTTATGTGGGGTTTTTTGCTACGTTCAAGTTAATGTGTCACCTACAACTTTTATGTTTTGTGCAACAGAGGGTTCAATATAAATTTTTAGACTTTTTGGCCATTCAAATCTGGTGTGCGTTTTCCGACGACCTTTGCCGTTTATTTTCTAATTAATTCATCGGGTATCGTATCACGACCAAATACCCGGAAAATCGAAGCTAAGAGATAGATCTACAGCCATATATTTTTAGCTAAGTCTCAAAGTGTACTGATTAATTGAAGTAATTACGAAAACAGTCCCTGATCTAAATGGTCTTTGCAAATCTAGTCCCAATGATAGTTTTAAGCATTTTAAGCTATGTACAATGCATAAATTAATACAATAATTATATGAAACTTGAAAAATACAAAAAATAGAATATATATATCAGATTTGAAATGAGAAATATTGTGTGGTGGTTGGTTCCTTACAAGGATTTGGAGATGAAATGATAAGAACAAACAAGGACAAGAAATAAACCACAAACTTGTAGTAACACTTGAACCTTCATCAAGTGTACATGAATTTATAGCTAAAAATCAAATGATATGATGATTTAAAGTGGTTTATGGGGCGTTCATATGGAGAGAAAAAGAAGAAATATGAAGTTGATCTAAGATTTGCATGTACTAATGAGATACTAACTTAGTTTTGTAGTTTTTATGAGCTAGTGGTGTACACATGTCCATCAAATGGGCAAGTGTAATTTCAAATGAGACAAGTGTATTAGGCTAAACGGGAAGGAGGTGAAAACTTCACCAATTCACCTAGTCTCACGCGCCATGTGCCTTGCCTACTTCCCAAGTTCACGCGCGAAACACAAAAACCAAAAAGAGTTATGGTGGTCTGATCACCAAGCGAAAAAGAAAAAAAAAAATGGGCCCATGTGTTTAATAGATCCGTTGTAAAAAAAATCAAACACCCATTGTATATTAAAACTAGCCGTTGCAATTATTAAAAAATAAATAAATAAATAAAAAATCCCCACTACCCCATTTTTCTATGTAAATACATCAAAACTACACAATATTTATACATATCTTCTCAATATATCATTCAAACAACATATATCTCATTCCTTTTATTTTCCAAATGAATTCCGATACGATTATGTTCACCGACTCAGAAGAAGAACGAGAAGTTACAAGTCGGAGATTGAATTTTATTGCAAGATCGTTGTCGTTTATTAAAAATACACGAAAAGCAAATCGCCCGGTGATAAAACGCCTTCATCGAGATCATTATGGTGCTCATGAACGTTTAGTCGACGCCTATTTTTCTGAGAACCCGTTCTACGATGAATGTAGTTTCCGAAAGAGGTTCCGAATGAGTCGAACTCTTTTCAACTGGATAGTTCGGGAGGTAACTATTCATAATCCATTTTTTAGTAGTAATGTTGATTGTACCGGAAAAGAAGGCATTTCAGCGTTGATGAAGTGCACCTCCGCAATTCGTCAATTGGCATACGGCGCGGTTCCTGATGCTTTAGACGAATATCTGCAGATGGGTGAAAAAACTTCTCGTCGATCACTTGATCATTTTTGTAAGTCTGTTATGGAAATTTTTGGTCCAGAGTATTTGAGGAAACCCACTATGACTGATGTCATAAAGCTTTATCAACATCACGTAGAAATACACGGCTTTCCGGGTATGTTAGGAAGCCTTGACTGTACAGATTGGGAGTGGTTTGGTTGTCCGAATGCACACAAAGGTCAATATGTTAGACGTGATCATGGTTCGAATCTGTTCATTTTGCTGGAAGCGGTTGCGTCACAAGACTTATGGATATGGCATGCTTTCTTTGGTACTTATGGGGCGAACAACGACATCAACGTTATGGATAGCTCTCATTTATTTAACGATCTTAAACAAGGAATCGCACCGGAGATTCCATTTGTTGCTAATGGGGTAACTTACCCATTTGGGTACTATCTTGTTGACGGGATATATCCGGAATTGGCAACACTCGTTAAGACGATTCCAGAACCAGCATATGATGACCACAAGAGAATAAGGTATAAGCAAATGCAGGAATCGGCAAGGAAAGATGTAGAACAGGCGTTTGGTGTTTTGAAGAAGAGATGGGCGGTACTTGCCACTCCCACAAAAATCATGAAAAAAGAAAGAATAGTTAATACGATGTATACTTGCATCATATTACATAACATGATTCGAAAAGACAAAAAAAAGGCAATATCTCCCGAATGGTACCCAGAGGAAGCACATCAACCGGATGACACCATACGATCTGATGAACAAATGCGAAAGGTTATTAGGTACATCAGATCCTCTCAAATGCATCAAAACCTTCGTGCCGATTTGGTCGAGCATTTGTCTCGTAATATTTAATTCCAGTTTTTAATTTAGTATTTTTAATTTATAAGTCTGTTTAATGTCTTTAAGTTATGAATAAAAGTTTTCTATTTTGTATGTATACGTTTTTGTATTTATATTTTTACGTTTACGTTTTTAATTGTGTAAGTATTAAAAAAAATGGGAGTTAAGGTGAAGATGGGTTTCCCTTGCCCACTAAAAGGTGAAGAGAGGTGAAGAGAAGTGAGAGGAGAGAGAAAGCTGACAATGCGCTGAGGTGTATGGTGAAAAAAGACTACCTTGCCTTCTAGCCTTATACTTGCCTCCTTTAAACGCCGCCTAGGGGTGGGGGTGTAAAGTTAGTGGATTTTATTGGTAGTTTGTGTATAAACTTGAGCTAAGATGTGTAGTTTGATCCCGATAACTACTAATGTTAAGCCCTTAAGTCCTAAAACTTAAAACCGGGTAACGTAAAAATATAATACTTATAAAAATGTTAAAACTTGACATCACAACCTATTTTGATGTTTTAGGTGATCCTTGAGCTTGTTGGTGATTACTTGATGTTTAAAAATTGAAACCGCGTAAAACGCAAAATGTGCAAAGTTTAATTAAAAATGAAAAAGTGAAAATGGGATATTTAAATTATGACTGTAAGAAACCAAAATGCATAAAAATAGTTATATTGTATATTGTCAGATGTTGGTTTAAGTTAAATGTACGTTTAATGACGTACGCGGAATAACCTATTTAGTTACTCGCAAGAGTAAATTTATTTAAAATAAAATATTAAGTAAAATTAAATAATGACCTCAAAATTGTGAATTGTTACACACAGGCTGCCATAGTGTCTACTTACACAGTAGTATCACTGTTCGCTTTGTTAATCCTAAAACGTGGCCCAATTAAGTTTAAAATTAGCAAATAACGGAGACCATAACAAAACACTATTCAGCCCGTTCAAAAATCGTATTTAGTATATATTATAATTATTTTATACCAACTAATAACACAAATTACTTTAAAAGATATGCATCCATGAAAGATATGCATCCATCGTCCTTGTAAAAAAGAAAACACACACACATATTCTAAAAATCAAAAAACCGATTTTATATCTAAAAGAAAAAAAAACACCAAACTCCATGCTATCGCATACGCCAAGGGCTTGCGCCCGCCATCACGCTGCTCTTTGGCTTCGATAGTTGATGTCGTGGAGTGGGTTGCCACGTGCCACCTCAGCCTCTAAGATGGTAGATATAGGTTGATACATGTAACTAATTCGTGATCTCACATCACATCCTCCATATAACTAATAACTCGCAATTAATAGTGATAGCTATGTAACTTTTTGTTTCATAAAAGTGTTTGATAAAGTAAATGTAGTTGTAAATATTATGTGTAAAATGACATAAAAGAATAAGGGTTTCGTTAATAACAACCTTATTTGTTGTGATTAAGGTTACCATAACTAAAAATTAAACAATTAATTAACATGAAACATTACATGTTCAACAACATGCTTTAAAATTATAATCAGTACATATGTATAAATTTGAAAATAATACTCCCTCCGTCCCATATTAAGAGTTCACTTTCCAAATGCACAAAGTTTTAGAAAATTTCACTAACTACACTCTCCACCAATCAAATATCATTATTATCCACTAAAGTCTCTTCTCATTGGTTGGAATACAATATGGACACTTAATTTGGGACATCCCAAGATTCTATTGTGGACACTTAATATGAGACGGAGGGAGTAGTTTATTAAATGCTATTTTTTTCACAATTAATAAGCTTAACGACAACCCTATAATCATTACATCATTAGGAATATAAATATTCAGTTGAAGACTCGGTCACCCCGAGTACTTATTAGCACATCATAGCTCGTTGGATAATTAGTAATATTATTAGTAGTTTAGTTATTATTAATATTGTGGAGTGGGTCGGGTCTTTACCCACTGTCAGCTCGCTCCACAGCCCACTAGGGGCACAATATGTAAGGACTATAAATACACCCTTCCCACCCATGGGAAGGGTTGGACCTCATTTCACATTTAATCTAATATCACTAGTTTCTCTCTCTAAGAGGTTCCATCTCTTTCTCTCTCTACATCTACTTCTATTCGATCCATTCACACGCCCCAAACTTGTGTTTCTTTGTTAGTGAATATCCTACAATTGGTATCAAGAGCCATGGTTAGGTCCATGTGTGTTTGTATTCACGAATTTGATTAGTTTTGGGGTAGTTTTTGGTTCGAATAGATAGTACCTAAAATTCTATTTTGTGCTTTGTTTAGTGGTTAGAAGTTGTTAAATCTTGTACTTTCTAGCTTAGGGATAGTAGTGAAGTAGTGTTTGGTGTTTGGAATCGTAGTTTCAAGCTTCGTGTGGTGATTTTTGGCTGAATCGAGTGTTTGTGAAAAAGTGTTCATCGGTGCGGTTTGTGTGTTTTTTGTGCAAGTGAAAGTTGCGGTTTGTGTTAAATCGAAGAAGCGGTTTGTCCTATTACCGGATTTGGCAATAAACGACAAAACGCTTAGAAAGCGACGTGTTTGGCAGTTTGTGTTGTGCGGTTTGTCTGTGCGGTTTGTCTGTGCGGTTTGTCTGTGCGGTTTGTGTTGTGCGGTTTGTCTGTGCGGTTTGTCTGTGCGGTTTGTGTTGTGCGGTTTGTCTGTTGCGGTTTGTATCCTCAGAGTTGCTGTTTGTTTGTTGCTGTTTGTCTCTTGCGGTTTGTATCCCCAAAGTTGACTGTTTACGTCAAAACTTCAAACGACTATAACTTTTGAACCGTAACTCCGTTTTCAGCCCAAAATTTTACTGTAACAACTTGCATCAACCAAACCAATTCACAACCAAACAATAGTGCAACAATCCAACTGTCATCATAACACATATCAAGCATCATTTCATGGTTTATTCTTGATTTTTGTAAAATCCCGCGAAAGAATCTATTTCTCGGTTTAAATCATAGAATTGTAAAATCCCGTGCACGTTTACATCATGTCTTCTACTTCCGATTCTGCTATATCAGAGATACTCAGATTGTACAACATGATTGACAAACAAAAGATTCCCAAAGATGTTCGACAGATAAACGTGTTTGACTATGTTGGTGCCAATAGAGACTTTGTATGCCCGAATTCTCAAGAAAACAAGCTTCATCAGCCACAGACAAACGTTGTTGAGTCAGATACTGCTAGGAACAACGTGCAACATGAGAAACACAACGAAGCGTCGGCTGAACCTAATGGGGTATCTTCTGTCATTAATAATGATAATGTGTTGCATGAACAAAAGATTCCCGTCAAAGTACAACAGACAAACGTTGTTGAGTCAGATATTGCTAATATGGGAAATAGCGATGTTATCCCATATGAACAATATGTGAATTACAACGAAGCGTCTGTTGTACCTAGCTGTGCATCTTCTGTTCTAAATGATGATTATGTGCTGCATGAGAACTCTGTGTTTGTCCCTGATGATTCCTTGACCACTAAACTTAACATATATAAAGAACAAGTGGCCTTATATGAACAGCGTGCTAAGTTTGAACTTAATGAACGTGAGCAGAAATTAGAAGGTCAAATGAGTACACTTATCAAAGAGTCTAGAGTAAGAGAAGAAACATTAAAACAAGAGTTGAATTCTTTGAAAAATCAGCTAGAACAGTCTGTCAAACAGAAACAGGAAGTACAAAATTGTATAACTACACTTAAGCTAGAATTCAAAGAAAAAGAAACAACATTTTTAAATGATTTCTCTAGACTCAAGACGTTAAAAAATAAGCTTGAAGATAAGTTGTACACGCAAGATCAAACCATACAAACTGCTCAAATGATTCATAAGAACAGAAAGTTGAGTGATAAGCATAGTAAAATCATGATAGGTGAACCCAAGTCAACCATCCTTAGGGACATGAAAGTAGCTCAACCTGCCCTATATGATGGTAATGTGATGCTTATGCCTAATTATGACCCGCCTGAGCATATCTACACTAAAGAGGAGGATGAGATAAGTGAGAGAACAAGGGAAAGAATGAATGAGAAAATGAAGGATCCCAAATGCATAGCCAAACGAATAATAGTCAAGCCCCATGATTATTATGAGGAGAATCGTTTGACTGTGTTTGCCCCTCAAAAGAAGTTAACACCTGAACAAATATTTTGGTCTCAAGATATTGAAAAGCAAAAGGAAGAAAAACTTAAAGCCAACACCCCACTCATTAGAAAAGTTGCGTCCATAACAGTGTATCCTCCCAATACACCTAGGCATCTGGTTCCTTTATCTCTTCCCACTGAATGCAAAACCTTAATTAGCTTATACGTGCTTTGGCAACTATTTGCTGATTTTGATAAAACATGTAAGAAGAGAATCACACCAACAGGAATTACTGAGGGGGAAAGGTGTTTTGAGCATGCAAAAAGGTGTTACTTGACTGAGGTCATGCCATTCTTTAAACTACTTAAAGAACATTTTGAAGGGATGCAAACTGCCCTTAAAACCGAAATAAATGAAATGAAAGTAGTGTTTAAAGATATGGAAAATGAGGTAGCTCAATGTGCAATAGAACTTAAGAGTCATGAGATTGAAAGGAAAAACATACTCATCGCCAATGACAACTTGATTGCTAGATGTATTGCGCAAGATGTGTTTTATACTGCTACTGATTCTGCATTATCTGCTTGTCAATTTCATGAGTATGCTATTGCTTTTGATGTTACCCAGAATCGTGTTGTTGAGCTTGAGGGGGAGAATTTGAAATTGCTTGAAAAAATTCAAAATGATGACCATGATAACATGGTTAAACGTTTTTCAAGACTAGAAGTTGATTATCTGAATTTGCAACTCAAACATCAACACTTAGAAGAAAAATGCAAAATATCAAATGTCAAGACATCCTCGGATGCTCCTGAGTTTGATACATATTTTGAATTAAGTAAACGTGATGAAAAAAATTCAAGCTCACACAAACACGATTCGACTGTTGAGGGCCCAAGTTGCCCAATTGAAATCCAACAAATGTGATGTGTATGGCACCAATAAACCTTCGTCTTCAGATTCTCAGAACTTTCAATATCAAGACACCATCAACAAGTTACATTATGAAAATGAGTGTTTTCGAGAAGAAAATTCTAAGATTAAACAGCATTACAAAGAGTTATATGACTCAATTAAAGTTACAAGAAATAGTCACAATGAAAAGATAACTTCTTTGCTAAATGAAATTGAGAATCTTAAGACTCAGGTGAAAGGAAAAATGCCATGTACATCCTGTAATAGTGTTGCATCAAAGGTTTCTGCTTGTAAAATGTACGATGTTGATGTGAGGCCTATTCCATTTCCCATGAGAAACAACGGACCTGTCCATCAAATGTACCTCTGTCACCTTAGGGATGGACTTGACACTCTTCGTGAGGTTGTGGAAGAGGACATAATAGGAAAACCACTCGATAAGGCAGTAGGTTATGCCTGCGTCCTCACAAAAAGGATCCAGGAACAGTTAGAATATGCCATTGGCACGGGCCCTAAGTCTCACAACCAAAGAGATAGAATAGTTGCATCATCATCCACAATTAAGAACAAGCATGTAACCTTTGAGGTATCCTTGGAAACTTCAGATCCCAACACATCAAAACATGTTCAGCAACTAGAAGTGAAAAAGACTAAGATTCCCATCAGTCCTTCTACAGGAGTTAATAGTGACACTAAAGCTAGCGAGTCAAAACCTAGGAGAAACATAAAGAATTCTAGGATTTCACCAGCTAAAAGTGTTCCTAAAAGGAAAGTAGAAGACCGCATGAGAAACAACAAGTCAGATTTGAACAAAAAGAATCATAATTCGAACCCTAATTCACTTTGCAAAACATGTAATGAATGCTTAATTTCGCGTAATCATGATAAATGTGTTGAGAAATTTCTGAAGTTGTCCAACAAAACCCCAGTTAAGAAAGTTTGGAGAGCTAGAGAAATTAAGCAAACTTGGAAAGCAACAGGAAATAGGTTTGCTAAAGTTGGTTACCAATGGAAGCCCACTGGAAGGAAATTCACTTTAGGAGAACAGTGCCCTTTAACTAGGATAACTAAATCTAAAGTAGTGCCTGTACGTCAATGGAAGCCAACTGGAAGGAAATTTCCTGTAGGAGAACAGTGCCCTTTAGTTAGGTCTACTTCCACTAGCATTCCAACTCCTACTGAGACTCGGGTGAATGATGCTTCTGTTCCCACTAACCAACTGGACTCCAACTTAAATTGGGGATCCGGCACTCCAAACTCTCTATTTTTGTCTGTTTTCAAATGCAGGTCGTACGGATTGTCCTTTGACATTTGGACTCAGGCTGCTCACAACATATGAGGGGAAACGACAATGACGTTTGAACACTTCAGTTCAAGCCTCGGGCCTCAATGTCAACATCATGGCGTCTGCTGACATCTCTTCAGGCCCCGTTCATCAAAGAAAAGAAAGGCGTACGCTTGAGTGCGCTTTATCTTCGGAAGAAGAGGAATCTTCTTATTTATGACCATTCTCATCAAGCTTCATGTTCTTCAAATGCTCATTCAGTCACCAAAGGGGATAAACGTACATTGGAGTATATTCTTATTCATGTTGATCCCAGTTGAACTTCACTATCTTATTAATTGCTTTAGATAAATCTAAGACAATTGGTATAGAAACTGATCTTGAGTTATATATCAAATATTATGCGGAAACTAATACTTGATCTTAAGAAGAATAAACCAAAACGAATTATCAAACAACACTTCAATTATATTAATAACGATTGCTCAATAGCAATAGGGTTACAGAAACCTTGAAGTGTAAACAATACTACGTATGCTAAGATAATCGATATCTAACCCTAACCCTAGATCCTCCTTTTATAGCGTAAGGAGTCCTAGTCGGTTTACAAGACTTTCTATACAAGAAAAATATCTTACGTATCTTTTCTATACTTATCCTTAACATACTATACATATCTAATAAGCAGCAGAGTAAATCTTCTAGCAGCAGAGTCTTCGTGAGCTAGCAGCAGAGTTACACTTTGCTTATTCTTCCAATCAGCAGAGTCACAAACAGCAGAGTTATTGTACTAATCAGCAGAGTCACATAACTATTCAGCAGAGTTATGTTTCTCGAATCAGCAGCATCTTTTAGACCCAACAATCCTCCCCTAAACTTGATATTTTTCTTCAAAAATCATCAAGTTTCTTTTAAACCCAGCTAACCACCAGGAGGATGCTTCCAAACACTTTACTGATTTGAGGTCTTTGATTCCAACACTTTTCTATACCTCTCCACTAACTCAAAAGCTTGATGATCTGATAAGAATGGTCTTTGCAAACTTAACTTTCCAGGTTGTAACATGTTAGTCAGAAGAGCAGTATTCTTGAACACAGGATAATCCTTCTCTATTAACATGTACAAACACAAACCATCACTTCCAGTCAATGCATGTACTCCACATGATTGATATAGATACCATCTAATAAATCTGCTTGAACTAATCACACTCTTCCAATCAAGACTTCTTTCATCAGGTTCAAACATATTCTTCAAAAAGTAATAGTTAAGTCTTTCATGTACCACCTCTGGTCTAGTATCACCATATTTCATCTTGTAAAGATTCCAGAGTTGTACAATATCATCCCTATCCATGTGGTGCACCATCTGAGAAAAACTAACATATCCAACACTTGAACCATTTGATCTCTTAATCACCCAACATGCTTGACTACCATCTAGAACATCATGTGAGTATGAAATGATTGGATATTTAGTTGATAAAGGTACTGCATTAAGTAACTCAGGTTCTTCTTGAGGTTTATGAACTGTGAGATCCATAATCTCTTTCATATCATCTGCAGGCACTTCTTCAAAATTATGCTCATCAGTCACTTTTTCTTTCTCAGAAACACTATCCTCTTTCTCTGAATCACTCTTTACCAATGACTCAGTCTTTCTCTTCTTTCTAGCCACCTGCTTTATTCTCCTACCATATCTTTTTACACCAACAGTAGGTTCAGGCTTTTTCTCTGCAACTACATTCTCTTTCTCAATTTCCATGGTCTCCTTGTCATCTTGCTTCTTTGAAACACTTCCAGATGCTTTCATATGGTCAGATTTCATAACCTCTGTTTTTCTCTTCTTTTCAGAAACTTTTCTTGGATTTAGTTTAGCATAGGTTTCATAAAACTCCTTTTCAATTATAGCATCTGACTTTCCCTTGAAATCCTTCATCTGATAACCTCTTGCATTCTTCAAATAATACTTCATATCATTCACCAATGCTTTCCTTGAAGATGACTTTGGTTTGAAACCATGCTTCTGTGCTTCTTTAATCCTCATAATCAACTCTTCCCACTTAGCCACTCCATTCTTTCTGAGTATAAACTCAACAAGCTCTTCTGTCTTTTCACTTCCTTCCAACTGCTCATCATTTGTTATCAAGAAAGCTTCACCTCTTACAATCATATCAGAGTCTAAGAAATACTGCAATTGTTCATTGAATTCTTCTTGACTAACTTCTTTAGATGTGGAGCTTTCCTTAAATTCAAACAAATTGCTTTCCTCATCAGCTGCAATACTTCTTGCATATTCCTCATCAGCTGCAATCTGAGCTTTTTCATCAGCTAAGGCCTTTTCTTGAAGTTGCCTTTCAAGTTCTATAGCAACTTCTCTATCATGATGTGATGTAGATTCAGCAGCAGGTTGTTGTGATGATGTGGTGGGTGTTTTAGTTCCTTTGTTCATGTTCAGCAGTACTTGAGCTAAAGTCATCTGTTCATCATCTGATTCAGCAGAGTCCTTTTCTCCTGCACTCTTCTTAGTATCAACAGTAGAAACCTTTATCCCATCAGCAGAGTGTTCTGCTCCAGCAGAGTCAACAACTTTTTCACTCTTATCACCAACATTTTCTCCTGATTTCTTGACAACCTCCCCTGAACCTATTACAACTTCCTGATCCTGAGCATTCACTACAGCCTCCTGATTATTCCTCCCCTGTTTGGAAGCATCCTCTTCCAAACTTGGTTTGGAACTCTTCTTTAGCCTCCCCTCAAGATGAGTAACCCTTAGCTTAAGCCTTCTTATCTCAGCACCTTGAGAAGCTCTGACTGTAGACAACTCCTTTCTTAGTCCAAGAACCTCCTGTGACAATTGTGTACATTTATCCATCAATTCCTTAAATTGTTGCATGATATCCTCACAACTTCGGTCTGTGTTACCTGACCCGAGAGGTTGATCACTGGAATTGGCATTTTGTACAGGAGTTTTAGCCGTCAAATCCTCTGTTTCAAGTTCAATACTAGCCTCAACACTTCGACCTGTATGACCTGGTCTGAGAGGTGTATCATGGGCAATGTCAATATGTACATCAGTGTCCATCAATTCAATAGTTTCATCTCTGTCCTCATCACTTCGAGATGTGTGACCTTCTCCGAGAGGTGAATCTTTGGACACAAACTCAGTCTCAATCCTAGATTGAACAGCTGAGCCCCCCATAGAAGCCATTTGGCTGGGGTTACCATCAGTTGTATTAGGTTCTTGAGAACCTTCTACAAAAGATGTTGCCATGGTTGAGGTCTTAAGTATGTTAGCACTGTCCTGCTCAACTACTAAGTTGGAAACAGTAGTGCCAGCCTCTTCCATCATGATACCTCCAACACCTGTATCAGCCTCATCTGCATCCATACTAACATTGGCCTGAGGTAGCACAATGTCCTCATGTGGTGAAGTCCTAGGTGATTGGGTATTTTGGGGTTCATGTGACACTGATACATTCAAACTTGTTGATGAGGATATGTGATGGGAAGCTGTGGGTGTTCCAGCTTCTTCATCCTCATTAACTGCAGCCACAATATTCAAGATGTGTTCAGTCAGGGGAGTTATAGCACCAGAAAAGCCTTTTCCAGTCTTCTTTAGAAAAGCAAACATCTTGATAGCCATTCTACTACAGGGCTCAATATTTGTATGCCTCAATGGTTCTCTTAGCTGATAGTTGATAATAAGTTGTAGAAACCTTGGATACAAATAGAACTTCTTCTTTATAAACTTCTTCATACCCTTAAAAATCATAGAAGAAAAATCAAATGGTTGCCCTGTTGCCAAACAAACTAAAGCCATAGCTTGAGAAGCACTAAACTCACTCCATCCACCTACTTTGGGAAACAAGCAGTGTTGTAGAGTATGCAACAAAAACTTCCAATGGGGACAAAGATGACCTTTCAAAAATGTTCCACCAGCCTCAGGTCTCTCATATCCTATGTTCTCAAGCTCAGTCAAAACAATTTCTGGGGTAAGGGTAGGAGGTGTAGGTACGCCTGATAAACGAAGACTTCTCTTAATGGTTGTTTCACTAACTACAATACTTTCACCATCCACACTACCTATCAACCGTTCCTCCCCATCAAGTATATCCAGCTTAACAGTTGACCAAAATTGGTGCATATGAGATTTATAAATGGTAGGATCAACTGTTAAAGCATACCTTAGTTTAGAAGCACTCAGAAAATCCATAACCTCATGAAATCCCGCAGCAGCAGAAACCTTACTCAGAAATGCAATTTGATTATGTTCTTCCGGAAACGTTCGTCGAGCCATTATGATTTAGGGGTTTTGGGTTTAATGAAATAAATTAATGTTTTTTGGGTGAGAATCAAATGTAGTTTTGAGCAATTACAAGTTAATGAGATCAAATTGGTTTATGAGACCGTTTTGATCTAATTAGGTTTAAGAACGCGCCAAAAGTTTCAATTTGACCCTTCTACTTTCAAACTCATCAGCAGAGTTAAGAAAGTGTTGACCAAAAGTCAACTCTCCCAATATAATCACTCCCTTAAATACAATACCAACCCCTCATTGAATCCATAATTCCCTTAAGCTCTTTAGCAAATCCCCAATTCACAAACCCTAACTCCAATAATAACCAACCATGAGTTCATCAAAAGCTCCAATCATCGACATATCATCAGATTCATCTTCTGACGATTCACAAGGGTGGGCAAGTTACTTTCCTCAGAATGCATCAACATCACAACGAAAAGGTAAAGCAGTTGTGGAAGAAGAATACTCTGACCCACTCCCATCAACACCATCTTCGTTTGTAGATTCAAGCGATGATGAAGAAACAAAATCATGGCCGAAATCAATGACATTCTACCAAGGTGTCTGGGAAATTGATCCTCCGCAACATCCTTTGACCGCTGAGCTTCAGAAGCAAATGGAGAAGGCGGTTGCTGCTTTTGGTAAGAGTGTGGATCCTCTTCGTCCAAAGCCAAGTACGGCAGAGCAGAAACCCCCTGTTTCCAAGAAGAAACAGCAGAAGAAACAAGCTCCCTCTATAAGCCAGCAGCAGAGTCCACCACCACGACCAGTCATACTTGCTCTTCCTTGTCCAAGAGTATTTGAAGCCATGGGTACTCGAGGACCTTGCAGCAAGGTCATGCCTGACTTTGCTAGAATTTAGGTTGTGAATCCATGGTTCTTGTTGTCTTTTGAACTCTTTTGATCAATGGTTGTAAGAAAATTTCATCTTGTACTTTTGCTGTAGTTATCAATGAATGTTTAAATTTCCTTGCTTTACTTGATTGTGTGTTCATGTAAATCTGCAAAAGGTTAGTAGAAAACCACAAACACAAGCAAGAATATCCAAAAATAACAGCAGAGAAGCATAGCAGCAGACAACCAAACAGCAAACAACTTAACAAATAGCAAATTTTGATCTAACAAACAGCACAAATCCTTACAAAAGTTTACAAAAACATACAGAGATAAGATGGTTAAAGATTAAAGATTTATCATGCCAATACTAGCAACTAAAAATTGAAATCTACGTATATCAAAACTTTTTGTAAGTAAATCAGCAACATTGTTGTCAGTATGTATTTTAACCACTTGAATAAGCTTTTTCTCATAACAATCTCTAATAAAATGATGTCTTATCTCTATGTGTTTTGTTTTAGAATGAAAAACAGGATTTTTGATAATACACATTGTGCTGTTGTTGTCAATTAAAATTTTTGTGTTCATGAAATTGTACCCATAATCCAGCAATTGGTTCTGAATCCAGAGCACTTGACCACAGCAGCTAGAAGCAGCAACATATTCTGCTTCAGTTGTCGAATTAGCCACCACTGTTTGTTTCTTACATTGCCAAGAGATCAGCCTATGTCCAAGGTACTGACAGCCTCCAGTGGTTGACTTTCTATCCATAGTAGCTCCAGCATAGTCACTATCTGAGTATGCTATCAAGTCAAATGGTGAATTATTAGGATACCAAAGACCCAATTTTGGTTGACCCTTTAGGTACCTAAAAATTCTTTTGACCACTTCCAAGTGTGAAACTTTTGGGGACACTTGAAATCTAGCACAAGCACACACAGAAAACATGATATCTGGCCTTGAAGCAGTCAGATGCATCAATGAACCAATCATTGATCTATAAAGATGTACATCAACCTCTACCCCATCTTCATCCTTGAGCAAAGGTTTGTTTTTATCCATTGGTGTCTTAGCTGCCTTCACATCCTTGAAACCAAATTTCTTTAACAACTCAGCCACATACTTGTCTTGGCTAATAAAAATCCCATCTGGCTTCTGCTTAACTTGAAGCCCCAAAAAGGAAGTCAGTTCTCCCATAGAACTCATCTCAAACCTGCTGTGCATAAGCTTCTCAAATCCTTCACACAACACCTTATTTGTAGACCCAAAAATGATATCATCTACATAAACTTGAACAAGGAGGATATCCTTTTTGTCTTTCTTAATAAACAATGTTTTATCAATGGTTCCTCTGCAAAAACCATTGTTCAACAAATACTGGGATAAGGTGTCATACCAAGCTCTAGGAGCTTGATGTAGCCCATACAGTGCTTTCTTCACCTTGTAGACCCTATCAGGATACTTAGGATCTTCAAACCCAGGTGGTTGCATCACATATACTTCATCAGGAATCTTTCCATACAAGAAAGCACTTTTCACATCCATTTGATACACAGGAAAATTCTTAAATGAAGCATATGCTAAAAATAGTCTGATAGCCTCAATCCTTTCAACTGGGGCAAATACCTCATCATAATCTATTCCTTCTTCTTGAGTGAATCCCTGAGCCACTAATCTAGCCTTGTTTCTGATAACAATTCCTCTCTCATCTCTTTTGCATCTGAAAACCCATTTAGTACCAATAGCTCTTTGTCCATTAGGCAAATCCACCAATGTCCAGACTTCTTGAAGCTTGAACTGCAGTAACTCCTCTTGCATAGCTTCAACCCAACTTTCATCTTTCATAGCCTTATGAATGGTCTTGGGTTCTTCTTGAGATAGGAAACAGGCAAACATGCAATTTTGTAAATCCTTGTGGCTATTTCTCTTCTTAAGTGTTTGAGCAAACAATCCCTGATCAAGCAAATCACTCAACCCTTTTGATTTACTTCTAGTCTGAACAGCAGAGTGAACATCACCAATTATCTGCTCCTTTGGGTGAATCTTGTGGATTATGGTTGTAGGAGTAGGACTAACAGGTATATCAGTCTCCAAATTTGATAAATCACCTTCAGCACCGAAAACATCAACAACTTCATCATCAGTATCCACATACACTTCTTCTAATTCAGGCATCTCATCAGCAGAATCATCATCAGAATCACCATCTTTATCAGTAGTAGAGTCCTTGGGCAGAGCAGCAGAGTTACCAAGCTTAACAGCAGAGTGTTTTACCCTAACAGCAGAGTGTTTTAGCTTAACAGCAGAGTGTTTTGGCCTGGCAGCAGAGTTGAGAGAACTACTGCTATGTTTATTCCCTTGGATTTCATCAACTTGTGACTCTTCATTTCTTTCCTTATCACCACTCTTGTCAACATAAGCAGGTTCATCAACACCTTCTACATTAACCTTTGGAATTTCCTTTTGAACAGCATCACCATCTAAACTCTTTTTCTCTTTATCTGTTGGAGAGAAGTACTGATCAAACGTGCTCCTTTCAATCAAAACAAACTCCTCTGCAGATCCATCCTTCTTTGCTTGTGTACCTGCATTGGGGTTAGTTTGTGTACCTGCAGACATGTTAGTAGTACCTGCAATGACTGGTTGATAATTCATACTCTTGGTTAAAGAATCAATATCAAACATCCACTCAGGACCCTTTCCATCAATATTGGGTGTGGTTTCTCTTATTCTAACATGCAAATTTTCTACCACATGCCCAGTCCTTTGATTGAAAACCCTAAAAGCCTTACTTTCAGTAGAGTATCCAACAAAGTAACCTATGTCTGCTTTCTCACTAAACTTGCCTAAGTGGTCAATGGTGTTTAAGATAGTGACAGGACACCCAAATGGTCTAAAGAAATCAATCAGTGGTTTCCTACCATGCAATAACTCATAAGGGGTCTTATTGTGAGGTTTAACTATCTTAGTTCTATTTTGCACATAACAAGCAGTGTTGACTGCTTCAGCCCAAAAGATAGTGGGTAACTTAAACTCTGACAACATTGTCCTAGCAGCTTCAATCAATGTTCTATTCCTCCTCTCAGCCACACCATTTTGCTGAGGAGTTCTAGCCACACTAAATTGTCTAGTTATCCCTTTTTCCTTGGGACGTGATTTCTGGAATATGAAGCATTTTGGAGCTTTTTGGACGTTTTTATGCTCAAGAATGAAGAAAACAAAAAGACCAAGGAAAGTCAGGATTTTACACCTGACGGCGTCAGGCTTTGGATGCTGACGTCGTCACTTGAAGATGAAAGTGGTGGAATTATACACGTGACGCGCCAGAAAGTTTTACATTGGAAGTCTGACGGCGTCACGCTTTGTGACGCCATAGGTGGTCACGGTTTAATTTAAAGAGAGACGGCCCAGAAGATCTTGAAGGTGACGGCGTCAAGCTAGGACAAAAGAGGTGGATATGAAGTTTGCACTTGACGGGCCAGAATGATTTTTGAAGCTTTTACACGAGACGGCGTCACGTGTTATTTTACCAAGGTGGTCACGTTTTAAGACAATGAGAAGAAATCAAGAATTAACACTTGACCACGTACCTGAAGGGGTCAAGTGCTGATGGGCCAGAAAAGTTTATAACGTGACGGCGTCAAGATTATACCTGATGGCCATCACGTTATACGGGCTGACGCCGTCAGAACCCCTCGGACAGCAAACTGCCTATAAATACAACATCATAACTTCACTTTTTGTAAGCCCTAAACCCTAAGTCCGATTCTAGGGTTTAGGTAGGTGTTTTTCCAGCAACTTAGAGGGTTTCAATCACTTCATAAACATCAAATATTGGTTTGTTGATTTTAACTTAATTATGTCTTTCATTATTGTGGTTGTTTGCCCTTCATTGATCATGCTTTGCTAATTCACCTTGTGTCTACTTATGATTGTGTGAAACTTGTATATAATTAATTAGATCTTATTGATTCCTTGTTGATGTATGTGTCTATCGTCATCAATAAAGGTGTGACACTTCAATAGATCTAATTGGTTTAGCTTATAATTCTTGTTTCTTATTGTCTCTTGTTTGATTGGGTGATATCGATGTTAGGCTTAAGAAAACTGGCTAACCTCCTATACGGTAACTTGCTTGAACGTCTTAAGAAACATGAACCAATGCGTACTAGGTTTATTTGGTTGTATTTAATGCATGAGCGAATTCTAGTGATCCCATGTTAGGAGCTTCTTAGCCGGCTCGACATAGGAGTGAAGTAGGAGCTTATAGAGTTGGGGAAGTACGTACGCCACCCCACGAATGGTATTAAGGAATACAACCCGTCAATTAAAACAAGGTGTGACAATTCAATAGGTAGAATTGGATAGCTAGCAAGGAGTAACATATCATAGGTAGACATGCTTCACTTCCCTTGTAGAACCCTAGTTTACTTTCCTGCACATTAGTTTAAGTAGTAGTTTTTGGGTTAGTTGATTAGCAACTAATTCCGCCTCTCCTTCCAAAACCAGAGATTTTACTTGCTTTTCATAAAATATAAAAATACAAAAAGAATCATCCCTCACCTCTAGACCTAGTAGATAAATTTCAATCCTAACGAACACTATTCTTTGAGTTGAACGATCAATCCCCCGGTACTTGCCACTTCACTATACTACATCGGTCAGGTACACTGCCTGGTGGGGATTGCAAACTTCTCAAGATCCCTTGAGAGGTAAAACCTGTTGTAAGGTCGCAAAACCACGCATCAAGTTTTTGGCGCCGCTGCCGGGGAATAGTTATTGTTTAGGTTGAATTTTTATTTTATTAGGTCTACTCATTAGATTCCTATCTTAGTGAGATTTTTATTTTCTTTTTATTAGCTTTCTAGTAGTCTATCTTTTCTTTGTGTCTTTGTTCGTAAAAACCTTTCCATTGACTCTTCCGTTCACCAATATGGAGTACGCGAACCCACCATACTACCGACCACGAAATCCATTTGCCCCTAATGACATCTTGATGTTCAACCAATATCGAGATGAACCCATATATGATGCATGGACTCGTTTTAAAAACTTACTCCGAATAGTCCCTCATCATAGCTTCGATTTAGCATCCCTAACCCAAATCTTTTACGATCGTGTCGACCGATATGACCAAATGTACATTAACGATTTTGCCAATAGGGACTTTAGGGAATTAAATGCTGAAGAAGCATGGGATGCCATTGAAGATTGTGCCCAGTATTATTTTAGAGTAGACAACCCAACAAACGTTAGTACAAGTCAATTGACCACAAATTCCAAGGATCATGAAACAAGTTTGTCTGGGGATGACTATTTTGGGATACCTAAGTGGATGTCATGTAACATCATAGTACAAAACAAACACATAGGTAATCTAGATAAAATGGAGGATGAGGTGGATAATCCAAGCCCACAAAGTACCCCACAAGTCCTACCATCATTTGAGGCACACACACCGCCCGTGACTTACCCGGAAGAAGTAGAAGTGACTTTAGGAATCCCGATGGAGGTAGAACCCTTGGACCAAGCACAACTAGAGGATATAGGTTTGAATACTTGTAATGATAACCTTACTCTTAGTTCTAGGGAATTTCCTAGTGTCGATGAACCGGAACCTCAATCTTTACACAACTTTTCATCCTTAGATTTACATCTAGGAGACAAAAGAGGAACCGACCCACCCATCAACCAATATTATCCGGGTAGTTTTAGGATGAAGGAAGCCATTCACTCACCCCCTTCACCTCACGTGGCATATTTCCACCCTAAGGGTGTGTATCGCTACTTTCACCCGCACTTAATCCTAAGTGTAGGGAAAACCTCCCCTATTTCTGTTAAATAAGGGTAGAGTTAGGCTCGTGGCTCGAACAAAAACAAGCGCTTCTTGGGAGGCAACCCATGTTTTTAATTGTTTGATGTTTTTATTTTATTTGTTTGTTTGTGTCATATATGCTTAATCATAATTGTTAAATTTTCATGTTTCGAATAATTTGTGAAAATGCTTTATTTTGTTCTTAACTTCGTCTTAATTGCATATAAAGGTATTTTACAAAAAGATAAGTGTAGGGAAGTTTATATTTTGTTAAAAAGAACAAAATTCAAACATGAAAAAATTCACAATTTATGATTAGCATATATACTATCTTGTTTATGTGTCAATACTTGTGGACATGTTTTATGAGTCCCTATTTGTAAGTCATCCCGCAAGTATCCTATCCTTTTACTGCTTTGTTTTGTTTTTATTTCTAAGTCTGGAAATACATCTAGTTGTGGTTTTTCTTTGTTCGGTTTGATGCTTTGGTTTTTGTGTTTGTTGGTTACAGGTATTATTGGATAAGAAGATGTACGTGCAACACATCAAGAGGATGATTATATTTCTGGAGTGAAGCTTATCATGTTCATTCTCTTGGAGGGAGATTTAACCATATTATCACATCATCCATACCGAGCGAATCAGGGGAGTATTAGTTTCTTCCATTCTCATTTATTTTTACTTTTACATCTTTTGTCTAGAACATTGGGGACAATGTTCGGATTAAGTGTAGGGAGGGTAAATTAGGATGCCTTAGAAACTACAACTTCGCTTGATTTTTGTTTTGTTTAATAGTGAATGTGTAATAAAGCCAAGAGAAATATTGGTTAGGGCAATTTTAGCACCAAATTTAAATTTTTTTACAACATATAGGAGTGAAACTTTGATTTTAATAAGCGTCTCATGGATAGGGAATTGTATGACTAGCACAAAAACCATACCACTCAAAAATTTCCACCCCAAATATGTGAGGTTCGCCTTTAGATCTTTAGGAAAAAGCATTCATTGTTGGTGCTTATGAGTGTACCGGTAGTTTATAGATTCTAGAACTTGCGTTTGTGATGCATACCGAGACCGCTAGTGAGACTAAATTCGTGTAGTTAGGATTGACTACATGATAAGAGGCATTAGGATTAACCCATTGTTTTACACATGTGTTTTTGTTATAATTACATTGGCTACATTGGTCAAGTAATTCTCCCACACCCTTTGCGTTGTACTCATTTTTAGTACACGATACCCCTAGTACACCCCTCAGAGCCTATCTTTTCATTTCTAACTTTAAGCATTTTACTTAAAGGAAGAATTTGTTACACCCCACTTAAATGTACACCCAAATCGCCTTAGCCTACCGTGTGTGCACTCATCTTTAGTGCATTATTGTGACAACATTTGTTTAAACCCTTAGTTAATTATCTAATTGATTACATGGTTGCTAAGTCGAGTCATATCCTTGTACATATTGTTTTGGGACGATTGGGACTCATGGGTAAAGTACTAGTGTAATGGAGTAATGGGGAAGAACAACATTATTACCCCCATATGTGCTTAATATTTTAAAAGTACTCCAAGTGTTTCGATTATCTTAATTCGAGTCATTAGAATAGTTATTTGTAAAGTTATGTAAAAGTTCAAGTGTAAGGGGAAAGCAACGCCCCTATTATGTATTATTTTGGATGGTAGGGCAAAAGTGTATGCAAAAAAAAAAAAAAAAAAAAAAAAAAAAAAAAAAAAAAAAAAAAAAAAAAATCAAGAAAAATACAAAAAAATTGAGAAAAAGAAAAATAGAAAAAACATACGGACTACCATCCCGTTTCATTTTATGTTTGTTTTATGTTTTTGTTATTTTGTTTTTAGCTTAAGTCGAGTCTAGTCTTGGCTTAGCAACGCCTCATTCTACATGTAATTGACCAAGATGATTGACTTGCCACCAGTAAAAAAATATTCTTTATCCAACAAACCGTGTTTTCCTTATCCCTACACCTAACGTTATAACCCTTTGTAAAGACCTCTTTGATAGTTTATCCTAGGTGCTTACGCCAATGTGGTGGAGGTTTTGATCCTTTCCCAAGCCTATGGTAATCTATTTGCTATGACAGGTAATGAGTGATATTTCTCCATTTTCATATATAAATTTACAACACCCGAGAGATGAGAGTATCCAAACACTTATTGTGAGGTGCTAGTGTATAATTTCCGTGCTTATTTTGACCAAGGTGGAATGATCATTTGTTGTAATTACTTTTATATTAATGTTAAATGACCCCTAACTTGTATTTTGATTGGTGGAAAAGCTCATTTGCTTGAGGACAAGCAAATCCCAAGTGTAGGGATATTTGATGAAGCGAAAAGTGTACCGCTTTTAGGGGGTCATTTAAGCCCTAATTCGCGATTATATGATCAAATATTGCCCTAAATCGTTTCTTTTCTCATTTTAGGTACTTGGGACGTGATTTCTGGAATATGAAGCATTTTGGAGCTTTTTGGACGTTTTTATGCTCAAGAATGAAGAAAACAAAAAGACCAAGGAAAGTCAGGATTTTACACCTGACGGCGTCAGGCTTTGGATGCTGACGCCGTCACTTGAAGATGAAAGTGGTGGAATTATACACGTGACGCGCCAGAAAGTTTTACATTGGAAGTCTGACGGCGTCACGCTTTGTGACGCCATAGGTGGTCACGGTTTAATTTAAAGAGAGACGGCCCAGAAGATCTTGAAGGTGACGGCGTCAAGCTAGGACAAAAGAGGTGGATATGAAGTTTGCACTTGACGGGCCAGAATGATTTTTGAAGCTTTTACACGAGACGGCGTCACGTGTTATTTTACCAAGGTGGTCACGTTTTAAGACAATGAGAAGAAATCAAGAATTAACACTTGACCACGTACCTGAAGGGGTCAAGTGCTGATGGGCCAGAAAAGTTTATAACGTGACGGCCTGGTGACGGCGTCAAGATTATACCTGATGGCCATCACGTTATACGGGCTGACGCCGTCAGAACCCCTCGGACAGCAAACTGCCTATAAATACAACATCATAACTTCACTTTTTGTAAGCCCTAAACCCTAAGTCCGATTCTAGGGTTTAGGTAGGTGTTTTTCCAGCAACTTAGAGGGTTTCAATCACTTCATAAACATCAAATATTGGTTTGTTGATTTTAACTTAATTATGTCTTTCATTATTGTGGTTGTTTGCCCTTCATTGATCATGCTTTGCTAATTCACCTTGTGTCTACTTATGATTGTGTGAAACTTGTATATAATTAATTAGATCTTATTGATTCCTTGTTGATGTATGTGTCTATCGTCATCAATAAAGGTGTGACACTTCAATAGATCTAATTGGTTTAGCTTATAATTCTTGTTTCTTATTGTCTCTTGTTTGATTGGGTGATATCGATGTTAGGCTTAAGAAAACTGGCTAACCTCCTATACGGTAACTTGCTTGAACGTCTTAAGAAACATGAACCAATGCGTACTAGGTTTATTTGGTTGTATTTAATGCATGAGCGAATTCTAGTGATCCCATGTTAGGAGCTTCTTAGCCGGCTCGACATAGGAGTGAAGTAGGAGCTTATAGAGTTGGGGAAGTACGTACGCCACCCCACGAATGGTATTAAGGAATACAACCCGTCAATTAAAACAAGGTGTGACAATTCAATAGGTAGAATTGGATAGCTAGCAAGGAGTAACATATCATAGGTATACATGCTTCACTTCCCTTGTAGAACCCTAGTTTACTTTCCTGCACATTAGTTTAAGTAGTAGTTTTTGGGTTAGTTGATTAGCAACTAATTCCGCCTCTCCTTCCAAAACCAGAGATTTTACTTGCTTTTCATAAAATATAAAAATACAAAAAGAATCATCCCTCACCTCTAGACCTAGTAGATAAATTTCAATCCTAACGAACACTATTCTTTGAGTTGAACGATCAATCCCCCGGTACTTGCCACTTCACTATACTACATCGGTCAGGTACACTGCCTGGTGGGGATTGCATACTTCTCAAGATCCCTTGAGAGGTAAAACCTGTTGTAAGGTCGCAAAACCACGCATCATAAACCTACTATAATCATCAGTGACCACTAAGCCATACATCTTTTTGTTCAAACTATTCACATTAGTGAGTCCAAATAGGTCCATGTGTAACATAAACAAGGGTTCAGTTATAGAATTCACCAACTTGGACTTACAAGATGCTCTATGTTGTTTTCCCATCTGACAAGCAACACATACTTCAGGATTCTCAAACACCTTTGAAGGTAATCCTCTGACCAAGTTCCCTTTCACCAACTTATTGATAGCCTCGTAGTTCAGATGTCCAAGCCTTCTGTGCCATAGTTTGGATTCATCAATTGTGGCTTTGGCAAACAGACAAGTTAAATCTCTTTTGGGAATAATGTTCTTTATGTCCACACTGTATATGTTGTCATTTCTAGGGACTTTAAGAAGTACTAATTTATCATCAGGTATCTTATAGTCGGGAGATAAGACAAGACATTCAGTGTCTGTAAAAAGAACAAAATTCTTTCTGTCACACATTTGTGAGACACTAAAAAGATTGAACTTTAAACCATTCACCAAATACACTTTTTCAAAATCCAATTTTCCAGTTCTGATCATGCCTTTTCCAACAATTTTTCCTCCTTTAGGGTCATTCCCAAAGGCAACATATCCATCATCCAAAGCTTCAAAGTTCTCCAAATTGCTTTGGTCTCCAGTCATGTGTGAAGAGCATCCACTATCAAAAATGCATTTGTCCTTTAGTTCCTTTTGTAGATTGCCCTGTACAAAAAGTAAGAGAATTAGTTTCTCTTAGGGACCCAAGCCATTACTGACTTGGATCTACCTTGTGCATCAAAGTAGTCAAATTTCTTCAACTGCATTGGTGCACTGCTGTGTCTGAGAACATGATCCAAAACTTTAACTTTAGGTTTTCAGACCCAGCAAGCTGAGGCTTTAACAGCATAAAAATGATTGCCCACAACAGTATCAGTAACAACTTTAGGCAAAACAGCAGAGTCTGCCTTAACAGCAGAGTTTGCTATAACAACAGAGTTTGCCTTAACAGCAGAATCAACTATATCCTTATTTATGGGCCCTTTTGGTGCAATAGGAGAGATAACTCTAGAAGCACCATCTCTCAGCAAAACTTCCCTAGGAACCATGTTTCTTTTGGGGTGAGGGTGAGTCTTTCTAGCAAAATTTCTATGGTTCACCCTTGTGTTCTGGTTCCTAACTGGTTTTTGATAGTAGTAACACTCATCTTGCAAATGTTCAAAACTACCACAACTATAACATGCCTTTTTAAGTAATTGAAAATCAGTACCTAATTTTTGTGAAACTAGGTTGTTCCAATTTCTCTGGTTTCCTCTAGGCAAGTTATTAGTTCTCTTAGGATATACTCTAGGTGTGTTGTCAAACTCAGCCATCTTCCTAGAGATACCTTTACCAAACCTAGGCTTAAAAAACTCAACCTTTTTAGCCCTAGGTACTTTTGATTCAACAACAGTAGGAATTTCTTCCTTTTTGTTCTTAGGGGTTGAATCAGATTCCACTACATCATCATCACTGTCAGACACCCAATCTTCAATCAGGGGTGCTTGTTCATACTTCTTTACCTCAACCTTAGGTGACTCTATTTCTGTTTCACTAGTTTCAACTACATGTTTACTAGTTTCACCTACAGGTTTAGCCTCAGACTCAGATATGAAAGTCAATGTCCTAGTAGGAGGGGCATTAGCACTAAGTTTCTTAGGGTGAGCAACAGCATTATATCCTAGACCACTTCCTGAGTCTGCAAAGTGTCTACCTATTGGTTTACTGAGAATGTCAGTAGCAAATTGTTGTTTTTCCACCCTAACAACATGTTTTTCAGTCTCACATTTAGCTAAATCTCTAGCCTGTTCAGCCTCTTCTACTTTTTCCATAAGAACCTTAATCTCATCATCTTTCTTGATAAGCTCATTTTTCAGGATAGTGATCTGATCAAGGTATTCAATTTCAGCCTTTTTATAGAATTCTAGCTTCTCTTCTAAGTTCTTTAAACCATATGCATAACTAAGATTGTCTAACTTAAGTGTTTCATTTTCCATCTTAAGATTTCCATTACTAGACTTAAGTTCATCAATTTTATCAGAACATGATTTAAATGAACAAGATGATTCATTGGATACCTCAGAGTCTGATCCAGAAGAAGAATAGGCCATGAGAGCAAAATGTTGTACTTCAGGTTCCTCTTCAGCTATCAATGCACAATTTGGACCATCCTCAGTAAGATCACTCCAGTCATAATCTCCTAACCCATCACATGATACCATAGCAGTAGTAGGATTTGGCTCTTCATCAGCAGACTTCTTGAAATTCTCATTGCCTCTTTTTGGTGCTTTGCATTCTCTTGCAAAGTGTCCCTTCTTTCTACAGTTAAAACATTCAGCCTTTGACTTGTCAAATCCCACACTCTTGTTCCTTCTGAACTTCATCTCTTTTCCAGTTCGCTTAAGAAACCTTCTTGCCCTCATAGTAAGCATTGCAAACTGCCATTGCATATCAATCTCTTCAACATCATCAGGATCAAGTTCATCCAGATATTGAGGCATGACTGAAGTACTTGTAGTAAGTTCAGCCAAATAAGCACAAATCGCAGCATCACTGATGGTGTTGGGGTTAGCAGAGTCAGCAGCAGAGACATGTGAACCAACAGCAGGAGCAAAAGTACCAGCTGCAGAGTGCTGTTCTTGATGACTACCAGAAGTCTTGTTGCTTGAGGAAACAAAGGCAAGATTATTTGTGGTAGAGGATGAGCTTGACAATCCTTTAACTTCTGATTCATACACCTTCAAGTTGTTATACAGATCATCCAATGTCATAGTATCAAAATCTTCTTTGTGCCTCCAAACCACTGTATGAGTGTTCCATTCAGACGATAGACTTCTCAGAAACTTAAGATTGACATCTTCTTGTGATGGCTCAATCTTCAAAAGAGCCATCTGACTGGATAGCTTATGAAGTCGATCATAAGTTCCCTCAATGCTCTCAGAACTTAAAGCAGTGAAAGTCTCAAACTGATGCTTTAGTAGATTCTTTCTTGATTTCTTGGTAGCTTCATTACCACCAAATCGAAGTTCGACTGCTTCCCATAACTCCTTAGCAGACTCAATATGAGTAAAACTTAATTGATAATCATTGGGTATTCCCATCATAAGAATACTGTGAGCCTTGACCTCTAATCGTCTCTGCGCTTTCTCCTCACTAGTCTTGAGAGTCAAGACTGATCCAGTAGCAGTCTTGGTTTGCACACTATCACCATGTAGAACAACTTCCCAAAGTGAGTAATCAACCATTCTCATATACTGTTGAATCCTCATCTTCCAGATCTCATACTCTCCAGTCTTGAGCATGGGGACCCTTGATGCAGTAACCATGTGTGTAGAGTCGGAATCCATTACTTACTTTGATGATTAGCAAATCTTGTATTCAGAAATTCTTCTTGGTACCAGTTTCTAGATCACAAGCTCTGATACCACTTGTTGATCCCAGTTGAACTTCACGATCTTATTAATTGCTTTAGATAAATCTAAGACAATTGGTACAGAAACTGATCTTGAGTTATATATCAAATATTATGCGGAAACTAATACTTGATCTTAAGAAGAATAAACACAAACGAATTATCAAACAACACTTCAATTATATTAATAACGATTGCTCAATAGCAATAGGGTTACAGAAACCTTGAAGTGTAAACAATACTACGTATGCTAAGATAATCGATATCTAACCCTAACCCTAGATCCTCCTTTTATAGCGTAAGGAGTCCTAGTCGGTTTACAAGACTTTCTATACAAGAAAAATATCTTACGTATCTTTTCTATACTTATCCTTAACATACTATACATATCTAATAAGCAGCAGAGTAAATCTTCTAGCAGCAGAGTCTTCGTGAGCTAGCAGCAGAGTTACACTTTGCTTATTCTTCCAATCAGCAGAGTCACAAATAGCAGAGTTATTGTACTAATCAGCAGAGTCACATAACTATTCAGCAGAGTTATGTTTCTCGAATCAGCAGCATCTTTTAGACCCAACAATTCACCTGCTCTATCAAAAATGGCAGTTGGTCGTCATATGCAATTTTTGAGGGGGAGAAGGGTGAATAAACTACATGGTGATTGAGATTTGCGAAATGGTCATACGACTCTTCTTGTTTCTGACTATTCTCATTAAAAGGCTTCATACTTGCTCCATGCTCGTTCAGACATCCAGTGGATCTACTTCCATCACAGATTGGACGTTTACTCATTCGATCAAAAATGGCAACTTCAAATGCAATTTTTGAGGGGGAGAAGTGTGAACAGTGGATCAACCTCATATGCACTTGTTCAATCAAAAATGGCATTCTCATATGCAATTTTTGAGGGGGAGAAGTGTGAACAAGTGAGCGAACAAACAATCACTTGTTGGGCATCTAAGTGTGACTACGGAATTGATCAGGTATTACTTATTTGGGGTTGAAGTTGACTTTCTCAAAGGCGTGATCTTACTCTATCTTGAAGTCGGGGTTGGTTGGATGCATGACCTTCAATGATAACTTGCTCGTGCTTAAGATTTAAGTTGAAGACTTAGGTTATCTAGTTACCAGCAGTCGGGGTAACTATCACTTAAAGGAGTTACGTTGTAGTACTCAGTGTCACACGCCGATGACGTTGTGGATAATCGTAAGAGGTGTTAATGTCTCATACCTTGGTTGGGTATTGAGTACTTAGAGATCTGCTTGGAGCACTAATTCTCTACACCGTTCTTCCAACATTAGTGCAAGCGTAAGTCACAAGAATGGGGAATTCTATCTTCAGATTCAAGTTTGGTATATCGGGTTTGCTCCATCAGTTATCACTTCAAATTGCCTTCTTAAGGGTTGATAAAGATAGTCAGAAACGGTTTCGGCAGCGGTTAATTCTCACTTGTGCCAACTTGGTTCTTCTCACAAGATCTCAAGAATATGTGCGTAAAATGTGTTGCTGATTCTGAGGTATCAAAACCAGCAAGGGGGAAGGAGACATACATCTGAATGCACAACGAGTACACATGATGAGCTTTATACTTCTTCTCAATTGAAGATTATTCCGGGAAGACAAATGTCATAACCGCAGAGAAAATCAGTGTTTTAACTCGTTCCTTTGGTGTATCACTCCAACTATGTGGGGGAAGAGAAAGTCAGTTTCTGATGATAAAAGATGTACACAATTGTATGATGGTTCCTATGGTTAGTCGGTATCCTACTGAAGGAAATGTGTACATCCGGTATTCAGTTGCTTTTATGGTACTGGCTTGGTGTTATCATTTCGACTACATATGGGATAAATTGCTTACACTCGGGACTTTGTTGACCTTGGTGTAACAACTCTCATCTGCAATTTCCTGAAGGGAGAAAAGGGGATTTCAGGGTCTTAAGTGATCTTGATGTTACGTTTTCAAGATAAAATAATGGGATTGAGTGTGTACTTCGGGTTTTTTTGGGCTTCATACAATGAGACTGATTGCATCACTTCAACTACTTGGGGGAAATGGTCTCTGGATACTTTTGGTTTGTATTCTTTAGTATTCAGCGGGAAGAAATGTGAGAAGAATTATTCAAGCGTGAGATGATACGTTGCTGATCTATTTGAGGATCCCCCGATCAGAGAATCACGATGGTTATTCTTAAAAGGAGCAGCAGTATTTGATGTGTTTGCTACGGTTTCCGCTGTACACTCACCTTATGTAAGCTTGAAAGAGAGCTTTGAAACTGCTCAAAAGGAAGATTGTCGGTTTGGGGGGAAGCTATCAAAGCTTTACAATTGAGAAGGCTCATGTTCAGATGATTATTTTGGAGCCTTGAAAGCTTTGGTGGTGAAAGTAAAAGAGATGTTGACTTCAGATTTCTACCACTTGCTAATCATATCCTCATTCTGGTATTCATGTCATCATCGTCTTAAACTGAGTAACATATTTTGTACATATCTTATACCAAACTATAAATAGAAAATTATAGATCAAGAAAATTGTAAATAGAAAAATATAAAACCAACAAATTGTAAATAGAGAAATATTAAAACCAAGAAAAACCATAAAAATTAAAAAATAGAAAATACCAAAAATAGTTTCACCTAGGCATGTCTTCTGTTTATCGATAACATTTACGGACTTAGAAATGTCATTCTATAATGGCACGGGTCTTTAAATGAAGCTCGGGCAGAAGTTAAAATGGATTGTTAAAACATGTCTAAATGGCTTGCAGTTACTTCATACTGCAACCCGCGCTATTCAATGGGGAAAGCATGTCGCCAAAAAGACGGCTGTTCCTCCAACCGGGTGAAGTTCACCTGGGCATGGATTACTTTATATCCATGTTTTTCATCCGATCTGATGTACGTTTCAGTGCGTCATTTCGTGTATAAGAAGAGAAGTCTTCTTTACATCAGACTCTTTATCTTCTTTGATTCTTCAAGAGAGTCTTGATGTTACACAAGGTGGTAAATTGAATTAAATTTTCACAAATACTCGTCGCTCAATTGAATGACTACAGCTCTTTAAATAGAAAACGGGTCATTAATTGAGGGGGAGAATATTTGTTCAAATTTCTGACACCTTGCCGAATTTGTGCAACATCAGTAGTGACACTCTCTCGTGGTTTAAGGGGGAGCATAGTATGCTTCGAATTCAGAATACATTTAAACCTGACCACATTTTCTCCCAAATTTTCTAAACATATTTAAATCAATTGGGATCACAAATCTCAAGTGGTTTGAAATTTTTGATCGGGGGAGAGAATGTGATTTAAATATGAAATTTTGATAAAAAGTGTGATCTTTTGAAACTCAAGTGTAGGCTCTCCCATATGTGCCAAACCTTTTTCGTATACCGATGCACATATTGAGGGGGAGCAAATGATTTGTGATGGCAATTGTGAAAGAATACCAAAGACCGACCCTTTTACTTTATGTATTGGAGTTATAAGGATGGTAAGGTTAGGTATTAGTTCCCATGATCCAGCCAGAACCGGAGGGATCTACCCAGGGACAATCCACTAGTTAGTGTAGAAGTTCTTAGGTATGATTATAAAAAGGAGAAAAAGTGAATAAGGGATGAGTGCCGACTGAGATGGAGCTAGTACTGGAACAAACCCAACAAGGTGCTAGTAATGAAGTCTCGGTAAGCGCTGAAGGGGTTGAAGAATGAAAAAGAAATGTAAAGATAAAGGGTGAAAAGAAAGAAGCCCTCCTTACACTTTAGGCAGAAACCGGGTCAATACATATGCTGTCAGAATCACTTAGTTGATTGCTGACATTGAAGACAAAGTATCATGGACCCAGTAATACGCTGCACAACCCTCCCTAGCCACTCAAGGTCCCTCAAAGGACTCTTGTTTCACTTGTCACGGAGATCAATTCATTGCTATCGTCTCTCTCACTCCGAGTTGGATGATATTGAAAAGGTGGCAGTCCTCTCCAGCCTCCGATCACTAAATCAAAACGCACTATTGAGTCTAGAGCCCAGAGATCATCAATAAATCTCAGTAGGACACATTTCCAATATGCTTGCTGTTTCATACACCGTAAAAAGCAAGAAAATATATATGAAGAGTCTTACGCATTATCCTTGTGGTATTGCCAGAACATCCGAGTGATACGTAAAGTATTCACAATGAAGATGGAAATCCTTCTAGAGCCAACATCAAACAAGCTCTTGGTGGGTGACATGTGAGATCCTTCATGGATCAAGCTTGTGACAACTGGAAAGAAACGATGGGGCGATTCAAATTTGAATCAAACCTGTTCCAGGATATGGATTGACGGATACTTTTGGAAAACCTTTCAATATGCTCACCAACAAAGTTTTGAGCACATTGATTGTGAAAATTTTCAAACAAAAGTATTTTTGACAGAAATGTGATTCAATTTATAAAACTCTTGTCGTGTTGCACAAAATGTTTATCCAGTGACACGCAAGTGATTTTTCTAATCAATTTCTCGTCAATCAGTGGGTATTTAATTCACTGATTCACTCTACCGTGCTGTCTGCTTTGAGACGTTCCGGTATGAGAACATGCTTAGTATGATGATTCTGACATTAATTTGTTGGAAGACTCATTACTACTAGCTGGAAATTCCTGTCAAGGAGAATCTTCTTTAAAGGGGATTCTACCTGATCACAGGTCGGTCTTCACAGAACCGAAGGTTAAATCCAACCACCACATCGAACGAATGACAAAGCCATATTCGTTCTCCAACTTTATTGCTAACTGTTTTATTTCAGATTCATATAAAGATGGCGATGGTGGTTCCTGATTCCAGCAGAGACGTGTCAATCCACGCTCCATGCTCACACTTCCAAGTCATTATCAAAGACATCATGATAGATGAAAGACCTACAACACAACTTCTGCAACTCTAATGATAGCTATCATGATCCAGAAATGTGTGAGCATGCGAGTCCAACAGTCACAACAAATCACATGGAGGCATTTCTACAACGGATGAGCTCAGAGATTTACGGTGACTGATGATCTCAAAGAAGGCTCAGAGATCACAACCTTACATAAGGACGATGCTGCAAGATGACGTGAAGACATATGATGGATGATATCCTCAAAGAATACTCAAAGATCATCCAAAACAAAAACAGTCATCGCAAGTTCACTGCTGAAGGCACAAAGATTTTTTAAGTTAAAGAATCAAGGTCTACGAGCTATGAAGTCAAGATTCAAGGATAGAGTGCTAGAATTCAGAACATTAATTCCGGGGTGACCTCCCTTAGGGGGAGATTGTTAGGAATATAAATATTCAGTTGAAGACTCGGTCACCCCGAGTACTTATTAGCGCATCATAGCTCGTTGGATAATTAGTAATATTATTAGTAGTTTAGTTATTATTAATATTGTGGAGTGGGTCGGGTCTTTACCCACTGTCAGCTCGCTCCACAGCCCACTAGGGGCACAATATGTAAGGACTATAAATACACCCTTCCCACCCATGGGAAGGGTTGGACCTCATTTCACATTTAATCTAATATCACTAGTTTCTCTCTCTAAGAGGTTCCATCTCTTTCTCTCTCTACATCTACTTCTATTCGATCCATTCACACGCCCCAAACTTGTGTTTCTTTGTTAGTGAATATACTACACATCATTAGTAACAAAAAAAAATGTAATGATAGAAAACTCATTATATGAATAACAAACCTGATGTTGATTTTAAATAACATATTCGTAAGAGCACTTGCAACGGTAACTCAGGGTTAAAGTTTAACACACTGCCATGTCAGTTTTAACCTTTTCATCTTTAACTAAAAAAAACACCCGCTATCATAACTCACCCTTAACTCTCCTCTAACTCAACTATTTTCAAAATCATTAAAGTCAAAACACAAATTACATTAAATATTAAAGTTAAAACACAATACATAGTACGATTATATAAACACTATGAAAACACTATGAAACAAAAGGAAAAAAAATAATATTAGCGAGTATCAAGCAAAGTCAAATGTTAAAAGTAGAAGTATTATATTCCCCATCCCCATTTTATATTTAAAGTAGATTAAATTGCATTTTTGGTCCCTAAGGTTTGGCCAAATTGCAGGTTTGGTCTCTAACGTTTCAAAAGTGCAATTGTGGTCCTCATTTTGAAGTTTTTACTGCATGTTTGGTCCCTAATCAACATCAAATGACTAAATTACCCTCGCCTTCTTCTTTTTCTATTTTCTTTTAAGCTTTCTTACATAAATGGTCCCTGTGTTGTGCCACGTTAAACAAATTTAGTCCCAAAATTAATTTTTTTTTTCGAAATTAATTTTTTTAGAAAAATTATTTTTTTCAAAATTAATTTTTTTAGAATTTTTTTTTTCGAAATTAATTTTTTTTAGGAAAATTAATTTTTTTTAGAAAAATTTTTTTTTTCCGAAATTTTTTTTTAGAAAAATTATTTTTTTTTTTAGAAAAATTAATTTTTTTTCCGAAATTAATTTTTCTAAACAAAAATTTCGGAAAAAAAAAATTAATTTTTCTAAAAAAATTAAGAGTTTATTGCATTTTTGGTCCCTTTGGTATGGTCAAATTGCAGGTTTGGTCCCCAAAACTTTGAAAGTGTAGCGATAGTCCCCATTTTAAAGTTTGGGTTGCATTTTTGGTCCCTGATCCGTGTGAAATGACCAAATTACCCTTGTCTTTTTTGAAGAAGAAAAAGGGTATTTTAGTCATTTAACTTTATTCAGGGACAAAAAATGCAACCCAAACTTCAAAATGGGGATTATCATTGCACTTTCAAAGTTTTGGGGACCAAACCTGCAATTTGGCCATACCACAAGGACCAAAAATGCAATTTAATTTAGGAAAAAAAATTAATTTTTCTAAAAAAAAATTTCGGAAAAAAAAACTAATTTTTCTAAAAAATCTGTAAAAAAATTAATTTCGAAAAAAAAATATTTTTTCTAAAAAAATTAATTTTGAAAAAAAATATAATTTCTAAAAATATTAATTTCGGGACTAAATTTGTAAAACGTGACACAACACAGGGACCATTTATGTAAGAAAGCTGAAAAGAAAATAGAAAAAGAAGAAGGCGAGGGTAATTTAGTCATTTGTTGTTGATCAGGGACCAAACATGCATCAAAAACTTCTAAATGAAGATCACCGTTGAACTTTCGAAACGTTAGGGACCGAATGTGCAATTTGGCCAAACCTTAGGGACCAAAAATGCAATTTACTCTTTAAAGTATTAGTAGTACAATACAGTTTCCAATAAAACAAAAGTCGTCTTCTCCGTTTATACTTCTTCTTTCTCTTACAAGTGACCTGCAACTTCCGACATCACTCCGATGTTCAGATTCGGATTATCTTCACAACACCATCTTCATTACACATAAACATAAAGGGGGTAAAAGTGATATTTTTTTCATAAAGGGGGTAAAAGTGATATTTTTTTTAAAAACTCACCTTAACGTGGCGTTAAGGGGTTAACGCAGGTGCATTAACGCACCCTTAACGCACACACTTGCAACGGTTAACGCAGGAAAAACTCACCTTTAACGCATGTTGCAAGTGCTCTAATAATCACTGATGTCGTGCATTTAATACTCATGTAACAACATCATTACAGGTATGTTTAATCGCATTAGACGTTCCATCATAGTAAGGTTTTAATCAAGAAGAATTGCCACACTCAACTCAACAATCAAAATTATCTTTTCATGTCATCATTTAAAAAGTTAATTATCACGTCTAGTAGGCTCTTAATTCATAAACACATATGTATTCAATGATTGTCATATACATGAATAAAAATATTTGAGTTGACGTACTTAAAATTTAGAAAGAAGTTAAGTTGTTGAAGGTTTGATAACTATCGACATGCTATAAGTTTGGCATTTATTATTATCTCTATAATACATTTGACAATGGATTAGATCCCAAAGTCATTAAAATATTAATAAATTTCAAGCCGACTGAGACATTCTACTAAGCCCAATTATGGAGCCCAGAAGACACCGTCTATTGTTTTTGCTGCCCCAAAAATACGTAAATAAAAATATTATTTGATCATGATAAAGATAAACGTTAGCCAGACTTCGGGTTTCTCAAAATCTACGGATAAACTTCACCGACTCTTGCTCGCCGACCTTCAGATCGTATCGAAATTCTTTATTTTTATTCCGAATCTTCTTAGGTTCCTTAATTCAACTTCTTTGTTTTACATAACTTTTTTTGTTTAATTAATATTATGGTTTGTTTTCAGAAGTATCAGGTTATAACAAGAAAGAAAGATGTGTGAGGTAAGTAATATTAATCTTATGTTTCATGTTAGTGTTATGTGTTGTGACAAGATGGATGTGGAGAACAAGAGAAGAAGAGTAATAGACCAATTATGCTTCTTCTTTTGATATAGATGGTGCAATAATTAATTTTGCTTTTAATGATTTTCATTGTCAGGAACCCTTTATGAACAACGACAGACTTTTTACCAGCAACGAAAGATTATCATATACATCCGAGATTAAAAGGTATGAATTATTTTAAATTAGTTTGCAATTATTGTTTTTGGAATGGTGGGTTAGGCTATGGTTGAAGTGGTGATGTGTGCTGGTGGTCAGGCGGCCGAGATGGTGGTTGAGCATTATGGTACCTCAGATGAAGGTGACTCATAGGGGTGAAGGGTTTAACAGATATTAGGGGGGACTCAAATCATTTTGCTTCAGTTTTGAAAACTTATTAAGAATAAATTTGGTTATAATAAATTAGCAATGTGTAAAAATGTTTATATATTTACAGGGTGGATAAGTTGATTGTCGCAACGGTGTATGGACACTACAAGGTTCACTTGCGGTGTCACGAACCATACGCGACAAGCATCTTGCTAAATGGGTAACCAGAACCAAGTATAATCGAAATTAAATCTAAATGAGAATTTTTTATCCTTGCTTCTGATGGAATTGGGGTTACCGTAAATATCTAATAACAAATAATGTCTAAAATTCAACAAATGATTCGTATTTATACAAATAGTTGCTAATTTGCTCTACATTGATGTATCGTTTCAGGTTAGTAGCCAACAAACAGTAGACATTGTTCGCGAGTTTTGCATAGGAACCAAGAAACCTGAACTAACATATGTGTGTAAATAAACACATATGTATGACCTCACAAGGTTGGTCGACTCCTCCTGAACATTTAATCTTTCTTGCCTTTTAAACAAAATTTATATTTTGCATTACCTAATATTAACTTATTGATAATTGTTATCATTATAGGTATAACTAAACAAGTAAGAACGACTTCTTCGGCTTCACGTGGTCATTATTATTGCACACAATCATCGGTTGCAAGCAAGTAAATGCGCAATTTTAATTTCCGTTGAATTAATACATGTTTAATACCGTCTTTTAAAAAAAAACACATGTACTGATAGTTATTGTCATTATAGGTGTAGGCGGACATGTAAAAGTAAATTCGTCCAGTTTACATCAAAACAATAGACGCACACCAGCAACTTCGCGAGGTCATTTGGCTTTTTATTTCTGATATATAAATGTGAGTAACATGGCTGTTACTATAGTAGGTATTGCAAAAAACAGAATCTCATGTTTTATTTAGTACAATGCAAAATTATTATTGTTTTTCATGTTGGAATTTCGCAGGTGATTTTTGGAACGGCTCGAGTCCACCGGCTACTATCTAAAATTGGTTTGTATCTACTTTTATGTTGCATTGATTGTTTTATATTTTTATTTTTCTTATTGCTTTTAATGATTTTGGGTGGCAGAAGAGGTTTTTTATCAGCAACAAAAGATAATTATCTACAACCAAGAAGAAAGGTATAAGCTACTTTAATTTCGTTTGCAATCATTGTTTCTGGAACGGATGTGTGCTGGTGGTGAGGCGGCGGGGATGGTTGTTGAGCATTGTGGTACCTGAGATGAAGGTGTAGGATAAGGTTTAACAGATATTAGGGGGAACCAAATCATTCTCTTTTAGTTTAAAATTTTTAGATATAAATTAGATTTACCTTTCTTATGTTTTTGACAATATTTTACCCACTTGCTGATTTTAGGTAATAACGACTCTCATGTGATCTGATACTACGTGTATGGTTTAGACAAGAAGGATATGGGCGATTCACACGGAAACCATTGATACTCTGATTTTGTTGATAAAGTGGTTTGTGACGAGGGCCGGTGGCATAAACGCATACTGTTAACTGAAAAATCTCCTTTACATGTCGAAGCGACTCTGTGGAAACCGTAGAGGGGCGTGAATACGTTTCCATTAAAAACTTAAAAACTTTTTGTATCAAACACCCGATCAAGTGTGACGTAATATGAAAAGTGTCAACAAAGATCATACAACATCTATAGATGGTATGAAGTAAACTACAACACAAACACAATCAAACCATGACACAAGCATAATCAACATATTATAAGCAACAAACCACACAAACATAAATGCAATGCAACTATAAATATAAAGCGATAAAGAATAAAATAAAAGTAAAGAGATAAGTAAGAAGGCGCAAACCGGACACGATAGTGGTTCGCTCACGAAGCTCCTCTTCGCCCTACTCCACTCCCCGAGTACCCAACTCGAGAGTTACTTCACTAATCAACAAGCTCCCTTCAGGCGGAGAAAACCGTACAACGTCGCTTATCCTTATTTCCGACACTAAGCTAAATGTCGAGTACTAATCTTAGCTAGTACCAATCTACCACGATCCACATGATCTACTCACAATCTACCCTTGATCCACTTGATCAATACACAAGCCCACAAGCTACAAGAGATCTCCAAGATCTCAACAAGATCACAATGATCTACTCCCACTTGACTCGATCTACCCAATCTACCCTTGATCTACTTGATCAATCATACAAGCCCACAAGCTTCAAGAGATCTCCAAGATCTTGACAAGATCACAATGATCAACCCTCACTTGACTCAATCTACCCTTGATCAACTTGATCAACTTGATCAACACACTAGCTCACAAGCTACAAGAGATATTCAATATCTCTATAAGATCACAATGATCTTCTCTCAGAAACTCTCAAAAGAAAGATAGACTTGATGTATACTATGATACAATCAAGTGTGTAACAAATGTTACAAGTGCTCTACCTACAACTACAACACTTTGTATCTTCTTGGATACCTTGTGTTCTTCTCTTGCACTAGAAGAGGAATGAAGAGGATCACTTGGTTGGATGATTGGATCACTCTTAAACAAACTAAGACTCTCTAAATGATCAAAGAAAGTGATCTAAATAAGAAGGGATTAGACCAGAGAAAACTGACTGGAAAAATCAAGTTGGAAGTGTAAAATGGTCCACTATTTATAGGCAAAGAGAAAACTAGCCGTTACAGAGGGACGACACCACTAATTGTCAGACGACACCACTAAATTTAGTGGTACCGTGGACGCTCCTCCGTTTGTTTTTAGTGGGGAAGGTTTATTTGGGAATGTTTGGAGCTGTTTTGGGGTGAAAAATGGCTGTTGGGATTTTTAAACTTATTTTTCAAAATAAAAAATTTCTTTTTAATTCAAAAATAATTTGTAAAATGTATTTTTGAAAAAATGTTTTGTCACATTAAAAATGTAAAGTTTAGAGAAAAATATAATCCTTTGATCATTTGTCAAGTAGTAGATTTGTTTGTTCATACCTTGAGTGATTTACATCGGGATGAAAATCTACGACTTTGTTGAAGCATACTTGAGACGTCGAGAGGTGTTGATGTAAGTATGCATTGATGATTTGTGTTTACAAGTAACTTGCACATTTTACGTTATGCATTACAAGTTACATGTTTGTCATTATTAAAACCGAATAAACCGTTTAGTTTAAATATCGTAGTATTTGCACTAACAATCTCCCCCTTTTTGATGATGACAAATATGTAAACCGTTACACACAGTAAAATGTAAAAGTTACCTGTTTACACTCCCTTCTCCCCCTTTTGTCGAAGCAAAAAGGTAGTTTCCTCGAGCTCTCCCTTGAATTCACTCTCTACTCCCCCTTATTACACTTGATAACGCGCGAAACGCGTCTCAAGTCAAACCTCTCACGAAGAAAAGTCATCTCGCGACGGTTTAACGCGATACTCGATTTGTAATATACCGGATAAGCGAATACCCGGGTCGTAGTCCCAACGAGGCGTGAAATTGAGGATGTCGTTTTTGGTTTGGAATTAAAATGCTTGAAAAGACGAGGTTTTGTTTGGTTTTTAATATCTAATAAAACGAAAATTAAAAACGTAAACCGGAAACTAAAAACATGCATAAACGTGAAATCTTAGAAAAACTAATCCTACGGGTACCAAATTAATTTTTCTACGTTCTAAATGACAAAAGAAAATTTTGAAAAAAGAAATTATATTTTTTTGACTTTTATTTTATTTAATATGAATTAAAAACTGTTTTAAAGAAATTAAATGATTAAAAATATTTAAACGGTTAAGAAAAATCTAGAAAATTTATCACAAATACTTTATAACGAACTGGAGCTGGGAAAAAATAAAATTACCAAGACAGCTTATTAAAATAAGCTGTAAATGAGCAATTCAGTTAATAAGCTAAAAAAAAGAAAAACAAAACAAACAAAGTTAAATGAGACTGTCTGCAAAGGTTTAAATAACTAAAGGCTTGGAGCAGTTGCTTAGCCAGCTGCTATGTTTCCTGGATAACCAGGGTTCGAATCCCACTATGCTCCTTTTTTTAAAACTTTTATTCTTTTTTTGGTTTTTAATTTAAAAACAGATTAAACTAATAAATTTAAGAAACTTATAAAAATAAAATATTTTTAGATCTGTGAAATAAGCTGAGAAAAGCAGTTAAGATTAGGCAGTTAAGAAAAAGAAAAGAACTAAAGCTAAGGCTACTAACTGAAAAGCTAAACGAATAAGCTAAGGGATTCTGAAAATGACTAAGGCACACTAGGGGGAACCTGTAAGCTCTAAGGAAATGGGAATAAGCTCAGGGGAAACCTTGTAAGCACTGGAATAGGAACAAAATAAGCTTCAGGAAACTGAACTATTCTATGGTGCAGGGGAGTTCTATGCAACTTCAAGGGCTGAAAAGGCAGTTCAATAAAAATCCTAAAAAATGAAAGTAAAAAGAGCTTAACTAGATGAGCTGGGGAACTAACTAAGTGCAAGATCTGAGCTGCTAACAACTTACACCTAAGAAATTAAAAATCAAAGAAAATTGGTGAAAATAGCAAATACAAAATATAGCAGTCTGCTATTACTACTTGACTGATCTTGTTATAATTTGAACTAAGGCTTCAAAGAATTGAAGTCACTACTCAACCCAGACCAGAAGAACACCAAATGAGGTCAAATGAGGGTTTGGTTAGGCCTTGGCTGATAGGAAGCTTATGGCCTCTCTTCACAACACAATTTTTCACCAATCAACCCACATCCTTAAAACACTAAGATTAAGCTAAAAATCTTTTCAAAACAGTTTCCCTGAGTGAAATTAACCAAGTTTAAAACTGAGAAAGTTGCACATGAACAATGGTAAGACCCAAATGACCCGTTTGACTTGAACAGTCAAACATTCCCTATACTCTAACTGATTTAGGTATAAGCTTAAACTAAACTAACCTAACCAAGCATCTACTACATAGCAGAATTCAAATAAGCAGTAAAAGAAAGATAAGCAAAATTAAGCAGTTCAGATTATAATAAAAAAACAATATAATAAAAATTGACTTACATTAAATAAAGAGTAAAATTACAACTGAGAAAAATTACAAATACCTTAAAATAAAATGCTAAAAATAAACCTCCCTACAACAAATGTTATCCTACTCTATTTATACTAAAACTAAGAATAATGGTCTTTATCCATTTTGTGCTACTTCTCTGAGGTAAAACAGACTTGGAACCATCTTGTGCTTCCTTGGGAGTTAATCCCAATCGTAGAATTAAAGTTTGGATGATCTTGACCTTTGATTTATCTTTGGTGCTCAAATAATCCCTCGGATTGATGAGGTGGAGGTGAAACACGTGAGCATGGTACTAGGGGAGGGTATGGGGGAAGGTGAAAGGTGATGGTACTATGTTTTGGGGAAGAGTGGAGTATTGGCTTATTGGCGGGAGTGGAGAGAACTGGATCATCACTTGGGTTGATGATAAATTAGGGATTTTGACTTATCACCAATTGGGGGTTTTGACCGGAGAAAGGGGATTTTGACCCGGTATTATGTTAACTAAGGGTATGGGTCGTGGGGTATAAAGTGGATTGTGGGTTGAGGATTTGGGTTGTGGGCTGGCAATTGGGTTGAGTGGGTTTATGGGTTAAAGTATTTGTTTGGTCCGGTTGTGGTATTGGATAAGTTAACATGATTTAGCACAAGGACCAAAAGTATAAATCTAGTAAACATCAAGGACCATAACTGCCAATTTCCCCAAAGTAAATCAAGGGACCAATTAGTAATTCTGAAATTATCCAAGGGCCATTTTGGGATTTTTGAGCTCGAATTAAATCCATATGAAAATTGTCTTTTCCGGCTTCGGTTTTCGGCTCTTTTCCAAATCAAGTTCGGTTTTGTCCATATTTGCCTCGTTTTCGCTCCGTTTTCAATCCTTTGTACCTGAAACACATAAAAACACAAAACCAAGGATATCTGCAATATATTCAGGTATTTTTGGTCATTTTTGTGTCTTTATCGGGTGTAAAATGATGAGTATTTACACACTCATCAAATCCCCCACACTAAGCTATTGCTAGTCCCTAGCAATCCAATCATGTGAAGTAATGAAAGGATCAAAAGAATACCAAGTATACCCCGTTTCGATTTTTTATTAAATGCGAGAAATTTAAACTAAAACAAAAATGCTTGATTTTCAAAAACGGTATTATGGAACGGGATTCACACAAAATGGGTGTCTCCAGGGAATTGATATCGTCATCCTCTTTTTATACTCCCAACTAAGCTTAAACTCAATGTGCAAACGTTTTTTGTAAAATGCTAACACTACTTATACTAATAATCTATGTAAGCCGAAACTTAACTTTTCACTCCCACAATTTATTTAAGTTTAGGTGACAGTGCTTGATTTTCAAAATCTTGATAACAAAAATCGACGTTTTTATAAAACTTTGACTAATACTAGTTAAAAGATAAATTTAAAATTCACAACAAGCAAGCTTCAAAATACATCAAAACTTATTGCATTTTGCAATATCATTCCATTTTATTTTATTTTATTCTTTTCATTTTTTTTTCATCATTTTTTTATTATTTTTTTTATTTTTTTTATTTTTTTTGTGCAACATAAACTAACGGAGTTTCACGGGAACCAAGACCTTACACCTTCCTGGAATAAAGGATCCAAGGGCCGTTACAACGGAGAGTTCCAAGACCTTAACGCCTTTCAGAATTAAGGGTCCAAGGGCCGGTGTAAGAGGGTAGCCAAGACCTAAACGCCTTCCGAAAATAAGGATCCAAGGGCCGATCTTGAACCTTAGCTTTTTAGCACATTTATTTATTACTTAACTTTTACATTACTATGACATATGCTTGTTCCGAAGTTTAAATAAATCTTTGAACTAGTATTTTTCAAAATCGTATGAAAAAAAATGATTGTGTGTTCAAAAGTTTGAAAATAAGCACTTATTAAATCAGATTAGTTATCTCCTGGGAGGAAAAGCCATAGATTACTTGTATAAGCTCTAAAGAGAACCAACTACTCTACGCTTAGCATTTTCATTTGCACATATCGTAAAAACTTAGTCTAAACGTTAAGGAAGCAGCTAGATCAACACTCTAGCAGAGTCGGGATTCCCTTTGTTCTAACCTAATCAAGACTAAACACTACTTTTTATTGCAATTTCTTATCTAAAAACGACAAAAATTTTAAAATTTTGGTCAAAAATGGGGGTACTAGGGACTAGAAGGTACACATGTGACAAAATTCGAGAGAATTCCCCCCCCCCCCCACACTTAGAATTGAATATTGCCCTCAATATTCAAAGTACCGGCTATTATGCCGACACTTAGAACGTAAAAAGGTAATACTAATAGCCAAGTGTGGAAACGAAATCTCCATTTTTCACAAAAAAGGTCGAAAAGATATCCCTAGATAAACGTTAGTAACAAGATCGGATATTGGGCGGCTGGATTGAAAACAGGCGCATCAATCATCACGATCTAAGGGAAACCTGCAAACAAGAGCAAACAACACACAAACAAAGCACAACAGTGGGATCCCCCCACACTTAGTGTCAGAAAATAGAAAGAAGTCAGAAACATGGGTTGTCACCCATGTGGTGCTAATGTTTTTGTTAACCGAGTCACTAGCTTGACTCGACCCCGAATTCATTTGTTCTTGGGGAAGCATGTGGAAAAGAAAATCTCCATCGGACTTTCATTCTCAATGTTTGGATAAACATTGAAGTACATGAAAGTTCCACTCCGATGAGATACACCCGGCTCAAAAGAATGATAAATTGAGATGCCGGGGTCAAAAACTTTGTCCTCACTCCCAAATGAGAGAATGGAAGGACAAGCTACCTTGTAAGCACAGAAAGGTAGAAAAACTCGAACGACATATGTGAAATCAATATAGTGGCGATCCTCAAAGGGAAACGTCACATATGTCGGAGAAAGAACGTCCATTTGAACCTCGGGATTAACAATTGAGGTCATATCATCAAGTTTAGGACTAATAGAGTCCTTGACCTCATCGTTCTCTAACAATTTATCAAAGAGAGGATTATTGCAAGAAAAGTACTCGTCATCAAATTCAAAAAGAGAATTTGAATAGACTTCGAGACTTTCATTTTGAACTTCCTCATCAGAAAGTGATTCGTCATCACTAGAGGAAAAATCATCTTTGAAATTGAAAAGCGGGTTAGAGAAGATCCCGGAAGTATCCTCACAAATGTCAAGAGGATCATCATCACAATAAGACCAATCACATTCACTGTAGGATATATCCTCAGACTCACTTGGGATTGGGAAAAGGTTCTCAACACTAGACTTTATGAATTCGTCCGATTCCTTTTCAGGAATAGTGTTAAGATGCTCATCCCCCATATTGAGAGAGTCCTCGGAGTCCAAAGTCGGAAAGATGGATGTGATTGCAATAGACTGAGGGAGTTGAGAAATAATTTCACTAAAAGGAATAACACTCTCCTCTTCGTCCTCCTCATCATTATTGCTAGCATAAATGGCTTTAATACGTTCCATTTGCTCCTCTGCTAGCAATTCTGCAATACTTTTGTCCTCCTGCCTTTTCTGGACAGGTGTGATTGCAGTTAAAGAATTCTCATAATATTCCTTTATTTGAATAGTATCCTCATCATCTTCATCGAGAATGGCAGCCTTAAGAAATTTGGCACGCGTTTCCGCTGCTCGTTCTTCGGCTAGCAATTCTGCCATAGTTTTTTCATGAGGATGAATGATGGAATACTGTGGGGGTTGGACATTGTCAAAACCGGGAGTATTGTACCAAGGATTAGGTTCTTGATTCCACGGTTGACATTGATAATCGTCATGAGGACCCCCAAACTTCGCACAAGGAATATTCAGAGCATTTTGGAACGATGTATCAATGAAGTTTTGATAACACGGTTCTTGCTCAAATGAATTCTGAGGAAGGTAGCTGAAATCATTTTGAAAATTTGAATAAGTGAATGTATTTTCGATTTCAGAAGTGGAACACATGCAAAGTCCGTGAGTAAACTCACATCCTTTGCAGAAACATCGTTCACAAAGTGAATTGTCTCCCAACGAATCTCCACATACACAGCAATTTTGCTGTTTGAGTGAAGATGCCTGGGGTTGTGGAGGGTAGTCGGAAAGAATTTGAGAATTATTGAAGGAATTAGGATTTGATTTAATGGGTAATTCACACCAATTACCACAATAACCTCCACACCGCTCACACAAACACTTGTAACAACGATGATCATCACCCAATATACTTTTACAATGAAAACAGTGATAGTCGGGTGACGACATAAGAATTAAACATTAAGGAGGGATAAGAAGAAAATAGAATCAAACGGACAGAGGGTGAGAGATAAAGAATTAAATGAATAAGAGGAATAAGAAGATTATTTTTGGATTTTTAGAAACATTTTGAAAAAACACAAAAGAAAAAGGAAAAATAAATTTTGAAAAGAAAATCTTTTTGGGTTTTTATAAGAAAAAATATTTACGAGGAAAACGATAACTTCACGAGGAAGGATCTCCAAGTCACTAATCGTCAAACCGTAACGATATTGTCGCAACACACCTCCCCGGCAGCGGCGCCATTTTGATAACGCGCGAAACGCGTCACAAGTCAAACCTCTCACGAAGAAAAGTCAACTCGCGACGGTTTAACGCGATACTCGATTTGTAATATACCGGATAAGCGAATACCCAGGTCGTAGTCCCAACGAGGCGTGAAATTGAGGATGTCGTTTTTGGTTTGGAATTAAAATGCTTGAAAAGACGAGGTTTTGTTTGGTTTTTAATATCTAATAAAACGAAAATTAAAAACGTAAACCGGAAACTAAAAACGTGCATAAACGTGAAATCTTAGAAAAACTAATCCTACGGGTACCAAATTAATTTTCCTACGTTCTAAATGACAAAAGAAAATTTTGAAAAAAGAAATTATATTTTTTTGACTTTTATTTTATTTAATATGAATTAAAAACTGTTTTAAAGAAATTAAATGATTAAAAATATTTAAACTGTTAAGAAAAATCTAGAAAATTTATCACAAATACTTTATAACGAACTGGAGCTGGGAAAAAATAAAATTACCAAGACAGCTTATTAAAATAAGCTGTAAATGAGCAATTCAGTTAATAAGCTAAAAAAAAGAAAAACAAAACAAACAAAGTTAAATGAGACTGTCTGCAAAGATTTAAATAACTAAAGGCTTGGAGCAGTTGGTTAGCCAGCTGCTATGTTTCCTGGATAACCAGGGTTCGAATCCCACTATGCTCCTTTTTTTAAAACTTTTATTCTTTTTTTGGTTTTTAATTTAAAAACAGATTAAACTAATAAATTTAAGAAACTTATAAAAAGAAAATATTTTTAGATATGTGAAATAAGCTGAGAAAAGCAGTTAAGATTAGGCAGTTAAGAAAAAGAAAAGAACTAAAGCTAAGGCTACTAACTGAAAAGCTAAATGAATAAGCTAAGGGATTCTGAAAATGACTAAGGCACACTAGGGGGAACCTGTAAGCTCTAAGGAAATGGGAATAAGCTCAGGGGAAACCTTGTAAGCACTGGAATAGGAACAAAATAAGCAGCAGGCAACTGAACTATTCTATGGTGCAGGGGAGTTCTATGCAACTTCAAGGGCTGAAAAGGCAGTTCAATAAAAATCCTAAAAAATGAAAGTAAAAAGAGCTTAACTAGATGAGCTGGGGAACTAACTAAGTGCAAGATCTGAGCTGCTAACAACTTACACCTAAGAAATTAAAAATCAAAGAAAATTGGTGAAAATAGCAAATACAAAATATAGCAGTCTGCTATTACTACTTGACTGATCTTGTTATAATTTGAACTAAGGCTTCAAAGAATTGAAGTCACTACTCAACCCAGACCAGAAGAACACCAAATGAGGTCAAATGAGGGTTTGGTTAGGCCTTGGCTGATAGGAAGCTTATGGCCTCTCTTCACAACACAATTTTTCACCAATCAACCCACATCCTTAAAACACTAAGATTAAGCTAAAAATCTTTTCAAAACAGTTTCCCTGAGTGAAATTAACCAAGTTTAAAACTGAGAAAGTTGCACATGAACAATGGTAAGACCCAAATGACCCGTTTGACTTGAACAGTCAAACATTCCCTATACTCTAACTGATTTAGGTATAAGCTTAAACTAAACTAACCTAACCAAGCATCTACTACATAGCAGAATTCAAATAAGCAGTAAAAGAAAGATAAGCAAAATTAAGCAGTTCAGATTATAATAAAAAAAACAATATAATAAAAATAGACTTATATTAAATAAAGAGTAAAATTACAACTGAGAAAAATTACAAATACCTTAAAATAAAATGCTAAAAATAAACCTCCCTACAACAAATGTAATCCTACTCTATTTATACTAAAACTAAGAATAATGGTCTTTATCCATTTTGTGCTACTTCTCTGAGGTAAAACAGACTTGGAACCATCTTGTGCTTCCTTGGGAGTTAATCCCAATTGTAGAATTAAAGTTTGGATGATCTTGACCTTTGATTTATCTTTGGCGCTCAAATAATCCCTCGGATTGATGAGGTGGAGGTGAAACACGTGAGCATGGTACTAGGGGAGGGTATGGGGGAAGGTGAAAGGTGATGGTACTATGTTTTGGGGAAGAGTGGAGTATTGGCTTATTGGCGGGAGTGGAGAGAACTGGATCATCACTTGGGTTGATGATAAATTAGGGATTTTGACTTATCACCAATTGGGGGTTTTGACCGGAGAAAGGGGATTTTGACCCGATATTATGTTAACTAAGGGTATGGGTCATGGGGTATAAAGTGGATTGTGGGTTGAGGATTTGGGTTGTGGGCTGGCAATTGGGTTGAGTGGGTTTATGGGTTAAAGTATTTGTTTGGTCCGGTTGTGGTATTGGATAAGTTAACATGATTTAGCACAAGGACCAAAAGTATAAATCTAGTAAACATCAAGGACCATAACTGCCAATTTCCCCAAAGTAAATCAAGGGACCAATTAGTAATTCTGAAATTATCCAAGGGCCATTTTGGGATTTTTGAGCTCGAATTAAATCCATATGAAAATTGTCTTTTCCGGCTTCGGTTTTCGGCTCTTTTCCAAATCAAGTTCGGTTTTGTCCATATTTGCCTCGTTTTCGCTCCGTTTTCAATCCTTTGTACCTGAAACACATAAAAACACAAAACCAAGGATATCTGCAATATATTCGGGTATTTTTGGTCATTTTTGTGTCTTTATCGGGTGTAAAATGATGAGTATTTACACACTCATCAACACTACTATCCTTTTCTTCCCAAAAAGGCGAGCTTGTATCATCCCAGTGAAGTCTTCTATCACCACTTGTGAACACGACTCCATGCTATGTATTCAAATACCCCCGAGCTCCCCCTAGCTTAATGCTCCCCTATGGTTATTGAATCCCCTTGTTTATTCACCTTAGTATCTAGCGGATCCATGGATAAAATTCTTACAAAGGCTTTTCCTACATCAAGGGTTAGCTTCGTGCAACATAATATATAAAAGAATAGGAGCAACATTATAAGGATAGAATACACATAGCAAGACATGCAAGGGTTAAACTATGTTGAAACATGAGTGTCACAACCCAAAAGTGTGCCAAAAGGATAAAGACCAAAAAGAAAGCCCAAGAAAGTTGAGCGATACAAAAAGATGAATGCATATTGCAATTCAAAGACACTTGAGTGTCACAACCCGACCGACAACCTAAGGTGTAATTGTTCAATCAATCACACTAACAAGAACGAGATTCGTTCGTTGACTGACACACAAAATGACTTCTTCCAAGTTGTCATTTGGAAGACAAGTTCTAACAAACCTTTTGAACAACATAATCATCTACCTAAGATGATTGGTGTTAGGATGGTTTAGATTAATATATCGTTTGCACTGAAAATGAGATGCATGATATATTTCAAAAGAGAAAAAAGAAAATGTGCATGTGATCCTAACAGGATTGCGGGTGGATATCTCTAACGGGGTTGAGGTAACGAAGTTCAAGATTTCTAGTTTGGATGATCCTAGTTGTGTGTTAGAGATAATTTGGTGCATGAAGGGTTTTGTGTGATTGTGAGGATTGAAGGTTGTTGAACTAACTATCACTTATCCAAAGTGAGGAATAGTTGTAAGGTTTGAGTGTGATGATCGATGGGTTGAAGGTTCTTAGACTAACTATCACTGTCAAGAGTGAAGTGTAGCTAAAAGGTTTGAGTGGGATTGATATAAGGGTTGAAGGTTTTGAAACTAAATATCATTGTCAAGAGTGAAGTTTAGTTATAAGGGTTGAGTGTGAATATGAGATGCAAGATAAGCTTGCAATGGTGAGGCCTTATATAGGCAAGAGTTGTGGGATTCGACTTAAGGTTGGTGGTAGTGTCCTATGGTGTAGTGAGGGAATCTTAGGGTGTATGTGAGTTTGCAAAATTTTGCAGGTTTGAGGTTAGGGATGCAGGGATCTAGAGGAAACAGTGAAAATTCGTCAAACAAAGACACGGTACCACTAAATACCACACGGTACTGTTAAATTTAACGGTACCGTGACCTGGAAGTCACGAATTTTCCTGTGCAGCCTAGTTCTGGGCAGCTAAAGGGAAGTTTTCTAGGGAATAAGAACCACATTTGTGTGTTCTTGAGAGTGTTTGTTGAAAGACTATATGAGTGTGTTTTCGCTCCCCCTTAATCTATGACCATCCGGACAAGATGTGAAAAAAAAAAAAAAAAAAAAAAAAAAAAAAAAAAAAAAAGAGAAAAACAAACGTTGACGGAAGCGATGAGCTTAGCAACGTCATGACAAGTGGTGGATAGCATACAATAAACTTCACCTTTGAAGTCACTTAGCTCTTTTCAATCATTGTGAATATTCATAGAACATTCATATGATGAGGTATGTGATCACGTGGAGATATCCTAAGGGTTAAGAAGATAAAATCTTCAAGGTTGTGAGGTTAGTGATAAGGTTCTAGTAGGGTTATCTATATTGATGAAGAAGGGTTATCTCAACGTATCCTAGCGGTTCTTCGTTTGAAGTGTGTGGAAGATGAGTGGGATGCGGAAGCATTGGTAGTGTTTAGTACCATGCGGAAGTGAAAGGGAAAAGGCTAAGGAATCAGAAGATAGATAGAATATATTCTGATAGGAGACGGTTCTGGTTCAAGACTACATCGAGTGGGTTTTGATAGTGCTTTTGAAACAGTGAGAATTGAAAACAAAATAAACAGTCTCAGCAGACAACGGTCCGACGGTACTGTTAAATTTAGCGGTACCGTCCCCTATTTAAGGGTACCGTGACCTGCTGAGGTCAGTTTTGACCAAGAATTATATTTTTGACAAAGAAATTTCACATATGTTGTGATTTTTCCAAACCTTAGATTAAAAGAATTTATACCGAATAAATTATTTTATGAATGAATCCAACGGGATTCGATGAACATTGATCGAGAACGAGAGATGACATTTAATTGTATTTCGCAAATTAAATATACTTTAAATATTTCGGATGAAATATTTAAGTTGTCATTGGAATTTAAGAGGATTTTACGAATAAATCTCGCTGATTTAGTGAGACTTTTCGACAAGAGGAGAGAATTTATACCTAATAAATTCTTTTTACGAGATGAACGGTACTAGACGAGAAGAGATGACTTTTATATTTCCGAGGAAATACATAGGTAGTCATTAGAGCGATGTGAATGATGACTTAATATTTCCAATGAAATATTTAAAAAGTCATGAGACGAGATACAAGATATGACTTCAATATTTCCAGTGAAATATTTAAGTAGTCATAAGAAGGATGTGAAGAATGACTTAATATTTCCAGTGAAATATTTAAAAAGTCAAGAGACGAGACGTAAGGGATGACTTCAATATTTCCAGTGAAATATTTAAGTAGTCATGAGAGGGATTTAAAGAATGACTCAATATCTCCAGTGAAATATTTAAAGAGTCATGAGACGAGACGCGCGAGATGACTACGATATTTCCAGTGAAATATTCAAGTAGTCATAAGAGGGGTACGAGGGATGACTTTAATATTTCCAGTGAAATATTTAATAAGTCAAGAGACGAGACGTAAGGGATGACTTCAATATTTCCAGTGAAATATTTAAGTAGTCATGAGAGGGATTTAAAGAATGACTCAATATTTCCAGTGAAATATTTAAAGAGTCATGAGACGAGACGCACGAGATGACTACAATATTTCCAGTGAAATATTCAAGTAGTCATAAGAGGGGTACGAGGGATGACTTTAATATTTCCAGTGAAATATTTAAATAGTCATAAGATTTATGGAATATGTTCCATCATTCCTAGACCTAGACGAAGATGTTTAGAGGATTCTCGTTTGAGAGGTTTGGTTGATTTACGGATTTTGATGTGCTTCGCACGCGAGTGTTTCACGGGGTTTTGAAAGACGTAACGCAAGGCCTATGGTGCTGATTCACAGTAGGGTTTGGAATCTTAAGAAGTGTATAGTCATACTAGGATGAAAGGAACTACAAATTACTTATATAGTAACTCGTGAGTCCTTTGTCACTCGAGGGTTGATGTTAGCTTTTAGCTTTTGGATGAGCGTTTTAACATATGTTGTTAAAAGGCTTGAATATGATGTTTCGGATATGACATTTAACAATTGCGGTCGCAAGTTAAACTTACTTGAATATTTCGGATGAAATATTTAAGTTGTCAAACCTACTGCGAGTTCTACTAGGTTTGTATCTAACCTTCCCATGAAAAAAAGGGTGTATTACTTGGAAGAAGGCGAAGTGATGACCAGGGAATTAGGACAACTTCGCGACTACTTTAACTTATAGGTTTTGACACTAGTTGGTATGTGTTAAATTACACATACCTTTTACCTAATAAAACAGACTTAAAAGACTAAAAACATATAAAAAATGCCATATATATGCTTGTTTTTGTGTTTATGCATGTGCAGGTACGGATATTGAGAAAAAAGACAAAAAATCAAGTCAAAAATGACAAAACCGAGCACAAGATTGGAAAGAGCACGAAGTTACGAGTCTATCAAAAATTTTATTTGGAGCATCATGGCAAAAGACGGAATGGTGAAAGACTAAACAAAGCCGAACGATGATTAATGCCAAATTTATTTGTTAAATTCGGGCCAGCCACAAAATTCATTTGAAGCCCACCAAGTCATACAAAGCCCAACGTGGCCCAAAGAAATAAAAGGGAGCAAAAAGGCCAGCGCATATTTAAAGTCCACATGCCAACAATGAAAGAAATGAAAATATCAGATATAAAATAGAGCGCTTGGCCATGTGATGTCCCTATCTCAACAAGTATTAAATGAAGAAAAATATCTCAAATTGCCTAGTAGCATGTACGTGATTCACACTCCTCAAAATTAATAGAAGGAGGCGCGTGACCACTGCTCCTCAACCACTCTCACGTCCACTATCAAAGCAAATGCCCAATTAGAAGCTGACACGTGGCGCTGGTCCCTTAGCTTGGAGGCTACGCATTGATTCTATATAAGGAGCAACGAGTAGGAGATCACCAGTAGTTTTTTTTTTTTTTTTTTTTTTTTTTTTTCTCTTCATTATTTTTATTTTACACACAGTCAATATGTTTTCTCTTCACATGTTATTATTTTACACAGTTCATGTAATGCTCCGAGCTCAAGAAAGTTTTAGATAGTAAATTTTCTCTTCACATTTTATTTTTAACGCACACACAGTTCTTCTTTGTATTAGAATAGCCAGTTTTTCTCTTCATTATTTTTCATTTGTACACACAGTTCGTAGCAATATATTTCTCTTCACATTTATTTTACACAGTTCAGTTTACTTATGAATTAGAATAGATTTTCTGCAACAGTTATCTCTTTCAATTCATATTATGTTTTAACTTTATGTTTAGCATTTAATTTCTGTCTCCTTAAGCATTTAAATTCTGTCTTTTTAATATTTATTAGCTTTTAGCTTATTATGTCTTATTACATCTTCTCTAGATAGTTTTTTTTTTTAGTTTACTCTTAGTTTTTATAAAAGTTTTTAAATTCTTTTCTTTACCCTCTAGTTCGATTCAAACACCAAAAGAGATGCATGAGCTTATTAAGCTCGGCTTATTTTCCAAATAAGCCTTGATATTTCTTAAGTTTGAGAGCATTTTTCTTTAATTTATTTTGCTTTTTAGATAGCTTATTAATTAGATCTATTAGTTTTATCAAGTTTTTCATAAAAAGTTTGCAACTTTTTTTTGAGTTTTCTTGAACAATAAGCTATTTAATAGCTTGTTCATTTAGATCTAGTCCTTAAACATACCCGATTCGCGTCTATTTATCGGAGTGGGCAACTTAGCTTCGGGTGGACTTAGATCTAATAGTTTTTAGTTATAAAGTTTTAATCTTTTTACCTTTTAGACTACTTTTAGCTTATTTCATATAATAGTATTGCTTATTATTGTTTATTATTGCTAACCTTTAATAATGTTCTTGTTTTTCTTTGATCTCTTATCTTTTGCGACCTAAGGCGTGGAGCTTAAGGGTCTTATAAGCATAAAAATAATTAAAGTTTAATCGTTCACTTTAAATACCAAACAAAACAAAAAGCAAAAATATTCCTTCAAGCATTTTAATAACAAACCTCAAACGACATCCTCCATTCACACCTCGTTGGGACACGACCCGGGTAACACTTGCCCAGAATCACATATATCTTACTTGTGAGTTTTGCACGTTGACCTTTTTCCCAAAAAGGTTGACTTGTCGACTCGCACGTATCGTGTATATTTGATATATATACTTTACAACTGATCAATTTTTGGCGCCGCTGCCGGGGAGGTTGTGTTGCGACAATATCGTTGAGGTTTAAACGATTAGTGACTTGAAGATCCTTCCTTGTGAAGTTATCGTTTTTATTTTTTATATATTTTCTTATAAAAAAAATAAAAAATAAATAAATAAATAAAATAAACCAAAAAATTTTGAAAAATCACAAACACTTTTCCTAAAGTGTTAAAAAAAATGCAAAACCCAAAAAGATTTTCTTTTCAAATTTTATTTTCCTTTTTCTTTTGTGTTTTTCAAATGTTTCTAAATTATAAAAATCCAAAAATAATCTTCTCATTCCTTTTATCCGTTTAATTCTTCTTTATGTCTTCATCTTACCATTATGGTTGTGAATGGTGTGGGGGTCCTCCAAATGGTGAAAATTGCCCCGGTTGTAGCATTGTAAATTCGGGAAACGGGTTTGTCTATGACCAAAATCCCTACAATGAAACAACCAATTTCCTTAACCAACCCCCACACCATGAGATGGAAACATATTTTTGTGAATATTGTGGAGGTCCACACCAAAGTTTTGATTGTCAAACAAGGAACACGCTTGTCTATGAGCAGGTTTCGTGTAACAATCAAAATTTTGGTTATGACCAATATCCATATGATTCACCGAGTCAGTCACAACAGTTTTACTGTTGTGAATTCTGTGGAGGTCCGCATTATAACTCCGATTGTCAAACGAGGAACCCGCTTGTCTATGAGCATGGCCCTTGTAACAATTATGATTATTCTTATCATGACCAAACTCCACAGTACCAAATGATTCAAACACAACCTCAGCCATTTCCTTAAGAACTTCTCCATGTTCTAGGTTTACTAAAAAAAGTTAAGGATTTGGTTAATAAACTTCCCCAAGAAGATCGTCATGAAAAATCTATGGAAGAATTACTAGCCGAAGAACGAGCAACACAAAGGCGTTCCATATTTCTCAAGGCTGCCATTCTCGATGACGATGATGAGGAAGACGACGAGGAGAGTGTTATTCCTTTGAACGATATCATTTCTCAACTCCCTCAGTCTATTGCAATCACAACCATCCTACAGACTATGGACTCCGAGGACTCTCTCATTATGGGGGATGAGCATCTTAGCACTATTCCTGAAAAGGAATCGGACGAATTCATAAAATCTAGTGTTGAGAACCTTTTCCCAATCCCAAGTGAGTCTGAGGATATATCCGACAATGAATGTGATGGGACTTTTCGTAGTGATTTTACTCTTGACATTGCGTAAGATTTTTCCGGGATTTTCTCTAACCCTCTTTTCAATTCCAACGATGATTTTTCCTCTAGTGATGACGAATCACTTTCGGATGAGGACGTTCCAAATGAAAGTATCAAAATCTATTTGAACTCTCTTTTTGAATTTGATGACGAGTACTTTTCTAGCAACGTAAATCCTCTTTTTGATGAAGTGTTAGAGAACGATGAGGTCAAGGACTCTATTATTTTTAAACTTGATGATATGACCTTAATTCTTAATCCCGAGATTCATAACGACATTCTTTCTCCGACATATGTGAGATTTCCCCTTGAGGATCGCCATTATATTGACTTCACATATGTCGTTCGAGTTTTTCTACCTTTCTTCACCTATAAGGTAGCTTGTCCTTTCCTTCTCTCCTTTGGGAGTGAAGACACCATTTTTGACCCCGGCATCTCCATTTATCATTCTTTTGAGCCGGGTGTATCTCATCGGAGTGGAACTTTCAAGAACTTTAATGTTTATCCAAACATATTGAATGAAAGTCTGATGGAGATTTTCTCTTCCACATGCTTCCCCAAGAACAAATGAATTCGGGGCGAGTCAAGCTATACGACTCGATAATAAACAAGCGCTTCGTGGGTGGCAACCCATGCTTATCTGTGTGTTTTGTACTTGTGTGCTAATAAGTGTAACGTGAGGAGTTCTATCTCTTCCATTTTTTGTGTTTTGTGTCTGTTGTCTTGTGCAGGGTTTGCCCGACATGTAAAGACTCTCGTGCTCATGGTTTTGTCTATCTCCACTCGAGTTTCATCTTACAGTGCTGAATGGGAAATCCGATATCCATAATCATATCGACTAACGTTATCTATTTGGCATAATTCATAAACGGCCTTAGATTTGCGTAAGACGACCCTTACCTTTAAAACATTGAGGACAATGTTTCGTTTTAGTCTGGGGGGGGTGATATTTTGATTTGATTTTACCTTTCATTTTGTCGTATACCCTCGCAACCCTGTTTTTCCACCAAAAATCCAAAAAAAAAAGAAAAATTTTAAAATTTTTGCAAAAATATCATAAGTGTTTTGACACATTGTTGACATTCCGTTGGTTAGAGTAGGAATAAAATTTTGACTTGACCGGGCGTGTTGAGCTCTAGCTTGTCCCCTTAACCTTTTTGACTAAGCATTCGCGGATCTTTTTATTAAAGATTTTAAATTTGCGAAGAACGAGAAATGATAGAGTTAATTATAAGTTGTGATGCTAAGCAAGGATTAGTTGGTTATCTTAAAAGTTCATCAGTGTAATTTGTAGTTTTTCCTCCCATAAGCTAAATTAGTGCTATTTTCAAATTTTTAAACTTAGAAATCGTTTTATTGCAAACTTTTATACATCATTGATATAGAGTACAAGTTTAACTTTTTATTTTAATTTTCAAACAAGCATACTTTCTTAAATTCGGAATAATGTTGCAAAAGCAAGTGAGTAAAATCACAAGTATGATGCAAGTATATGTATGTGTAAAAAAAAAATGATGAAAAAAAAAGTGAAAAACGAAAAATATGTGTTATGTGAATAAAAATGTTGTTATGAATAAATGTACGAAACTTACTTTTTCTTAAATTTAAATCGGAAGTTGAACTAGTATTCGTCAATTTTGTGTTAAAGTTTAACGGGAATTTGGTAGATTGTTGATTTCAAAAGACCCCGAAAACTCCGATACTATTCTCGAGGGTGTAAAAACCTAGCCTCCTAAGCTTTGCTAAAAGGACAAGCTGAGAAGAAAGTCGCTACATGGAGTGATCTCATCTTTGCGTCTTTAATCTTCAAATGATCGTCGGTTATTATCTATTTAAGTATTTAATATTAACTTAGCGGAAATCTTAGAAATCTTTGAAATCGAAATCCCGCTGATTCCGGTACTATTCTCTGTGGGGTGTCAAAAGCCTGGTCACCTAAAACCAACTGGTTTGGGATGTGCCGAGAAGAAATCCGTTACATGGAAAAGGCCCTTTTGAACCTTAGATTTCAAGATTCCCGGTGAATTAATATTTGACTTAAACAAGTAACAACCATAATAACATCGATTTCTTTGATAAAACTTTTGAAAATGAGCACACGTACCAAACTTATAGAATAATTGGGGAGTGAAAAGTTTACAAATTACATTCATGAGTAGCATTAGCATCTTAACTTGTATTTAACAATGATTTCATTTTTAAGCTTAGTTTGGGGACTCGTGAAAAATCAGGGACGATGAATTTTATCCGTATGGTCACTTCTTTATGAGTTGTGTTTCCTACTCCGTGATCCTAAAAGTTATTGTGAAATAACGAAAGTCAACAAACCGTCACATAAAAAGAGAAAAATACAAAAATAGTATAAGTATGAATAAAATGGAAAAACGGGGAGTTTTTAGAACTTTTGATTTCTCAATCTCTTTTGAATATTTTGCTACTTTTCAAAGTTAGTAAAAAGAGGTTTGAAATTTTTGGTTTCAAAAGCGTGAGTTGATAACATTGCGAGAGGACACGGCAATACCTTAGTCTGGGGGATTTTGGTATGTGTTAAATTACACATACATTTTACCTAATAAAACAGACTTAAAAGACTAAAAACATATAAAAAAAATATCATATATATGCTTGTTTTTGTGTTTATGCATGTGCAGGTACGGATATTGAGAAAAAAGACAAAAAATCAAGTCAAAAATGACAAAACCGAGCACAAGATTGGAAAGAGCACGAAGTTACGAGTCTATCAAAAATTTTATTTGGAGCATCATGGCAAAAGACGGAATGGTGAAAGACTAAACAAAGCCGAACGATGATTAATGCCAAATTTATTTGTTAAATTCGGGCCAGCCACAAAATTCATTTGAAGCCCACCAAGTCATACAAAGCCCAACGTGGCCCAAAGAAATAAAAGGGAGCAAAAAGGCCAGCGCATATTTAAAGTCCACATGCCAACAATGAAAGAAATGAAAATATCAGATATAAAATAGAGCGCTTGGCCATGTGATGTCCCTATCTCAACAAGTATTAAATGAAGAAAAATATCTCAAATTGCCTAGTAGCATGTACGTGATTCACACTCCTCAAAATTAATAGAAGGAGGCGCGTGACCACTGCTCCTCAACCACTCTCACGTCCACTATCAAAGCAAATGCCCAATTAGAAGCTGACACGTAGCGCTGGTCCTTTAGCTTGGAGGCTACGCATTGGTTCTTTATAAAGAGCAACGAGTAGGAGATCACCAGTAGTTAGTTTAGTTTTAGTTTTTTTTTTTTTTTTTTTTTTTTTTTCTCTTCATTATTTTTATTTTACACACAGTCAATATGTTTTCTCTTCACATGTTATTATTTTACACAGTTCATGTAATGCTCCGAGCTCAAGAAAGTTTTAGATAGTAAATTTTCTCTTCACATTTTATTTTTAACGCACACACAGTTCTTCTTTGTATTAAAATAGGCAGTTTTTCTCTTCATTATTTTTCATTTGTAAACACAGTTCGTAGCAATATATTTCTCTTCACATTTATTTTACACAGTTCAGTTTACTTATGAATTAGAATAGATTTTCTGCAACAGTTATCTCTTTCAATTCATATTATGTTTTAACTTTATTTTTAGCATTTAATTTCTGTCTTCTTAAGCATTTAAATTATGTCTTTTTAATATTTATTAGCTTTTAGCTTATTATGTCTTATTACATCTTCTCTAGATAGTTTTTTTTTTTTTTTTAGTTTACTCTTAGTTTTTATAAAAGTTTTAAAATTCTTTTCTTTACCCTCTAGTTCGATTCAAACACCAAAAGAGATGCATGAGCTTATTTTCCAAATAAGCTTGACATTTCTTAAGTTTGAGAGCACTTTTCTTTATTTTATTTTGCTTTTTAGATAGCTTATTAATTAGATCTATTAGTTTTATCAAGTTTTTCATAAAAAGTTTGCAACTTTTTTTTGAGTTTTCTTGAACAATAAGCTATTTAATAGCTTGTTCATTTAGATCTAGTCCTTAAACATACCCGATTCGCGTCTATTTATCGGAGTGGGCAACTTAGCTTCGGGTGGACTTAGATCTAATAGTTTTTAGTTATAAAGTTTTAATCTTTTTACCTTTTAGACTACTTTTAGTTTATTTCATATAATAGTATTGCTTATTATTGTTTATTATTGCTAACCTTTAATAATGTTCTTGTTTTTCTTTGATCTCTTATCTTTCGCGACCTAAGGCGTGGAGCTTAAGGGTCTTATAAGCATAAAAATCATTAAAGTTTACAACTTTAATAACTTTTATTAAGCTATTTAGTTAACAAAGTTTTCAACTTTATTAACAAATTAGTAAAATTAAAGTTAATGGAGAAATAAACTTTAATAATTTATTTAGTTTATAAGATCGGGTGGTTATTCTCTCGTATAAATCACCGGGTCTTAATCTCATTCCTTTTTATCATTTTTTAGTTTAAATACGTAGTTTAATATTATGTTTACTATTGTAAAATTAATTGTTATTAGTTTAATTATTACTTAGCAAGCATATCTTTTTATTATCTTATTTTCTAGAGCTTATTATTATCTTTGTAGTTTTGCTTAATTAATCTAGTTTTAATCACTTAAAATAATTTTTAATCTTTCACTTTAAATACCAAACAAAACAAAAAGCAAAAATCATTCCTTCAAGCATTTTAATAACAAACCTCAAACGACATCCTCAATTCACACCTCGTTGGGACACGACCCGGGTAACACTTGCCCGGAATCACATATATCTTACTTGTGAGTTTTGCACGTTGACCTTTTTCCCAAAAAGGTTGACTTGTCGACTCGCACGTATCATGTATATTTGATATATATACTTTACAACCGATCACTAGTGTATGACTATATGACTTCTAAGGGTTTATAGTGATAGGCATACCTAATTTCTAATGTGTTAAAATGACATAGTGTGGGTGCAAATTTTACAATCAAATCATGTAAAATGCACATAAGGAATAAATGCAAACATCATGCAAAACATGATAATCATTTAGCATTTAAGATCATGAAGACATTTAATAATATCTTACGAGAATATGTTATCATTTTGAAACACATATGTGGGATGCAAGCAATCTAGGTTTGCTAAGGAAGATCCTAATTACTACTTGTTCAAAATGAAATCCAAACGGGAGATAAAGTTCACCGATGTAAACTATCTCTAGTCAAATGTAGGAATGAAAAATTTTCAAGTTAGAGAATGAGTATGAGAATATCACTAGTGGTGCTCAATTCAGGCTAAACACGACCATTTTTACGGGTTATACCACGAACCCAACTTCTCTCCTGGAAGCAATTCAACCGTTAGGTCAAATTGAATTTCTAATGCGATAGGTTCTCCAGTAGTCATTCTCATGTTAGAAAAATTTAAATTCCTATATTTGCCTATCGAAGTATAGCAAAGATGATATTAGCTTATTTCGCTAATACATGGCCTAATATGACTCAACTAACCATACTTTGAAAGTCGGTTAAGAAAATGACATGTCTTACACAACTCCTAACAAAGGCAAGCGAAATGTTTTAATTTCGTGTTTAAGATTTAGAGGTTATTTGATGGAGATGGTGCATTTTATGATCTCTTGGACAACATCTTTGTTTGTTGAGTTGTTACATGTTATTTTAAGATGATTTGGTTTCCTAGAATCAAGAGACACTCTAATGTGATACAATGTAGAATCTACTACATCGTGTGTGTTTCAAGAATGCTCATTTGCATATCTTGAGAAAGAAATCTAGTAAAGGTTACTTACCTCAATAGATCTTGTGAGTATTATATTTAAAATGAGGCATACTGTATATTTCAACAGATATGCTTTTCTAAGAGGAAACTTATCACTCTTACGAATGCTTAGAAAAACAAGTATTTTAGTGTATGACTAATATTACTTGTTTATGCAATGACACATGTTGTTTTGGGTTATTATTCAAATCTAATATCCTATATTCGTTAACAAGATGCAATGTATTCTCTTGTAACATAACCATTCATGTTACAAAGGGAATAAGATGCATAGGATATAAGTTATCATTTGTCAATCTTTTGATAAGAGAAATACATGTGATATTCTCAAAGATTGATGACTTACATAATAGTTAATAACATATTATGTGTGACACTTTTACTAGACATGTGATTTTGAGTGTTGAGTCGTTCATGAGCAAAGTTTACATATGTCGTTTGTTTGCTCGTGTTTGGTTTTTCGGAAATGACACATTTACTAATTGCATTCCAATGTAAATTACTTGTATATTTCGGATGAAACATCCAAGTTGTCAATCCTACTTAGTTGTGTATTTTATTCATCTTTTAAACATGTTAGTTTAAAGTTTGGAACACAACCATTGGACAAGAAGACTCAATATGGCATCTTCAACACAAGTGTGAGTTATGATCCGATGCATATTATTTTCGTCTTGAGAGGACGCCATTATTTTCATAACAATCGAGTGTGATTGAGTATGTAGATTCAAGATAATATATTTCATCATATTTTGATGTTATCTTAAAGCTAGACAAATAATGACTCCAATTTCATGTCCATACTCGAAAACTTGTCAATTAGATTCGATAATGATATCAATCATAATTTGAATAATGAATTGATATGTACTCGAAATCTTTCTTGACCCTCACGATCACTCCTTTTAAAAAGAAAATAAAAATTAAGTGAATGTGTTCCATTTATTCTAATACTAGTTGTATGTGTGAGGTTAATGACATATTAAGTTACTATTTCGATATTGTCATTTATTTTTATTTGCGAAAAACTATTTATATTATTAAGTATAATATTCTTAGTTTTTCGACACCTCATTAGTATAAAAATAATTATCTTAACAATTTTTATACAACATACGTAAAATACTAAATGTTTAAAACATTTTGTATGTGTGTTAAATCAATGCAAGTTTAATACATTTTCTTTTACTTAAATACTAATGTATTAAAATGATCTTTTATCTTGTTTAGACAACCCATGGTCAAGCAAGACAAAATGATGTAATGTTTTAAAGATCATGTTACGGATTTTATGAGAGTGTTAAGTATTTTGAGGTGATATAACTTTTACACTTAAACCTTTGGAAAAATAATTGTATAAGACAATATCTTTCGACACACATGATCAACCAACTTAGTTTCTATTCCTAAGAAGGTTACTAAACCATTTTAAAAACTTGCAACATATGCAAGAAAAATGGTCTATGTCTATATGCAATGCAAACTAATTACTCAATCTAGTGCAAGAAATTTAGCATGAGCCTTATAAACGCATAAACCGGAAAACTATAATAAACAAATAGCAACAAGGCATGAAAGACGCTTATGCTTATAGATAAAATTAGCTCAACTAAAGATAACAATAAGCATACAAAAATATTAACTAACAACACTAAGACACAAAGAAAAACAAGTAGTCATTTAGCATAACACACAAAAATACTTATCGTCATTTTGTGTATTAAGTATAACAATGTATACTTAGCTTGATTTTATTTGAAAATAAATTATTTTTCACCCCATTTCAAAATTTGATCAAGTTCAACACTTTGAAAATATGAATACATCAATGTGTGATGTTCTCTTTGTAATTTGACAAAAAATTTGTGCAATCGGCATGCCCGGAAAAGACTCTCTGTTACGAATTAAAGACTCTCGTAAATTTTACATTACAATCATTTTTCAAAAATATTTTTAAATGAAATTAGACTCAATTACGTTTAAAAAGATAGGTGGCACGACTCCTACGGACATACGGTTGATTTTATACGAATTTTTAAAAATTACCCAATTCTGAAAAACAGACGAAGGTACCGTTAAATTTAGCGGTACCGTCCGTATTTAATGGTACCGTCTGTTATATTTAACGGTACCGTGACCTGTTATTACAGTTTTGAACAACACCAACCGCATCACTTTACGACTCGTTCTATAGACATGACCGGACACTTACAAACTCTATTCTTTTAGTGGTTTAAGAAAATCTTCAAGCTAGTATGACAAAGTATACTTAACAACAAAACTTGTAAGCATTAAGCTACTAAATACTTTTCATATTTTATCACCTTCATAGGTAATTTGATACATGGATCGTACTCAATTTTGAAAACCATTTGTTTTAAAAATTTGAGCGACGTGGCTCTAGTACCAATTGTGGAAACCGTAGAGGGGGGTGAATACGTTTCCATTAAAAACTTAAAAACTTTTTGTATCAAACACCCGATCAAGTGTGACGTAATATGAAAAGTGTCAACAAAGATCATACAACATCTATAGATGGTATGAAGTAAACTACAACACAAACACAATCAAACCATGACACAAGCATAATCAACATATTATAAGCAACAAACCACACAAACATAAATGCAATGCAACTATAAATATAAAGCGATAAAGAATAAAATAAAAGTAAAGAGATAAGTAAGAAGGCGCAAACCAGACACGGTGATTTATAGTGGTTCGCTCACGAAGCTCCTCTTCGCCCTACTCCACTCCCCGAGTACCCAACTCGAGAGTTACTTCACTAATCAACAAGCTCCCTTCAGGCGGAGAAAACCGTACAACGTCGCTTATCCTTATTTCCGACACTAAGCTAAATGTCGAGTACTAATCTTAGCTAGTACCAATCTACCACGATCCACATGATCTACTCACGATCTACCCTTGATCCACTTGATCAATACACAAGCCCACAAGCTACAAGAGATCTCCAAGATCTCAACAAGATCACAATGATCTACTCCCACTTGACTCGATCTACCCAATCTACCCTTGATCTACTTGATCAATCACACAAGCCCACAAGCTTCAAGAGATCTCCAAGATCACAATGATCAACCCTCACTTGACTCAATCTACCCTTGATCAACTTGATCAACACACTAGCTCACAAGCTACAAGAGATATTCAATATCTCTATAAGATCACAATGATCTTCTCTCACAAACTCTCAAAAGAAACATAGACTTGATGTATACTATGATACAATCAAGTGTGTAACAAATGTTACAAGTGCTCTACCTACAACTACAACACTTTGTATCTTCTTGGATACCTTGTGTTCTTCTCTTGCACTAGAAGAGGAATGAAGAGGATCACTTGGTTGGATGATTGGATCACTCTTTAACAAACTAAGACTCTCTAAATGATCAAAGAAAGTGATCTAAATAAGAAGGGATTAAACCAGAGAATACTGACTGAAAAAATCAAGTTGGAAGTGTAAAATGGTCCACTATTTATAGGCAAAGAGAAAACTAGCCGTTACAGAGGGACGACACCACTAATTTTCAGACGACACCACTAAATTTAGTGGTACCGTCGGTACTTTAGTGGTACCGTGAACGCTCCTCTGTTTGTTTTTAGTGGGGAAGGTTTATTGGGAATGTTTGGAGTTGTTTTGGGGGTGGGGGGGAAATAGCTGTTGGGATTTTTAAACTTATTTTTCAAAATAAAAAATTTCTTTTTAATTCAAAAATAATTTGTAAAATGTATTTTTGAAAAAATGTTTTGTCACATTAAAAATGTGAAGTTTAGAGAAAAATATAATCCTTTGATCATTTGTCAAGTAGTAGATTTGTTTGTTCATACCTTGAGTGATTTACGTCGGGATGGAAATCTACGACCTTGTTGAAGCATACTTGAGACGTCGAGAGGTGTTGATGTAAGTATGCATTGATGATTTGTGTTTACAAGTAACTTGCACATTTTACGTTATGCATTACAAGTTACATGTTTGTCATTATTAAAACCGAAGAAACCGTTTAGTTTAAATATCGTAATATTTGCACTAACAGAGTCATATAATGGGCTTGCTATAATTATATTGGTTATTTACCTTTCCTACGCTAAAAGATTTGCATTTATTCAGATGGCCACGGTTGCTGCTGATCTGGGGCTTCGACATCAGAAACACCGGTAATTTGCCTATCAAATACCTTTTTTCACAACTCATAATATGCTTCGTATATATTACAGCCCGACGTTTAGCTATTATCTGTCGATGTGTCGGTTACGTTATTTATCATATTTATCGCCTCTTATTAGTGATAACAAGCTTGGGAAGTTGGACATATAAGAGACGTCTTAAGTTCTAGTAAGTCTTTACAAGGTCACGTGTTGTTAGAGGTAGTATCATAGATAAAAAGATGGTCCTGATGTCGCTTATGCCAATAATCAATCGAGTCATCCTATAACTAAATGCAGTTGACCTTATTTGTGCTTACGTTATTTTATTGCCGCATACAAAATATAACTAACCTTTTAGGTATGTTGCTTCTTTGCCGCGTGGAAAGATATAATTGGTAGTTTAACTTATATTAATTTTTAACAGTTTGTTGTTGCAATAGGTATAAATGAAGGGCTACAAAGAAGTTGTAGCAGTTCGCAACGGAATAATGGACGGAGGCGCTTGATGGCACAGGGTAAGTAAAATTATTAATTCCTGTGTAATCGCCCATAGGACGTGGCAATAACCTAATCTAAACACCCCTTTACTGATCTTGGAGTGTCATTTGTTTAGTTCTTGAATAATTGTTGCTTTTGTGTAGGCGGATACGGATGAAGAAGACCAAACTGCCCAAATGGAATTGTCTCGGTATGTTGTAATTAGAGTGCTTACGGTTTTTATTATATGTAATTTTCTGGACCGCATTGTTTATTATGTTGCTTTTACATTTACAGTGCTTAAATGTTCTATCCAAGAAACATGACATATACTGTGCTTCAGAAATGGGATCCCAGTGTAAAAAAGCTCAGCTGAATGACGGTCGTCACCTCGAGAAACGTCCCACTCAATTCGATGAGAACAACTTCGACTTTACTGAAGTTGGGCAGGAAGAGGTGCTCTTACAGTTTGAAGCAAGTGAACACGGTGAGTAGAAAAAGTTAATTTGAAACCATTCTTCAATAAACACTCCTTTTACATTATGTTGATTTAATCATGTATGTATTATGTAAAACTTTGTTAAAACCGATTTGCATAATCTCATATTAAAACCGATTTACTTACCTTATTGTGTTGCTTTTTCTCCTTGGTTAATTCCATATTCGGTAAAACTTTGTTTCATATATAAAGGTAAATTTGAAACCAGATAGGTTCAGCTGGTAGGTTTGACAAAAGAGCAGCACAATATTTGCAGTCGTTATCCCAATCTCATGGCATATCAAATGTACGGAATCTCCGAAGTAGGCTGAATATCAATCCTTCACAAGGCGGTGCTTAAAAAATTATAGCAAATGCCCCCGCCGCAACGCGGTGGGCTACTGCACCTCGTTTCATAACAAGTATGAAGGAGAAATGGAACCGTAGTTGCAAGACTAGAATGAATTACCACTTTTTAAATTATTAAATGTATAAATATAATTTTCTCGTAAAACAACGTTACTGTAACACACCCAAATTCGGGTCCAGTGGAAGCATACATGTCGCTGGGGTGCTACTAAATTGGTATCATAACACAGAGTAAAGAGAACGGATTTACCGTATCCGTTAAAAGAAATTTTTATACTCAAAAGTATGTTGTTTTACATCGTTCAATGAAATGCGGAAATATAAGCCCATAAAAGATTTCAAGTGGTCCCGAATATATCAGAGTCTTCTATGACCATGCCATGCCATGCCAACGGCCTCCAATAGTGTGCTATCGCGTTATACCTGAAAATACATGCTAAAGTGTCAACACGAGGTTGGTGAGTTCATAGAGTTTAGTGTAAAATGTAAAACATTTGAATAAGAATTTCCCAGCAAAGGCATTGTAAATCCACTCAGTCCCAAGTCCCGCCCATACAAGACTTGCAACCTGTGTGTTCACAACCCACTGCCAAATAAGATTTGGTTTAGGTAAACAAAAGTAATATATGGACCAAGATTTAAAATAAATTTAGTTCGACCAGTATATTCGGTTATGTGACTAGTTCATTCTGTCATGTGACCCGTTCATTCGGTCATGTTACCCGTTCATTCGGTTACCCATACATTCGGTTATGTGACCCGTTCATTCTGTCATGTATGTACATAGTAGTGGAGCCGGTTCATTCGGTTAAGCATGCATAATCGTTTAAAGTGCTTGTGTCCATGAGTAATAGGAATTAAGTATGAAACAAGTGAATATACAACGCATTCGAGTGAATAACAAAGTCATAAGTAGAACAAATAATGGTTTGACTAAACAAGTAGCATATTCAAGTAAATCAAGTATAGCATTTAGCTGAAAACGAGCATGTATTCTCCCCCGTAGGTTTGAAATGAAATACTAACTTGAAAAATGGGGCTATGAAAACTCACCTGATGCAATAGTAATGATGACAAAAGTGGATACACTGAAATGAGGCACGATCTCTTACCGCAACCTAATATAAATGATATGATCTAATGTAAGTCATCAAATGATGCTACACATGCAAATACGTATGTTATCGTTACCACTCGTGAAATTTGAAAATAACGTTTATCGTCGAAAAATATATTTTTGACGTCTTGTTGAGTTATAAAATATTTTACGTGTATATATGTTGTAATGATATCCCACGATCGTCGTTTGGTGATTTATAGAAAAATAATAGAGTTTCCGTCGTAATTTAATATTTTTCAACCACTAATAGAAATGACTAAGTAGCCTCGCAAAGCTAGTCGTAAGTTGGTGAATATTGAGTGTTAGAAAACGATCCTCGTGTTTTTAGAAAGCTTGTAACAACATCTTAAATTCGTATCATCGAACTTTTGTCCATATGTGTCCCGATCATAAAGAAAAATAAGCGTCCAGTTAGTTAGTCGGCTAAATTTACTGTTTTTGTGTAGTTTTCGGGTATTTTTGGAAGGTCGTATCTTATTAGTTACAAGTCCGGTTGACTAACGGCTGGTCAATTTGGAAAATAGGCCGGGAGTACTTGATTTCACTTCAAAGGGTTAATGTCTCAAACTGACTCGATTAATGAGAAAAATGGCTCTCAACATGGCTACTCGCAAAAACAGTTTTACACTTAGAAACCTTTTTATTAAAAGCTGATAAAAATATGTTGTGAACGTCGGGTTTCAAAAGCTTGTATCTTGGTCGTTATAAGCTCGTTTTCTACGTTCTTTATGTCCTCAGCTTCGTCTTATAGTGAACTAATATATTTTTGATATTTCGGCTCATCTAGATCGCGTTCAACGCCTCGTTTTACCCATGGAAAATCGTGTAACAGCACACATTTTTCAGAAAATATAGTTTTCGTCGTTAAACTTAAAATTAAGGTATCTTTCTCGTCGTAAGCTCGTTTTTACTCATTCCAGCGGCCACGGCTTCGTTTTTTAGTGTATTTTCTAAATATGCAAATCAAAATAACCCATGATCTACTGATTTTTCCAGAAATTGCAAAAATGGACAGAACCTTCACTATAACTTGTAATAATCAATTTTTCTAGTTCAATACTTGTATATATATCCCTTCCAATCAACACCAAAACTATTCTAAGCCTACCATACACCTTCTTAGGGTGTTATGGGTTCTTAATCTTCACCAAAAATGGTGGATCTCATAAGATCACTAATAAAGTTCTTTAAATCCATTTTAGTAACATAAATATGTTTTAAGTGGTATATAACATATGTATATTTGCATGATTTGTTACTAGAACATCAAAATAGATTAAATGGAAGTATGAAAGAGTAGAAAAATTATTTAGAAACTTACTTGAGGTTTGATGAGTTTTTGGAGCAAAATACTTAAGTAACCTTGAGGTTTTTATTTCAAAACCTTAACTAGGGCACTAATAGAACTTGAAATACTTGATCTTGAAAATTTTGGTGAACTTTCTTCTTGTTTTCTTGCTTTGGCCGAACCATATAAGAGAGTGGGAGAGAATGAGAGAATTTTGCTAGATATTTAGTTACTTGTATGTGTTAATGAAATTTTGTAAGTAATATAACTAGTAGTAGAATTTGTAGTCAAAGTAATCAAGTGAAATTTGGACTAGAGGGGGGAGGGGGGGGGGGGGGACATGGGGCGGCAATTGGGGGAAAGGTGGAAGAGTTTTGTGGCTAATTAATAATCTTGTCTATTTGGTGCAAGACTTAGTTAATTTGGTTAGGGTATTATGTGTTATCGGGTATCGAGTTAGCTAGAAATAAATTTTGACGAAACAAAATAAAGTATGACGAAGTTGTAAAAATTATAAAATCACATTTCTTGCAAGAATCGGGTGTTCAAATAGTTATCGCGTTGAAATTTCGTAAACCGTCGTAGTTATAAGCTTTTGACGATATATATAGTAAATGATTTAAAAACTCCGGGTAAACTAATAATATAGTTTTTATATCATTATAATGAGTGTGAAAATATATTAGGACCATAGTCTGGAGTGTTGGGTATATTGTTCGTAGTAAATGACTGAGTGGTAGCGTTTATTTAATAAATAAATATACGTTAATTGAAATTACGCAAACCCGTGAATGACCTAGCATGCAGATGATGTTACTGATGATATGTAGACTACTCTAGCCTATATGATATGTCCTTAGTGATGTTTCATGAATCCACAGCTAAACCCTCACGGTTACGCGAATTCGGAATACCCGTAAACCTAGTTTACGAAATGATGAAAGATAACCATGAATAGTGATTTCCCTCCGGAATGAATAGTGTTTCGTGAATAGTAAAATTTTTGAAAACATCTCAAAGTCGCAAACTGACTTCAAAAACGATGAATAGTCAAATGATGAATAGTGATTCGTGAATAGTAAATTTCGAAGTTTGGAAAATGACCCGGAATTGCTATGTGTCACAGTTACAATTTTTGAAACTCTTGTTTCACCGGCGTTTAATTTTGGAGATAGTTATCAAGATTAAAAGCTCCTACTATCTTTTACCAAACAAAGCTTTTCGTAAATGAAGGCTTATTTTTCAAAACAAAAAGCTAAAAGCTTCAAAATCATTTAAAAAGCTCGTTGGCTAGTTGCTGTTAGAGCTTTTTCTGGAAATAAACTTTTACAATTTACGATCACTCTATGCTATCTTTACATATGCTTCAAATGACACTTAACACACAACCTCTTCTTATTTGACGAGTCACTCACATATCGTCGGGTGAAAGGTCTTTGGTAGAGCTCGAGTTTTGTACTAGGGCTACGACCTATATTGGAGGTGAAGCTCCACTTTTACTCTGTATTTGTTTGACATAGTAAATTATAGTTGTTAAGATGATGAAATATGACAAAGAAACTAATTTAAATATGGGATTTTTTAAAATGTGCCCTGAGGGCACATGTTTGAGTTTTATATAAAAGTAAAGTCGGAGATTATTAAATACAAATTTACATTTAATTATGGTAACTAATAACTATATTTAATGAGAATTAAATGCATTTTCTGATATAAAAAAAAAGTTGGTGTTCAATAAATATAACTTAACATTTCCTTAAGGGCACATGTTAGAAAAAACCCTTAAATATAAACTTATAAAGTTATTCATGCAAATAACACTTTTATTAATCTTGTGAGTTTTTTTTTTTTTTTTTTTTTTTTTTTTTTTTTTTTTTACGGTAACTACATGTATGTAGTTTCTACTTTAAGACCTTATCAAACCTACTATTATTCATTTCAGTTTTTGTGTTTGAAGATTGATATGAAGGAAAATGTAATAGATAAATAGTGACAGATGCATATCAGCATATGATACGGGGAACTACGGGTCGTTTTATAGGTGGTAACTTCTTCTTGATTATTTCAAAGATGATTATTATGTGAATTATTGTGATAAGAATGTACAAAGTTGGCCCATTACATGTTTATTTATGGGCTTATGGCCCTATTGCTACAGAGTGTTTATATTACATTTTTTTGTAATAAACTTGATTAGTTATTTTCTGGTTGCTACAGTGTGTTTATAAGCTTGTTCATGGTTGATCAGTTGTTTATACACACCAATACTATATAGGCTAGTAAGCTATTAGCATAACAAAAAAAGGAAGTGTGATTCGACAGTGACAAACACAATAGATTCACAACCAATTAAAGTCCCACTAGCATAATATATCTTCAATAATTGAGTAGCGAGAGAGACGGGTTTTAGTTAGATAGAAACACATATGTGAATCATTTTAGAAACATCGTCTTGCAGTTGACAAGGTATCACGCCCAATTAAAATCGCAATCAATTTCTTCTCAAAAAGTCTAATGTTCAATTAATCTATTTCTCGAGAAGTATTTGGAGGCCGGTTATAATGAAATGGTGTTGATGAAGGTTTTGACAAATAAATAAGGGGCAATTACATATATGTCCCTGCTAAGTTAGTTTATTACATATATATCCAAGCTTAAAATTTAATTACATATATCCTCTTCCTAAACACTCTTAATTACATATATACCCAATTCATTTAAAATAGCTTATTAAATGACTATTGTACCCTCTGTAATTGCAACATCTAGGCCTTTTTGCATGTCGGATGATATAACTAGTCCATTAGGTGTACCAATTGCTTTCTTAAGTAATTCAAGAAACCATATCCAAGAATTTTTATTTTCCGACTCAAGTACACCATAAGCAACAGGAAAAATAGAATTGTTACCGTTCACACTTGTAGCAGCGACTAGGACTCCATTAAACTTCCCTTTAAGATGACATGCATCTAGAAGGGGGAAATATATTAATGTTAATAAGGGTATAATAGTCATTTAATAAGCTATTTTAAATGAATTGGGTATATATGTAATTAAGAGTGTTTAGGAAGGGGATATATGTAATTAAATTTTAAGATTGGGTATATATGTAATGAACTAGCTTAGCAGGGACATATTTGTAATTGCCCCAATAAATAAAAGAGTAAATTACACGGATGGTCCCTGTGGTTTGTCAAAAATTTCACCTATTGTCCCTCAAACTTAAAAGTTGCATGTATCATCCCTATCGCTGCCAAAGAATAACATGAATGGTCCCTTTGTTGGATGGCCGTCTATTTCGCCGTTAAACGTCATCCACGTGATAAACATGTGAGGGTAATATCGTCTTTTTCCCTATGTAGTTGACTGATACTTAATTTTTTTCCCTTCCCAATAAAAACTCACATCACTTTCTTCTCACATTTAATTTTCCCTCTCCTCTCTCTAATACCATCTACCCACCCAAACTGTTCATCTTCAATCCCAAACCCTAATTAAATCAAGTTTGATCTTATGCACAATGGTGTTGGTAGTGTGGAATATACGTGACGCTAATAAAAATTATGCAGTCGTGGATTATGCTCGTGTTTATGGTAAGTTACTTTTGTGTTTTTGAAGGTTTTATACGAGTATCAATTTTGATCATGAAAAATGTTGTTAACACTGTTTAATGAGATTCTTATATGAAAACCCTAATTAATAATGTGTTTTTTTGTGTTTTTTCCAGCCAAGGACCCTAACTTCTTTAGTCTGAAGATTCATCATGGAGGGATGTTTTCAGAGTCACCAGGAAGGCAATATGTTAATGGTAGGTTTAGCTATGTTGATAACGTAGATGTGGATTTGTTTAGTGTGATTGAGTTAAATGAGATGGTTATGATGCTAGGTTATGAAGGGGATAGGATAATGTTCTACCAATATTTGATCCCTGACCTTGATTTAGACCATGAGATTAGAGCTTTAGGCAGTGACCAAGATGTGCATTAACTTTGTAGGTTTGTAATGTTAGGTCATAGGTTGTTGAATGTGTACATTGAAGATGTTGAAACAACAGTAGACACTTATACTCCCTCACCATTTAAGAGGTGTACCATTACTGAAATAGAAAATGAAGAAGTTGTTGCTAACAAATCTTGTGCTAAGCAGTTAACTTTAGAATGGTTTGGGAGTGAAATAGGTCAAAGCAGTGGGGTTAATAATGCGGGTGAAAGTAGTGGTGCTAAGGAAATAGGTCAAAGTGAGTTTGCAAAAGATTTTTACTCTGCTTTGGACAACCCAGACTTTGATCCTTTCCTTGATTTAGATGATGCTGAGGTAGTTGCTAAGGCTACAAAGGTTGAGCAGACATTACACACTAATGAAGTAGAAGAAGTAGCAGATGATGAAAGTGGGGAAGATAGTAAAAGTGGGGAAGATACTGATGATGAGGAAGACAGTGATTACATTGTTGATGAGGTTAATGATATCAATGAAGTAGAAGTAGACATGGAAAACTTCCATGCTAATTTAGATGTGAATGAAGAGTTTATGGGCAGTGGGAAAAAGAAACGTGTTTCTTTTGAATAACCTGTTGATGTGGAAGTATTAGACAATGATGAATTTGAAAGTGGGGATGATGCAGATGATGATGTAGAGAAGGCTAGGAAAAAAAAAGTTAAAGGAGTTAAGGAAACAAATGGGTAAGAATGCAGAAGATGGGAGTAACTAAACATACTTCTTCGTAGGGCAAGGTATTGGAACTGCAAAAGAGGCTAAGGAGATGATTAAGCTGCATTCAATTGAAACAAGGAGGCAAATTGAGTTGAAAAAGAATGATAATGTAAGAATTAGAGCAGAGTGTTTTGGTACCATTCCAACACTTGGAGGTGATGATGCAATTGGGCCTGCTGTGCAAAGTTGTTCAGTTGGGCCTGGTGGTAAGGTTGGCCCAACAGGAGTTAAATGGACAAAGACAAAGATTAGGGCAGAATCTCCAATAAAGGAGAAAATGACAAAAACCAAAATAAGGGCAGGTACATCTCCACTAAAGGCAAAGGGCATTAATGTTGGTAAACCTAACAAGAAACCAACAGTTGAGAATAAATGCCCTTGGTCTTTACAAATATCAAAATGCAATGATGAGACATGGTCTGTGAGAACATACAAACCTGAACATAGGTGTTTGCAAACCAGAAGAGTCAAAGCTTGTACAACAAATTTCATAGCAAAAGATATCCTGCGTCAAATTGAATCAAACCCAGGTATACCTATTAAAGTTGTTCAAGCCCAAAGTCAGCAGAAGTTTAAACTTGCAATATCTAGGATGAAAGCATTTAGAGCTAGGGCAAAAGCTGTTAACTAATTAAGAGGAGACTACACTCAACAGTATGCAAATTTGAGGAATTATGTATTGTTGCTGAAGGCTAATAATCCTAACACAACTGTTAAAATTCAGTGTGAAAGACCATCAAATCCAGAAGAAAACGCAAGGGTTTTTAAGAGAATTTACATATGTTTAGGTGCAACAAAAGAAGGATCCGGGGCTGGTATGAGGGATTTATTAGGGTTGGATGGCGCCTTTATGAAAGGACCATTTCCTGGTCAGTTATTGACTGCTGTAAGTGTGGATTCAAACAATGGGATATACCCATTGGCATATGGTATTGTTGAAACAGAAAACTTAAGAGTCTTGGACTTGGTTTGATCAGTGTGTAGTTAATGTGTCTCAAAGAACATGCACTTGTAGGTATTGGGAATTAACTGGCATACCATGCAAGCATGCAGTAGCTGTTAATTGGGACATGGCTCAGAACAATATGAATCCTGGTCTAATAGAAGAGTGGGTGCACCCTTGTTACAGACTTGACACATGGAGGAAAATGTACTCACACACCATTGGTCCAATTAATGGTCCAACAATGTAACCTAAGTGTCAAATCCAGACAACTATCCTTCCACCAACATATCATCCACAACCAGGCAGACCAAACAAGAAAAGAAAGAAATCTGCTAGTGAAAAAATAGATATGGTTAAGGATGGTAAGCTTTCAAGAGCCATGAAGACTGTTACTTGTGATTTGTGCAAGCAGACAGGGCACAACAAAAGAACCTGCAAGACTCAAGGTGGTTAAAACAACAACAAAAAAAGAAAAGTTAATGTTGATAGTTCTGTTGCTAGTGCTGCTCCTAGTCAAAGTCAATCTGCATGTGCACCTCCAAGTCAAAGTCAAGCTCCAAGTCAAAAAAAGAAGACTGCAAGTAAACCTGCTGAGAAGGTTAAGAAGACTGCAAGTGGAAATCCAAGTCAGGCTGTTGTTAAAGGTAAGAAGATTGGTTCAGGTCAAGCCACAAGTCCAAAGGGTAAGAAGAAATATGTTTGAAGAAGGCTGCAAGTAAAAAAAACTCTTGTTTTGGTAAAAAAAAAAAAAAAAAAAAAAAAAAAAAAAAAAACTCTGTTAAATGTGTTATCTAGTATGCTGGTGCTACAAATACTTAATTTCATTTTGGGTAGTTGTTATGTTGGTTAGAATTGTTATTTGCAGTAGTCTATTATGTATGGCAAGTGGTCCCTAGAATTGCACTTGTTATGACAGTGGTTCCTTCTAAGTTTTTAATGGACAGTTATGCCCATTGTGGTTAACATGGGTCATTGTGGTTTAAAAGTGTTATTTGCAGTTATTGCTCTTGTGCATTGTGGCTAAATGTTATTGGCATTGTAGCATTTAGTTATTGCTATTGTGCATTGTGGATAAAAGGGTCAATTTTTATTTATTTTTTATTTATTTACTCCCTCCGTCTCAATTTAATTGTCCATATTTCCTTTTATGGATGTCTCAAATTAATTGTCCACTTTCCTTATTTAGTAAAAACTAGAGAATCTAGTAGAGGAATATTCCATTTTAGTGGTTGAAAATTAAAGTGGCCCCACTTTTATTAAACTTTGTGTTTTCTCTCTCCTGACAAATAAATTGAGATGGAGGGAGTATTTATTTATTTATTTTTTTGGTTTTGACTTTTAAATGGGGCATTTTCAGTTGCTAGTATACCACAGCAACACAAGAACAACTAAAACCAAACATAACCATTGCATAACATCTTTCTGGTTGCTTTTGACTTTTAAATGGGTAACTTTTGACTTTTTTTGGATCCTTTTGCTTTTGACTTTCAATGTTTCTTTTAGTGGGTACAACCAATATTGACTACAAAAGTGCATATATCCATAACATAGTGTTCCATTACATACTTAAATCCATAACATAGTTTTTCCATTACAAAACACAATATTGACTACAAAAGTCAATATACCCATTACATGATACCCAACTTATGTGAACAGTTTGAACCAACCAAACACTAGAATGGATAACCATGTAATAACCAACATTTTTTTCATTCTTTGGCGATTTCCTTCAGCTTCCAACAATCTTGCTTCAAGCACGTTTCTTGCCCTCAAAAGTCCAGGTATGATGTTTACAGCACGCGCACACATTGGGGGATCATAACAATCAATGAATGGGCAAGTGGATCCCTAAAAAACAATCAATCAAAAATACCATTGATTAGGGCTCAGAGCAAAAGCAATTGAAACCCTAATTTAATATTTGAACACTTACCTTTGTAGGACAACTGTAAAATCGTCTTCCAGGGTTTATATCAGTCCAAGATGTGCAAATGATTGCCCTTTTACCACAAGAATAGTTAACCATTGTTGTTATTCAATAAAAAGAAAGAGAAATAAAAAAGCTGAAAGTAATGGTTTATAGGGGTAGATGGTATACTTTATTTGAAAAGTAAAGCATTATTTAAGTGTAAGTCATGTACATAGGGAAAAAGATGAAATTACCCTCACGTGTTTATCACGTGGATGACGTTTAACAGCGAAATAGACGGCCATCCAACAAAGGGACCATTCATGTTATTCTTTGGCAGCGATAGGGATGATACATGCAACTTTTAAGTTTGAGGGACGATAGGTGAAATTTTCGACAAACAACAGGGACCATCCGTGTAATTTACTCTAAATAAAATGTGACTTTCACATAACTACATAAGTAACCCAATTAATCCACATAAACAACATACTTAACAAAAGGTGTCATGTTCTAGTCTTTTATCATCGCCATTTGACACAAAATTTCAAAAAGATTTATTAGTTAGGCTGGACACAGTCGTTGACCCAAGCGACCTGGGTCACAAGCTGCCACGTCAGCTTTCTCTCTCCGGCGACCAGAAGTGACCAAAGTGCCACAATCGATGACCGACTTCTTTTTTCTTTTTTTTTAATCAAACATTTAAAAAAAAACCTTAAAATTCATTAAAAAAACATTACATATATTATTTAATTATACATTAAAAACATTAAGTAAATTATTCAAATAACAATAAAAATATTACAAAAATTCTTCATCGTCGTCCTCATCGTCACCATCACTACCGTCTTCGTTTTCATTCCCTTGATTGACTTGATTTCTACGATTTGTCCAAATGTGTTCGATCAAATCAGATTTTAAGTTTAGATGAGTTGATGAGTCCATAAGCTCCTGGGTAACTACTAACAATTTTTCATGCGTTCTTAAGGGATCGTGATCATGATGGCCTTCATCTTCGAACCATGTAGGACATATCGCCCGCTGCTTGTGTCGAATGATCATATTATGTAATATGATACATGTATATATAATATCTTGGAGATCCTTTTTATACAGCCCTCGAGCCGAAACTTTAAGCATTTTTCACTTCTTCTTCAACACACCAAAAACCCGTTCCACATCTTTCCTTGCTGCTTCGTGCTTCCTCTTGTTCAATATTCTTTTTTCATCACCCGTGGGAGGATTTGAAATGGACTTAATAAGAACGGACCATTGTGGATATATCTCGTCAGTAAGATAATATCCCCTTTTATATTGTACATCGTTAGCCTCGAATTCAAAGTCTGGTGCTCTCCCAGATTTGGTATCATTTAAAACAGGTGAACGACGTAAAACGTTTATGTCGTTATTCATACCGGAGACACCAAAGAACGCATACCAAATCCATAAATCTTGGGAGGCGACCGCTTCTAATAAAATACTTAGCACCATATAACTCCATGATAACCGTGCAAAACTTACGGAGACATTCACGGGAAACCCCTAGCATATTGACCTCTCAAACCATTTGGGCAATTCTCCCACTCCCAACTTGTACAATCAATGATTCCCATCATCCCAGGAAACCCATGCTTATGCTCGTGATGAGCATATAATCTTTCAAGGTCAGTATACGTGGGCTTTCGCAAATACTTAGCACCATATAACTCCATGATAACCGTGCAAAACTTACGGAGACATTCACAGGATGTTGTTGCAGCCACTGCCAGATTCTCATCAAGAAAATCAGGAACAGCCGCGTATCCCAATTGACGAATTGCCGTAGTACACTTGACCAATGGGCTAATACTAGGTATGCCCCTAGCATCAAGAGTTTGTTGAAAATAAAGAGAATAATCGGTTACCTCTCGAACAATTTGTGTGAAAAGTTCTCGGCTCATTCGGAATCGCCGAGAGAATGTTCTTTCGTCGAATTGCGGGTTTTCGGAGAAGTATGCCGCCACTAAACGATTATGAGCACCCTCATGATCCCTACGTATGTACCTTCGTGGAACTTTTGGCTGTGATGCTTGGTAAGCGTTCCAAGCAAACTTCCCGTACTCCAAAAACTCACTCAGAACTTCATCATCGTCGGAAGACGAAGAACCGAATAATAGCTCGTAAGACATAATTAAAAGAATGTGTTTAAAGGTATTGATAGAAATGTTGTTTGAATATGGATGAGAAGTTGTTTGAATTGTGTTTGAAATTGTGTGTTTAGAAGTGTGTTTGAGCTTGGTATTTATAAGGTTGGAAAAGTTTGTTTTTTTTTTTTTTTTTTTTTTTTTTTTTAATGCAACGGTTGGAATGTTTAAACTCGATCGATTAATAGACCAACTTTGGTTTTCTTGTGCAAGCGACCGATCCTCCACAATCGAAGCGACCGAGTTCTAAATCGGTCGCATAACATGACCGACCGATTTATTTTGTCGATTGTGCATAGCCTTACTATGTCAGCTTAGATATACATAATGTAACTTAATAAGCATATTCATCAGTAAACAAAACCAAAGTTTCAATATACAATGGGGTGTCAGCACTTTTCAACAAAACTGAAGTGTCGACTGTCGAGTGTCATCATATATCAGAGGTTTAAATACATATCAGAGGTTTAGATACTTAAAGCAGAGGGTATGTACGTGTATACTTTTTGAAAAACATCCCTCGCGTAAATTTTGTTTCTTCATAATGAATTTTTGATAGTTTAACTTTAAGTGCATATCATTCTTATAAAAAAAAAAAAAAAAAAAAAAATCTGAAAATGCATATAGGAGGTCTTTTTTTGGTTTTTGATCTTAACTTATGTCAAATGATATTTAGAAGTTTTAAATGAGTGGATGGTTTATATAGTCTTTGCAATGACTAATGCTTTATATAATAGTTGCCTAAAACCCGTTTTCTTTCAATTCATTGCGGTTTAACAAAGCAACTTTTTATAAAATAATATTTTTATGCTTGTTTTCCTGAAAGAAAATCCACCAAATAAAGCTAAAGATTATCGACAAAAATTGGGCACATAACTTTTTGGCAAAGTGCATAGTCAGAAGATAAAATTTGCACTTCATAATTGTCGTCAAATCATCCTTATTCACTGAAGTATGTTAACCTCTTTAGGAAACTTTAAACTTTGATGAATATGAATCTTCTTTTAGTGATGTTGCTTTTAAGGGATATGCCATATTTTATGATTGAATTATTATATCAGCATGATTATCAAAATATCGAAATTCTTCATATGAACATTATCAGATGATCGTTCGTTTTGTTTAATACATTTATAAGACATAATATTATTATGTGGTATATATGCTTTGTGTTGATGTTTTAATAAAATTAATGTCTTTTTTTTAAACTATAGATGTGTGAAAAATCATCACTAAATGAGCTATTGAGTATCTAAAGATGAAGCAAGAAGAGCTGGCCATGAAAAGAGAGAAAATAGAACTCCAATGAAAACAAGTCGAAGTCATGGAAAAATCAAACAAGAACCAAGATTTGATCTTCTTCTACTCAAAAATCGACCCAACTTTGCCTGAAAATCACCAAAATCATCTTAGGCAACTTAAGGCAGAAATCAAAGCTCGCTACAATTTAGATGATTAGTTTACGTTTGTAATCGCTATCGTATTTTTAATTTAATATTGTAATGTTTTTGTTATTAATGAATTTTAAGTTTTTTTTTTTTTTGGTCATGTCTGGTCGCCGGAGAAAGAAAGCTGACGTGACAGCCGGTGACCCAAGTCGCTTGGGTCATTGACTGTGTCCAGCCTTATGTCCTTACGAGAGAAATAATTCGGTCAGGTAACAAACATTTGAGTTAAGAGTACTTTATGTCTTTCTCCGAATAAACTAAACATAGAAAGCTCCACTCATTTACGTGTTTATATACGTGTGTGAAACTTTCGAAGTAAAAAAGAACAAGTATAAATAAAGAAGAAAAAAGAAAAAATGTTGGCAAGCTTTCATTGTTAACTAAATTTAGACGGATTTGATTAGTTGGTGTGATAATGGAGTATTTTTCTTTGTATAGCAATTTTAGTTTTAATGCTAACTAAATCTTTTTAGCTTGGAAACACCGCTATTATTGAAGCATGATCTAGATCAACTTCTACATATTTCTTGTAAACTCATAAAAAAAAAAATGAATTTTGATTGTGTTTGATAAAAAAAAGAGAGGATATAACTGACTTTTGCGGTTTATCTGAAAAATTGGTTGTTAACAATAGCTTTAAGAGTTGTTGTTAGCAAAACTTTTTTCTTTTCATACATAAAAGCGTGCTTAACACAACTAGCGATGATACAAAACAGTAGCGGAAAGTAGTACTCCGTATTAGAAATCATTAGCGTTTATCTTCAACGTATTTTTTTTAATATCATTTATAAAGCTAACATTTAAACAAAATTCAAAACGCTACATGCTGCTTAGCACATTAGCTTTACTGTATATCTATACTACATATAATGCACAAATGAATCTCTTTCCAAAATTTTCAGACTTACAAGAAATAAAGCATGATTTACAACACTTTAATGCACCCAATTTTCAGAATTACAAAAAAATAAGCATAGTGTACAACAAAAATAAGCATGATGTCATTTTCAGACTAATTTTCTATCAAACAACATTAATGTGTTTTAATAGCATTAAAGGTGTCATAAAACCCATCCATATTAATTTCGTGCCATCAAAATCTGTAACATATGAAACTGAAAAAAAAATATTGATAACATTAAAATGTCATTTATCTATACTACTATATAAATGCCAATCTAACTTCTCATATCAACCATACAACAAGAACAAATCTCAAACATCAACTCGAAGATCTCATATTTTGTAAACTTGTTTATAGATCTTTAAAAGATTTACAAGTTTTATTCAAAAACCCATCATAGATCCGAAACTAAAAGAACAACAAGATCTCATAATTTTCTTTCGTGTTTCACAAGATATTTCAAGACCAAAACAAATCTTAAACACACGAAAAGATAAATAACATCATAGATCTATGTAAAGCTTTGCTTCTTGTTAATATCCGAAACATGCAAAGAAAGAACAAAACCTCCATTTCATTCTTTCCTTTCGTTCGGTTGAAAATAAAACGAAACAAAAACAAACAAAGTATACCTACCCGAGACCTCTATCAGATCTTGAAGCCATATTTGAACTGAAAAATCCTAACATACTTGTGCTTGTGTGTTTTCGTGGGTTTGAAAGTAAACAAGAAAGGATTTTTTTTGTTAAAGATTGAAGTTGGTGTTTGTGTGGTGCGCGATCAACAGCCGAAGAGAGAAGAAGATGGGGGCGCTGATGACAATTGTGTGTGATTAGGGTTATCACAAATGATTAGGGTATGTATGGTTTTTGGATAGGGTTGTATGAGATAGATCATGGACTGGGCTTTTGTAATTTTAAAAGTGTTACTAACTTTTGAGATGGGCCGTTGGTACTAATGTTGGGTTGGATCGGTTATAATACAAGTAGGATTAATCCGATTATTGAAAAATTGTTTTGTTTGAGCTGAAATATGGGTGTTACAATTTTTGGTTATTTCGGATTAATGTTAATTCTTGGTAGTATTTTGGCTAATGGTTATTTTAGGGGTTATGTGTTATTGACGAGATCGGGATTAATCCATTATCAAGATTCACTTAACCGATAAAAGGCATAAAAGGTTACAAATCTTCTTTTTAATCTTCGAATCTTATAAAGAAATAACCAAAACAATTTTGTTTCAATTATTTCTTTCATTCTGTAAGACTTAAAACGGAAAATCAAAATAAAAAAATGCTACACAAACATCACCTACCCGAGACCTCTTTTTCAAGATCTTGAAGCCACCTTTCAACAAAAAGAAACCATGCATACTCATGTCTGTGAGACAGTTTGAAGCAAATATAGTTTGCATTGTTATAGCTTAAACTTATTTTAATTTAAACTATCATTCATTTGTACAATTATTATTAGAAAAAATGTGTAACCAAATAACATTTACTCGCCGTAAAATATAGTCACAGGTACCCGCCGCCGCATTACGCGGGTACCCTGCTAGTTTTCTACAATAAATGCTAGTTTTAGTTGCTACAAAACACTCCACAATGTTGTGCGCCAAATATGCGTTAAAATTTCACACTCGAAATGAGAAAGTTTGAATAGCGAATGGATCACTGATGAGTCTCGACACTCGTGTGCACGAAGCAGGTTATGGATATTAAAAACAACGTTTGATATCGATATTCTCAATATTATAAACTTAGGGCGTGCCTGGTAAGTAAATGTTAAAGGTTTCCGATATCATAGTAGAAAAGGAGATTGGAGTCCACTCTATAAAGTTTAATTATTAATGAAAATAAATTATTTTCTAAATGAATGTTAGGTATTGAATCCATATTCACCATAGTTTGTGGGGACAACCCACCATGCTAAGTAAACATTATATACAATATTACATTTGTTGGGATCTTTTTTGCCTCCCTCCCATGGCCACTGTAGAAACCATTTAGGACGGGTCGGGTTTGGGCGGGTCGGGTCGGGTCGGGTCGTGGATCGGATGAACAGTACCGCAGTGTACTGTAGCTACAGTTTTTTTTTTTTTTTTTTTTTTTTTTTTTTTTTTTTTTTTTTAGAAACTTGAATAAAAAAAATCCCGCGGCAACGCGCGGGCGCACCACCTCGTTATATACACTAGGAAAAACACACTTAAGTGTTCAAGATGCACTTATGTTACGTGACGGCCCAATTTATACAAACTTGCTAGTTTCTCGCAAGTATGATTTGTAGCAAACAGTTGCGAGCATTTTGGAGTAACTAGCGACAATCGAATGTCGGTTTATATACGAACCTTGTCTGACAATAAAAGACTAGCGGTTGAATTTTGTGTAATCACTCTCATTCAAAACATTTTACTCAGCATTTAAATTTTGCTGTTGCCATTCTGTCTCTCAAATTACATATATAACCTTTTAATTTATTTAAAGAAATATTACGCTAATGTATATACAGTAAAACTTCTATAAATTAATAAGGTTGGGACTAGGATATTTTATTAATTTAGCGAGATATTAGTATATCGATAAATTAATAATTTATTAATTTAAAGAGATTTTGCGTATGACATTTAAATTTCCAAGTCAAATACACTAGTTACAATATATACTAGTTAAAGATGAAAAATAAATTAAAAAAACAAGTTCCAATTAATATTTTATGAAATCACATTCATAAATTAATTGAATTTGTCAAGTACATTGCTTTTTAATAAGTAAAAAATTAGGTTCGTTGAGACAAGTTCCAATTACGTATGGTCTTAATTCAATTAATTGAATTTGTACAAGTTCCAATTACGTATGACCTTTATATATATATATGGAATTTTTTAGTAATTATTAATTTATAATTTCGTTGGGACCAATATATATACACTGTGGTTTCAAAAAAATTATTATCTTATTATTTTATTGATTGGGGTCCAAATTTGTACTGGTCCCAAGTTGGGACTGGACAAATTATTAATTTTATCAAGGTTATTAATTTATCGAATATTAATTTATAGAGGTTCTACTGTATGTCATTTTACACTTTATGATTATAGTTTTTTTTTTTTTTTTTTTTTTTTAACGTACTTTATGATAATAGCTAAAACTATGTTATCAAACACCTTTATTAAACAATTATTGTTAACTGCTACTGCTTACTTTTCTGCTTCTGCTACAGTTTGTAAAAAATGCAACGTTTGGTTCAAGTTTGCATGGATTTTTTATAAAAAAAACGAAAAAACTGTAGTTGTCAGACATAAATTTGCTTTAACTATGCTTTAGACTACATGACGCTTTATATAATGCACTAGATGGAATGTGGCTCGCTAAAATCTGTCCAATTGCAACCTTACGTTATTACGTAGAGAAGACTATATTGCCAAAATCCTCGCAACGACTTTTGTAGTTGGAAGAAGAGAAGAAAGTCAAGAAACTCATAACTTGGTCAATTGTTGGATTAGTTTACCTACTTTGCTTTAAAAACACATTGACCTTTATAAAACCATACAAAACATTTAAACATAATGTTTACCAAGTCTTGATGAAGAAATTGCAAAGAAAATTCAAACATCTAGTAGAGTACAAGAGTTTAAGAACATTGTACAAATATTCAATACTTTGTAATGGGTCAAAATCAAAAGGAAAATGTAGGTGTGCAACCAAATGGATGAAGGGGCGGTCGGTAACACGTATATGATGATGGTGTGCACGCAAATTTATTTCACAATTGACCCATTTGGATTTTTATGACAATCCTTGCAACCCTCATACTTCCTAAATTAAACAAGTGCCCCCACTTAATTTGTTGTTTTTACGAAAATCTATTTTGTCTAATGTTGGTTTTTTTGTGTTGACACATGTTTGTCACAATCATCTTCATATTAGAATACAAAACCTTACTATCAATAGTTCATGTGTTTACAGATTACATTTTGTGTTTTATTGATTGTGGGCGAAAGTGGGAGTATCGTCGGTGACGTCTCAATCGTTTTTCCTAGTCGAAAATAACTCAAGAAAACAAGCATGGTATTTTACCTTCAATGCTACATACTTTTCTAAATGAGCAATGCTATGTTCAAAAGTTTACAAAAATTTGTTCATATAGTGACATGAAAAGTAAGTTGAACCAATCATTTTGCATAATATTTTCTTTTTAATATTTCACACCCATCGTATTTACATGACACATGTGTGTATGGATTTTATTTTGTAAGTCTTTTATGAACATGATATTTTTCTTTCTAAATACAAACTTATTAGTAGTGTATATGCGGTCGTACGTGTTGCTATCTTTGAAAAGTTACAATTTCGTAATCATATTTACACATTTTATTTATGGGTCCATGACTACTAATACGAGGCATTTAAAAACCTCGAGGCAGAATCATATATAACAGACAAGTAAACCAAAATATAGCATTACATTAACCTTGCTACAAAGTATATCATCTCGTTAAGATAGCTCAATAGACAATAATGGGTGACATGCAATGTAAAACGTGGATTATGAGTTTAAATACGGTCTCTTCATCCCTTTATAAAAATGTACTACAACACAAAGTCATTAGATGAGGGGGCACCTATGTAACTTGCTACAAGCAAGATATTAAAAAAAACAAGAATAATTGACGTATCCAAAACAAGTACACTAGTATATAATAATCAAAACATGATTTAGTTGATTACTTCCATTATTCTCCATAATATTCCACCGAATTACAGTTTTCAAACTTCCCTGTTTCCTTCCCTTCAACTCTTTTCCTTCCATCTTTTTCAAACAAAAAAAGAAAACCTCGTAAACAAAAAACACATGTATATTTGTCTTATGTTGTTCACTTTGAAACATAATCCTATGATAAGCATGCACATGAGTTTGACATTTTCCTTCTTTGTGTTGCTACAAACTGCTGCTGTGCTATGTGAATTTCCAACGAGTTATAGGCTAGAAAGAGCTTTTCCGGTGAACCATACTATAGAGATGAGTAAGCTTCGAGAACGAGATATTTTCCGGCACCGGAGGATTTTACAGCAGTCCGGTGGTGGTGGTGATGTTATTGATTTTCCGGTGGAGGGTACTTATGACCCTTATCGCGTTGGGTAATTCATAATTCTACTTTATATTCAGTTTTGTTTATAGACTTATGATGAGGCCAGAAAGTTGGTTGAGAGAGCAAACTTTGATAAATTTTAAAAACTACATTACAAATCGGTTCGTTGGGGGCCAAATTACAAAAGTAGTCAAATATTTTGAAAATTTTACATTACAATTTTTTTCGCTAGAGGGACATGTGCCCACCTTGCCCCCTCTTGTCTCCACCAGTGCTTATGATCCTTAAGTTTAAATACCTTGATGCATACAATCCTGAAATGACTTCCTCGCGGGAGGTTTTACTCTGTTTGAGTCTATGTGGCGGTGAGCTGACAATTCTGAATGTCCACGCCAACCTCCCCACGAGAGGAATTTACTTGGTTTGAGTCTGCGTGTCGCTAGTAGATTAGTCGGTCAAATGGTTGGAAATTATGGTTAAAAAAATATATGTGAAGTTTAGGATTATTGGGTTATTATTAGAAAATCTCTTATTATAATATTGAAATTGAAATTTGGATTGCTTTGAGTCAATTATGTTGCTTTGATTATTAGCAGCTGTCCCTAAACGGAAAACATAAGGAAAAGATTCTTTCTATGATTGCTTGCTTGTGGTTTCATGTTTTATTAGAAAAGTAACCTTTACTACATTATATATGTATTAAAAGTAACATGTTATCCTACATAGGGGTTGTTTTAGTTGTTGTGGTTTTGAATATAGATAAGCGGTTACGTATTTGGATTATAATTATATGGTTTTGGTTATAATTTGGTCCGAGAGTGGCTTATTGAAAACTTATAATTCTGTCTTCAAATTGCATGGTTTATCGAAGAAAACACTTTCCCAAAATGCCTTGTGAATTGCATGACCTTCAAATGTTTGACAATATTATAAAGTGTGAGTTACATATAAGCCATTCAAGAGTTTGTTGCTAATAACTAACCTTTATGGTTTTACTCGGAGGTTATTGGTGTTAGTTTAATCTGTTAGTTAATCAACTCGTTGGAGTTGATGGGTATATTGCGTTGCTTTTTGTTGTCTTATTTTTAATCTAAATAACGAAAAGTTTTTTTCTTTCTTTTCTGAAAGGCAATGTGATGGCAAGTTGTTTATCCTTGTAGGCTTTATTACACAAAAGTTCAATTGGGGTCGCCTCCAAGGGACTATTACGTACAAATCGACACTGGAAGCGATGTGCTGTGGGTCAGTTGCAAATCATGCAATGGTTGCCCTACATCAAGCGGGCTACAAGTATGCTTATAGTTATTTGAGTATTCTTTTAAGAAAATATTTACCTTTGTTAAGTAACGAAGTAATGATTTTACCATGTTTTTTTTAATCTTTAACAGATCCCACTTGAGTTCTATGACCCGTCAAGCTCATCAACAAGTTCTCCAATTACTTGTTCAGACTCACTATGTTCACAGCCGATCGTCTGATTCTGGGTGTTCCCGGTCAAATAATCAGTGCACTTACAGATTCCAATATGGAGATGGTAGAGGGACGTCAGGTTATTATGTATCCGACATGATGCATCTCAACACAATTGGTGTTGATTCCGGATCATCAAATTCTTCAGCCAAAGTTGTATCTGGGTGGGTTATAAGCAAATCTTCACTTGTTAGTTTTTTTCAGCTTTTTATTATCTTTCGTTACTGATTCACTATATTATTCAATTGATGTATGCAACAGTTGTAGTACATCCGAAACTGGAGACTTGACTAAATCTGATAGAGCGGTTAACGGGATATTTGGATTTGGTCAACAGGGCTTGTCCGTAATTTCCCAACTTTCTTCACAAGGGGTTGCTCCTGATTCATTCTCTCATTGTCTTGTTGGAAGTGACTTCAGTGGAGGTGGTATTTTGGTTATTGGTCAAATAATGGAGCCGAATATGGTCTATACTCCGCTTGTCCAATCACAGTAAGTTTTCTTTCGGTTATAATGTTTTTCTTTTTAGTTTCATTGGCAATTTTTTTGCAACATTTTCTTTGCGTTAGCTTATACAATTATCTTACACAATTTAGAAACTTTTGAAATTTTCGTGTTTGGATAGATTATCTTTGGGTTTATCATATATATATGTTTTATGATCAAACCACAGTGGCGGAACCAGGAGCCGAGATCAGGGGTAGCGAAATACGAAAATTTGTTTAGGGGTAGCGAAAATTTGTTTCAGGGGTCGCGAAATAGCGAAAAAAATGGCCAAAAATCGCCAAAAATCCCACTACCGGGTAAAAGTTCAGGGGTAGCGGGCTCTATGTAGTTCCGCCCCTGTATATATGTTTTATGATCAAACCACAATTTCCATTCCGTGACATAAAATGCTTAGAGAAACATGTGAAGTTATATATATATATACTAGTATATTATATGTGAGATTTCAATCCATGTAAACGTGTGAAGTTGAAGAAGGTAGACTAACTCTGAATTCAATATTTGCACTTTGCAGGCCACATTATAATGTAAATTTGCAGAGTATTTCTGTAAACGGACAAACTTTGTCCATTGATCCATCAACATTTTCAATTTCCGACAACCAAGGAGGAACTATTATTGATTCAGGAACAACTTTGGCGTACCTAACTCAAGATGCTTTAACCCCATTTGTGGATGCTGTAAGTACAATAGGTCATGCATTTATAATATTTGATTACTACATCTGTTCAACAAAATATCAACATTCTTATTTCTGGCGATGTTTCAGTCTTATATTCCTTCTATCCAAATTTTCTGTAAAAGTTTTATGAAATTACCTGTTTTGTGTCTTAATATTTGCTGCAAAATACTGGAAAACATAATCTTGGTTTAATGGATTCCTTTTTGTGTCATCATTATGGACTTTTTAGATATATGAAACGTGTTCATCAAATGATGTATCACGTTAGATGTTGCAGTTACTTTCCAAGGGATGGGATGCTTCTTAATGTTAGTCTCACTTTTGTTGGCACAGATCTCACAAGCGGTTTCGCAGTCTGTACAGCCCCTTATTTCAAAGGGAAATCACTGTTATTTAATCACCTCAAGGTATACTTCTTTACCCAACAATTATAATTAATAAACAACTATAGCACTTCCCTTTTAGTCCGTAATTCATAAGTACAATGATTTTAGACTTGCAGTATGCTACATTAAGTTTCTTATATTCCTTTGGTCTATGAAGGATTCATGCGCGGTTACTTGTCATGATCTTAAATCTGATTGTGTATATTACATATTCCATATTTCGTAATAAATAGAAGGTTGACAAGCCTATACTATATCAAATCTCAACAGAAGTTAGGATCATTTCTATTTTTGGCTACTACATTCTATTTTTCATTAAATATTTAAATGTATTAAGAAGCTTCTATCGTTATTTCAGCGTGTCCAGCATATTCCCGCCCGTAAGCTTGAACTTTCAGGGTGGTGCTTCAATGCATTTAAGACCTCAGGATTACCTTCTTCAGCAAAATTCAGTGGTAAGTTATATGACATCATGCTAATTTACTTATAGTAAGTTATCTTGTTCTTATTGATTTGAAGTTTGGCTTCGCTTATTCTAACGAACAAATCTGTTTGTAGGGTGGGGCTGAGGTTTGGTGCATTGGTTTTCAGTCAATTGCGAATCAAGGAATAACAATTTTAGGAGGTATAAATTATAATCATGGATAGCGAAACTCCCTTTGAATTTCTAACTGCTTTTAACATGTGTTGATATTTGTTTATTTTACTTGGTGACGCAGACCTTGTTCTTAAGGACAAGATTATCGTTTATGACTTGGGTGGTCAACGTCTTGGTTGGTGTGATTATGATTGTAAGTTCTCTTCACTTCTGACAATTTGTTAGAGAGTAATGCAAAAGTGGCAATAAAAAAGAAACTGTTTATCTAAACATAAAAAACTAGTAATATATAGTGCAATAAATGCTTATTCTGAAGATCGTTATAATCATGTTCTCAGGTTCGTCGTCTGTAAATGTCTCTTCAACCTCAACCGGGGGCAGAAGCGAAGTCGTAAACGCTGGTCAGATTGGGAGCAGCACTTCATTGAAGATGTCTTATTATCAACTGATTCCAATGCTTATACTTGCGTCTATACTACAGAAAGCATTAACATTTAGTAGTTTTTCTTTGTAGTATCATATCGTTTGTTCTTTTATAAACTTTTCATTCTTTTTCTCCAGTTTTTCCACTCGACCGATTACATTCTACTGCTTGCTAGAATTCACCACATTAGGAGATGAATTATGACATTACTTCTTTCTGCTTGAGCCTTGTGTAACTTATACACACACTCGTTATGAAGTTGTGTTGTAAGTTACTTGTAACATTACCTGTTTATATGACCACGTATATAAAGAAATACGAGTTGACATTGCTTTCTCATGTTGTCTTGCTCTTTCTATGTTTTGTGTCCTTTGTTCTATGTGTTTAGTTATTGTACTCGAGGAGAAATGGCGCCACATGGTTTCACATACCCTTTCAACAAACAATCTGATATATATTTTTAATTTGTTTATTTGATATCATAAAATACAGCAGTCTATTAAACAACTTCAGACACCCTTAAGGCCTTAAATGTGATTGGGACCACATGAAAGGGTGCTTTGGACTTTGGAGGACACAAAAGCTAGTCAACTCCAGTAACATGGTTGGACTTTGACAATGTTGACACAAACAACTCCTTGGACCAATCCCCACCTGTATAAAAAAAGGTTTCGCTAAGGAAATACCCACCAAAAATCCAGGAAAATTACACCTGACATTCTTTTCAATCCAATGGACCACATTCATTTTACCTCAACGCATTTAATTTAAACATAAAAACACACAAGGAAACACCCAATGGTAGATCAAACAACATACAGTAGAAACTCTATAAAATAATACACTTGGGACCACCAAAATTTATTAATTAAAAGAGTTATTAATTAATCGATAAATTAATAATTATTAATTTATATATTAATTAATATTTTATTAATTTATAGTAGAATACTTAGTTTACAAACACCTTTCAAGCTTCCACTTAATTATTGTATACAATGCATGTATATCAAATGAACGGCCCAATTTGAAAGAAACCTTCAATCTCCCACCTTATTATGCTTCTTGTGTTCAATGTATCACTTTATGGACATTAAAAATATTTTCTATATAAATACAAGATCAAAATAGGTTGACTGATGAAGAAATTATTGAAAGCGTTATTGGAATTAATAAAGATGATATCGATGAAGAAGATGATGAAAGTTCTACAATGGAGCCCCCTTCGCGAAACGAAGCTATTAAAGCGGCAATCACATTGAACAATTTCTTGTTGAGCTATGAGAAAACAACACCAGAAGTTCTTACCATGCTAAGAAAAATTAGAGACGAGATTCAAGGGGAAATTGATTTCAACAAAAAACAAAAGACAATTGAGTCATTTTTCAAGAAACCTTCATAAATCATTCATGTAATATGCTATATATAAGGAATTATTAATTTATATTTTATATGGGGTCTAAAGAAATTATCAAAAATGTATTATCTTATAATTTTAGCGAATTATTAATTTAGCACCATATCCCCGAGTCGGGACCGGCAAAAAATATTATCTTAAAGAGTTTATTAAATAATCGAGTATTAATTTATCGAGTTTCTACTGTAGTTAACATAAGACATTGAAACCAATGGAAAAACATACTTCCAGAAATCAATCCACCGAAACATTGTTACAATCAAAATCAATCCACACTGAATGATCGTTACAAACAATGAACCACCCAAATTTGGTATACCCTGACAAAAATCAATCCCTATCGAATGAAATCACCCCCTTTAAATTTTTGTTGTAACGATCCCTAAAAAAGTAATCTCCAATCAATAATCGGTCAACAATGATTGTTTTGAGTTGAAAGGAACCCTAATTTTTTTCTGAAAAATAATTTGGTGGAAATCGTATATCAGCAATTTAATCATCATCACAATATCACACAATCTCAGGGAATCAAACAACGATAATTAATCTTCGTCATCGGTGTTCCTTAACAATGATTGAATATCAAACAAGTTATTTTTTACATTTTTCTATTTTTATTTTATTAATTGTACCCATTTATATGTTATTTATGATTAATGATTAATGTACCCATTTTATTACTCCATGTTTTTTCGGCATTTTGTTTTTGATTGATGATTTGTACACAATATGTTATGTTTTTTGTTATTGTTATTTAGCAAATATGTGATATAGTGCAACAAATGTTTAAATAAGGTGGGGGATATTGTGATAATGTGATAATTTGGTGAAGTTTGAAATATTGTAATTAAGATGTTCTACAATATACATAAATTATATAACTTGACAGCAATAGTGCAAAAAGATGTGTTTTAATCGCTTAACATTCACATAGAACATGTTAACTAAGTTATGAAATGCTAAGAATCGTATTCGTTGTGAAATACCGAAGATGTAGACATGAAACTGAAGTTCACTAGACTAGAGACAGTAACAAGGAATGATAGAAATGCAAACTTGAGTTCAATTACGTATGCAGAAATGATGCAGTCCAGTGAACTTAGGAATTCAATTATGCAGAAATGCAAACTTGAGTTCAATTACTAAATGGAAACTTAGGAATTCAATTACATATGCAGAAATGGTGCAGTCTAGTGACTTTTCACCACTTAATCATGACTACATATCTATTTTTTGATAAGTGATGTCATCGTTAGTCTAACGATTCAATAACTCCATCTTACTCCATGTTGGATTCATAATTCCACCTAGATATATATGGTCATTGCGACCCATTTAGTTAGAAAAAGGGTCTATTTAGGTTGTGTTTTATCTCAAGGTGTTTTTCTCAGATGTTTTTCTCAAATGTTTGTGGTGTTATGTTATTTTTTTATTGTAGTGCCGCTTCTTGCTAATCGTTGGAGTTGGAGAAGATGTCGAGCATGACACCTCATCAAGCTGCTATCATTTCTATGGAGGTAGTTGCGGAGGCATAAACTACCATCAAGGTTGGTTTCGTATGCCTTTTAATTTGTGAATCATCTTACCGATTTTTGAAAGAATAATTATAATATGAAGGAAATATATTACACACACACACAAATCTTTAAACAGCGGTTCCCCTTCTTTTGTTTGGCATTGTGGGCATCTATATTTGTCATCTTTCAGTCAATTGTCCATTGTGTGTCAATGTGGTTAGCTGAGATCTTGATTTTATATGCTAGAATGATCATTGTAACTTACGGAATACCTTTAAAATAATATTTTATTTCGAGTAAACTATGGAGTTTACAGCTCAAATAGTAATTTTATTTAGTACAAAGAATTCACTAATGTATACATTTCAATCATCAGATGTCTGTTTCTTCCTATAGTATCATACCAGTGAACAAACAGCACTTGAAATTTAGTTATGTGATATCATAGTTTCCTCATCATGAGTTAAAAAAATCGTTTCCTCATCATTAGCTATGTGATATAATAGTTTCTTCCTACAGTATACACAGATATGCAAATGCACTTACATATCCTTGATTAGTTAACAAAATTGTTGTACCTTTTCTTATGTGCATATCCTTCATCTTCACCTTTTCTTATGTGCATATCCTTCATCTACACGGTTCTTGATATTGCAAGTGGCCATATTATTTATCTATCGTCTCCATTTGCTCCCCTTTGGTATGTTCATATATTTTGATTTTTTTGCTGTTTGCCATTAATTTTTTTTACGAGGTTATCTCAATAATATAGCTCCAATAATACATTTAAAACGCTGATGGGCTGCAATATCACATGAGAAGATGATAAATTATATATTGAACATGTTTGGTTGTAGGTCTAAAGGGGTGTTTAGATGTAGGTCTAAAGGGGTGTTTGGAGGTTGCTGTCTAAAGTGGTGTTTATCTTTTTGTTGAAAGAAATGTCGGGAGGTATACACTTAGGCTGATATCTTTCATATATACACACAAACACACTGATATATGTTATATTTACATTGTATTGGGTGGTGGGTCAAAACCAGTTTTACTTTTGTACAGGATAGGGAAAGAAATCTTGGATATTTCATATCAAACTTATTTTAGAATATGAGCAATTTGAAATGGGTCAGTGCATTGCAAGTCAGCTACCATGTCATTTTAATGCATAACCCTCCTAAACCATTTCTTTACTGGTAAAATTTTATTAAGTATGTAGTACTAACAATAAATAATGTAATTAAAACTAAAACAACAAGTATCTATAAACAAAAATGGATACCAAGTGTTTCAAGCCAATCCGACTTGAATGTTATCAACATCCGACCTTCTTTCTCTTCGATAGAATACCGATAAGCAGCAGGTTTATATAATATTCTAAACAGTCTCATTTTTATTCTATATTTTTCGGTTAGAGTCACTTGATTTAACCGAAACTAAAGTTCATAGACGAAGAATTGTATGGCGAAAATGAGGTAAGACAGAAGTTGAACCGTCAAATTGTGTCAATAAAAAGGTGAAAAATGACTTAATATTGGTTTTTAAATCCGCGTTTAGGATCCGTCTATTTCATCTTTAAGTCACTATCATTTTGTTGAGGTTTTGTGTCAGTGTTTCAAGTTTCATTGTAATACCTATAATGAACTGGCATGTTCTCGATCGATAAAACATAAAATGACCTATTGTAATGTGTCCGTTTGTTTGTACGATGATGCAGGAAGTTAATAAAGGATTTTTACAAGGAGCCAAGGGATTATTTTGTGAGACTTTTGGATTGGAAAAAAAGTTTACCTAAAGAAAGGCTTTTATAGCATGTGTTTTACTTTAGTCTAACTTGGTTTATGTTGGTCCAAAAAACAACCTCTGCATCTCAACGTTACTGCAAATATAGTTCACAATCATTGAAGTTTGTGGGAGAAACCGAGAAAGTGACAGTGTTGTAGCATAATGAAGTGTTACTAACCTTTGGGTGATTGATCGCCAGGAAAGAACGTATGCTGAAGCTTTTCGGTTTAACTTGCACTAAAAAGTCTGGTATTAACCTCAGTAACATTTTCCTAACATTATATGTAACTTTTATACTAAAAAAATCGTGTTTAACACAATGACTCATGTTTTTCTGTTGCTGGAGGCCACAAGGTTGTTTAAGTAACTATAACTCTTTCTAAGAATAGTTGAATATAACTCTTTCTAAGAATAGTTGAATACATCGTCTTATCGAGTGAGTTAATCTCCTCTTCTTTGGCGCTATACTTTAATTAAGTGTTGTGTATTTATTGAGCAGCTTTTGCTCCACTATAGTGGCCATGGCTACATTGGGTAGTGTAAACAAAGTTCATTTGGATTTTTTTTATTTTTACCTGGGCTTACATCAAGTTTCATGGTTTTCTTAATCTTCTGCTCCGGTTTTTATTTTGGCTTTTTATAACTTGAAACCGTGTATTATAATTTTAACGTTTTTAGATTTTAAGAAAAACATGAACTTATATAATGTTATAAACAACTCATTTGAGTGGTGAACAAAAGTACATGAATGTCACAATTGATCAATTTTTTAAAGTGGGTCAAAACTAATACTAACAATTGATGCTATCAACTAGCAATAGGTGTTGATGCTTTTGGAGGGGTGAATTGTGGCGTCGTTGGATTAATGTAATCATATGTGGATGTCTCTTATCTGGGGATCATAGGCAAGTTTAGATAGTCTTGGTATGAATACTAATCAATGGTAATTTATACATGAAAATGAAAATGTTGATATTATTGTGAAAGCTATTTAAGATTGGAGACACGTTCAATATATATGATATATAGTCTAACAATTTGTGCTTCTAATTCTTTATAATGATATGTCTTCGCTGCTAGAATGTCAAGTTTTGAAATTGATACTCTTTGGTTTTTTAAATAAAAACTTATGCAGTTATAGGTATTTGAGGTTCTAATGATGTTCCATATGTTATTGTGATTTTTTTTTTTTTTTTTTTTTTTTTTTACAAAATGACTAATGTATTTTCATATTGATGGTTATCCTAGAATTAATATGTTATCAAGTCCTTTCTGTGAAAACGTAGAGGGGGGGGGGGGGGGTGAATACGTTACCGTTTAAAAACTTTAAATCTTTTGTATCAAATATCCAATCAAGCTTGCCATAATATGAAAAATGCCAATTATAGTCTTATGACTAATATAAAGCATATAGTAAAACAAGTTGTCACACAAGCATAAACATCAAGCCCGAACACAAACAATAATATGGTGCAAGTATAAAAGTAAAGCAATAAGTAAAAGAAAGTACAAACCGAACACGATAATTTATAGTGGTTCGGTCACGGAGCTCCTCTCCGCCCTACTCCACTCCCCGAGTATCCAACTCGAGAGTTACTTCACTAAATCAACAAGCTCCCTTCTTGGCGAAGAAACCTTACAAACGTCGCTTACACTTTTTCCGGTACAAAGCTAAATACCGGGTTCTAGTTCGAGGTAGAACTAACCTGACGTCGCCTATACAATATTTCCGACACTAAGCTAGATGTCGAGTCCTTCTTCGGGCACAACCAAACCCGTTATGTTTTTTGGCCCAACATAACAAACCTTGTGTTTTATGGCACAAACACATAAACCATCTAATCTAGTTTGGTGAATATATTGTGATGATACAGTGATGTTTACAATGATTATCCATGACACAAATGTCTAATGGATATGAATGACTAATCTAAATGAACTTCCATTGATAGGAAGCCTTCAATGGATGAAGACCACAAGTTCCTTAGGCTTGTTGTGATAGATCTTCAAATATGTATGCTTGTGGTGGATGATGACTCAAGATCTCTGAGCTTGCTTCACAGGATCATTTTGGGAGTATGCTTACAACATAATGAAAGTTAGAAGCATTATGATCATGATAATGAGGGTGATTAATGTATGTTACTACTGATCTAAATGTATGAAAACATAGTAGAGAGAATGTGTGTTCAAGTAGTGTAAGAAATGAGTGAACAATGGGCTGCTATTTATAGCCAACAAGCTCAGCAACCCACGGATCACACGGAACCAAAAAAAGGGTTCCGCCCTTTATAATTTTTGGTTCCATGGTCCTCTGATAGAAAATCTACAAAATCATTTTGAAATCTCTCCAAAATCTAACTAAGATCTTTCCATAATCTTTCCAAAATATTTTCTAAGATCTTCCCAAAGTCCAAGTAAGATATTATCTTAGATTTGATGATGCAATGCATGAGGTAATAAGACATTTCCTTTTTGATTTAAGTATATAAGAAAGTTAACTTGTAAAATAAATTACTTAACTAGTTAATATATGTTTAACAAGTTGTACCATGTTAGTTTATGTGTTACTAAAAATGTTAAACTACTTATGCTATTATAGGACTTAAGTTATTATGTCATTAACATCATTTTTAGAAGTATGTAAACACATTTGTCTTAATTTGACACCTAAAGTGCACTTTGACACCTAATGTGGCACTTATCCTATTTTGACACCTAAAGTGCACTTTGACACCTAATGTGGCACTTATTCTATTTTGACATGAATACAACTTAGGAAGCATGATGTACAAGTAAAAATACTTGTATATGCAAAATGTAAAATGAGGTTCGAAATAGAATGGTTAACCTTTTAAAATACTTAATGACTCTAAACGTATTTTAAACATTCTAAATGATTTGTTAAGGGGTTTGATCATAATGCCACATAACAAACATGTACGAACCTGTGTTGTAGCATACGAGGACTTGAGGTGTTGAATGTATGTTGAGACAAAATATGATTACGAGTAACTTGTACATTTTATGTTATGTATCAAGTTGCATGTTTGTCATCAATCAAAACAAATGAGACTGTATAGATTAAATATCATAATATTTGCACTAACAATCTCCCCCTTTTTGATGATGACGAAATATGTAAACATGATAGATAGTAAAATGTAAAAAGTTACTTGTGTCCGTATTACCTTCTACATTACCTTCTTCTCCCCCTTTTGTCGAAAAAAAAGGGTGTGTCCTTGGAGTTTAAACTTCATTTCTCCCCGAAAAGGCGAGCTTGCATCATCCCTAGTGAAGTTAAATTGTCTACTCAATCCCCTATGGTTGTTGCGTCCCCTAGGTTATTGCCCTTGTTTGGTAGCGGATCCATGGATCAAATTTAGACTCTTAACCTAAATCAAGGTTAGTTTTGTGCAACATATAAAAAATATATGAGAAATGCATGATGAAGAAAATGCACATAGAAAACGATACACCTGGGTAAGCTATGTTAGTGTAACACCCCAAACCCGACAAGGGTAGAAATGTCACATCATGGTGTCAATCAGAACATAATATACGCAAGCGAAAGACTTTTATTAATAATAAGGTTACATAAGTTCTTCTAAGGAAATAATAAAATACTAAGTCTGAAACAAAATAACTTATAAATGAATTACAATTCCAAATGAGATATAAATGAAGGATAACTCCAAATCTAATCCAAACGCAAGTGGGTAACTATCGTCAGGGTGGTCCACTAAAAGCTCCTACTCTCATCACTCAAATCCCAGCATCCCGCTTGAATACCTGCCGCAGGGAAAGGAAAATGCGGCTGAGCTTAAAAAGCCCAGTGAACAGATATAAAATAATAAACTGAACATGAATAAGTACACAAAATGGAGTCAAAGGAATCTGCTGAACAAGAAATCATATGTCATAAGAGTCAAATGAATAATGAGTTAAAGTGATGATAAGGAAATCAAGGAATCATAAGGAAATGCCCACGAGGTCAAAACATATGTCTAAGGCATGATACATGCCTTAAACCAAATATCCAAACATATATCATATCCTGTCATAACAAATGGAGTAGCTAGCTCCCAAAAGTGAAATGGGGTGTATGGCACACACAAACCCAATCACTAAATCAAATCTGAACTGAACAAACCTAGGATGCATCCATACGCTCCCCTGCAAAACAAAGTTATACATAACCATACACCTGTACTCTGACAAGTATACTTACGTATCAAAAATGGCCAAGTGCGCAGTAAACAAAAGGGAACGCCGTGGTCAATCACACCTCCACAGATAGTGTCATGCCATTGGTGCCTCAATGACATGGCCATGGTACCTCCATGGCTAGTTAGCTCAGGCAACAGAACATAACAGAACAAAACTATCCACAATAAGCAATCATAACATAATCAACAAAGGCATATCAACTGAACAGAATCTCAATCAAGGAGATAATAAACAGATCATCATAACAGAATGGATAGCAACTGAATCATATCAAGGGGATCATAGCAATGGCTTATATCAAATGGGATCATGGCAAAGTAAACAAATCAAAGTCAAGGATCGAAAAGCCATGAGATCAGAACCCTTACTGAGAAAGGGTAGAATATCTGTACCTTAGCGAATGAAATGGAAGCAAACGGAACAGTGATCACAAGGAAAACAACGTCACGCCTTCTTCAACGAATCTACACGGATTAGGGATCATTTATTATTTATCAGTTCATTTATTTAGGGTTTCCTTCCAGTTTTAGTATCTTTCCATTTTTAGTAACTTTTCGATTTTAGTAACTTACCACTTTTAGTAATTTCCCGTCAATTGGTCACATTAGGGTTTCTAAATGATAATCAGTTAAGTCTAGGGTTTACATGCACTTAAAACCTATATATAACAAAGTTAGGGTTTATAATAATTTAGTTAATTAGGGTTTACATTGATGACCAATTTAAGCAAGATCAATTAAATATAGGGTTAGGTCGAAAGTAGGTTAACGTATGTCTAAGAGTATCCGTATTAATGTTGCAATGTTATTAAAGTCAAAACACATTCAATGGGTTTAGGTTATACTAAATTCCTAACTTGAAAGATGGTTCAGATTTTATCCCATTCTGGTACTGATTTTTATGAATTTTATAACATACTTAATTGTCTACTGGGAAGCTAATATTTTTATCATAGATACCTATACATGTTGATCAATTACTATAATTTTCTTAGATTTTATTTCAAAGTGATAGTACCCTTTCAAAAATCGTTTTCCCAGACCTGCCCAGAAAGATAACTGCACAGACACCCAGAAAGTTTGCATTTGGTTATCCCATGAGAAACCCTCAGAAAATTCTACAAGGATTCCAGTAAGTCACTTACATCCTAAATATTCTACCTGTAAAAAGGAGACCTCCTAATTCCTCACCTTTTGGAAATTAAAATTCAAAAACACCAGCTGCATTTTCAGACTCTTAAACTCATTATTGACATCTAATGTTCTAAAAATCAAAAAGTCGTCTTCCTAACCTCCAAAAATTATGAAATTTTATATACAGATAGTACACAACCTGAAATTAGTTTTAGGCTCAAAAAATCTTGCAAAAACACGTTGTCATCATCAATTTAGACCCCTTTAAACCCGACCTAAATTTCTGAACAGCATGCAGTTGAGACAGAAAACAAATCCTTAACCCCTTATAAACCCTAATCGAACACTAATTAATTATAGGGTTTCTTTCCAGGTTTTAACACATATTTAATGCATCTTTAATGATCTTATTAGGGCTTCATGAGTTATATCTCAGGGCTGCAAAAAGAATGACACAAAACAGTCCACATTTAGGCGCATGCGGTTATGATTTCATGTGTGATTTCATGTTAATTCTTTAGGTCTTATAACCAGATTTTTAGAAAGTATATCATGTATCATATTAGGATTTTAATTACAAGGTCATAGGCGTTGAATTCAGAAAACACAAGAACGATTTAGGATGATTACCTTGGTCGGATTAGGAACAAATCAAAGAACAAGAATCAAGATCACACCCTTTTGAATCCATACCCCACGATCGCCATAAAGGCTGGAACACCAAGAAGCCTATCACCATCTTTCCTTGTTACCAAGCCGATCACACCTCGAACCCCCTTGCTACCTTGATTTCTTGAAGAGGAAAATAAGATCCGATTTTATATGTTTTTATTTAGGGTTTCGGTGTGTAAGTTTCAAATGAATATACGGTTTGTAAAGTGGGGAGTTGGGGAGATTTGAAGGCCGAGTAATAGAGAGTATGGGCTGGACTTATTCTTCTTCTCAAATATTTTGGCCCATAAAGTTGTGTACAAAGTTAAATGAAACCGGACCCAAAATGGACTATTGTTGTACGTGTGACATTAAACATATTTAAGTTGGTGTCAATATTTATTTACGACTTAAGTTTTAGTAATTTCGTCATCGAAGCTTTTAAATCACAATGTATTGTCTAACTTTAGATTATAACGTATTCAAATGTTCCAAAGATCTTATGACATAATCGTATTAAACGTTCAAAGTTTATTCGGATTTTAGGTCGTTATAGTTAGACTATCTTTTCCTCCTTTTTGTCGAAACACAAAGGTGTGTCGAAGAATGAGAATGATTATGAATGCGTGCATGCTCCCCCTTGACGGTTTCTCCCCCTTGATCGAGGCGTCAAGGTGTGATTAAAAAGCTACAAAACAAATATTAGTGCAAAACTATATTCGTCCTTGGACGAGTATGTGATATACAAAAAAGTGTGTATAAGATGCATTCTATAAATGCCTGACGGAATCTCTCCCTTGCTTTAGGGCATCAAGATGAACCTACAAAACAAATATTGGTATAATAGAAGCTTTGTATTTAGACAAATATGTCATATACAACCAAGTGTATAGACGATGCAATATGAGTGCTTGATGGATATTCCTCCTTGTTCGAGGGTGTCAAGAAGCACCTAAAATAAGGAAAATAATTGATGCAAACTTTATCCTTAGATGAGTATGTTATATACAATCGAGTGTATATGATGATGAACCTCCAATGAAAGAATTAGTGCAATATATTTCATCTTTTTGGCAAAGAGAAAATAAGATGTATATATGCAATATATAAATGATATAATCACAAGCAACTCAAAGTAGAGAACCATGATTATGAAATCAAATGTCTCATAAAGTGTAGTCTTCTAATAAGAATTACAATCATAAGAAAAATGAGAATATAATATGATAAGAGCCTACAAAATAATGCCTAGAAAGAAGATATGAAGTGAAGTTGGAATATTAAGAGTTAAAGTGAGTGGTGCTAGTGTTGGTGTCGATTTACTAGTATGATTAATGTGGTGATAACTCGGTAGATGACTCAAGATTGATAAAAGTAAGTTTTCGCTAATCCATGATGGTGATGATTAGTGAAAGTGGTGATGTAAGGTGGTGGTGATAACGTAGATAACTATTAAAGAATTAAAAACGCGTATGTATAGCAAATTCTATAAAAATAGAAAATATGGACTCATGCAATCCTTATCTAAAATTCACAACTTAAGGGATAAGCAAAGAATGTGACTCTCGTAATGCATAAGGGTTACGATTTGAATGATATTATTGACGCTAACAAGAACGAAATTCATTCATTGATTGACACAAATTATAAAAATGACCTATTCTAGGTGACAATGAAAGAGAGAGTATTAACATGGTTTTGACCGACATGATCTTTTATGACATTATCATCTACCAAAGATGATGTATCATGCCATAATGTACGCTTGAATGGTATTAAAGGAAGCGAAGACAATAAGCACCTAGGATCAGAAATTCCATATAAAAATAAAAAATAAAAATACTAAATACCTATATGTTGGGTTCGTAGAACACCCAATTATCTTAAATAGGATTTGAACACAAATTAAGCTAAGTGTTTGCTAAACCGAGAACAATTCAAGTCACTGAGAGAACAGTCTCTCAGTGAGTCATCTTCAGGATGCTTAAGGCGAGTTCAATAAAGGACTCACTCTCAGGAAGGCGGTACTCCCTGAGTAGGACTTAAGCCAAAGAAGAAGATGATGGTTCAGTGAGTGTTGGACAAGAACTCACTGAACCCCAGTCTCCTCAACAACAAAGTGATTGAAGACTGAGGAACCAACGCCTGAAGAAAAGGCGGGAACAATAGGGAAAAGATCTGAGAAGATAAAAGTGTCAGACCAAACACTCTTCTCTTGTCAGATCCAACCTTTCCTATTGCGGCTAAAAGTCATGGAGTGTCAGCCAACAACTCCCAAAGTCTTATTAGCCCTTTCCTATTGGTTCTTGGAAATGACAATTACTATTTGTAATTGTCAGACACGCAACCTCAACAACTTGTATTATTTTTAATCACTTATACTTAGATTACTTGTGTATAAATAGATCAGATAGGAGAGAAGTTAAAGTGTGCTTTGTATATTGAAAACTTAGAACTTTTACAAAGTAACTTCTCTCCTACAAAGAGTATACAACTCACTGAGATAGCTCAGTGGGTATATTGTTACCACTCAAGAAAAACTTGAGTTTCGATAGGAGACACCCCATACCCTTGTCTATTTAATCTCAAGTGTTTGTTCCGCAAAACACTTGGGTAATAGATTCTTGGAATTATTTCTAATAAGAATTTAAACGTTGAAAAATATTGTGTTTTTTATATTAACGTTTTATAACTGTTAGAATTAATCTTAACATTGTATTAGTCATAAACACAAACGGATTAACTTTCTAGTTAACTCTAATCGTGTAAAGGGACCAACAAGTGGTATCAGAGCCTCTGGTTTATAAAATCTTTTAAACTAACCAAGAGTGCTCTAGGTTTTTAAAACCAAGATCCTACTATGGCTGATATCAATGTACCCCAGCTAGTCGACAAAAAGGGTGGCAGCTACTCCGCTGTTGCACCCAGACTTGAAGCTGGGAAATTTAGCAAATGGAAGAAGCGTATGATTTGCTATCTTACCGGTATGGAACCCTACTACATCACCTGTATCAGGGATGGCCCATTTGTCCCAAAGACAGCCGCAGGGCTAAACAAGCCTGAGGCCCAATGGACCATTGATGAGAGGAGGGTGGTCAATCAAGACCAACGCCTGAAAAGCATCCTTATATCATGTCTTCCTGACGATGTAATGGAATCAGTCATCAACTGTCTAACAGCCAAGCAAACTTGGGATGACTTGGTAAACAGCTTTGAGGGTTCCTCAAATACCAAGAAAAATAGGGTCATGGACCTTAAACTTGAGTATAATACTTTCAGGGCAAAAGACTCTGAAAGTCTCTCACAGACCTACACCAGATACAAGACTTTGATAAATGAATTATCAAATGATGATGTTGTACTGTCTAAGCATGAGACAAATATTGGCTTTGTCAACACTCTCCCTGAGAAGTGGCTCAACTTCTCACAAGGCCTGAGGAATGCTAACCACATTCAGACCCTTGAGCTCCCTGAAATTTATGGGAAGTTTGTCTATGAAGACAACTTGATCTCAAGGAGATACCCTGACTCAAAAGCTCTTGAGTCCAAAAAGGCCTTAACCTCCACACCCATATCAACTGCTTTCTATTCTAATGGTGTTGTGCAGGATATTCAAGAGGATTCTGAAGAAGAAATTGATGAAAGGACTGGTGAGGAGTACCTGAACGACTTAAACTTGGAATTCCAAGAAAGGGCACTCCTTGCTAGTTCAAGACGTTTCATCAAAAGAAATCAGTCCAACTTTACAAAACCAAAAGCAAATGAGACCACTGAATGCTTTAAATGTGGTAAAAAGGGTCATTTTGCTAGGGACTGTTATTCTAAAACTATCTCAGAACCCTCTTACAAGTTCTCAGGAAACAGTTCCTCAGGAACTAGCAAGTTTCAACCTAAAATGTTTCAGTCCACCCAACAATTTCAAAACAAGGGTCAAAAGGATTTTGAAACAAAATATAGGAAAATCAAAGCTAAACTTGCACTTCTTGAAACTAACCCCATATTGTCTCAGGATGCTCAAACATCTAAACCTATTCAGAAAAAGAACAAGGTATTAGTTGCAGAAGCATATGACTGGGATGAATAAGAGGTTTCCTCAGATGAGGAAATAAGAGTTAGTGCACTGATGGCACTTTCTGAAGAGGATCAGGTGGCTGTGGGAAAAAGCCATGCTAGGAATGGAGAGTGGGTCAACATCACCATGAAAAAGGTAAATACTTTACTTTCTATGGATGATGATTCTGATTGGCAGTCTTACATGAATTATATTTGTGTTGATCTAAAGTTTGTTGAGGAACAAAGGCTTGACCTGTTTTCAAAATTTAACAAAATTGTGTCAGAAATGAATAAATGTAGAGATGAACTGCTTGCATTGAAACAAGCCAAACTAGAATCCATCACTCTACAAATTCAGAACACTGAAATTTTGAAACAAAACCAAGCCCTTCAAACAGAACTTAAGAAAGAAAAAGCTGTCATTGAAAGCTGGACCAAAAAGAACCCTAAGGTCTTTGATTCTGTGGGCTTAATTCCTCATATAACTATAGGAATTGACCACCTCACTGAAACCTCCAGTGAGAGTCCCAGTGAAATGACCTTTGTTCCAGCTGGGATATCCTTTGAGCAAGAGATGGAACCCAAGTCAAATGACTGGATTGTCAGGGACAACCCAGTCAGTAAGTTGCCAAACTTTGAGACTGGAAATATCTTGCTCCCTGAAAGTCAGGCTCTGAAAGGTATGCTTGGACTCTTTGACCAACTTAGTATTTCTGATCCAATCAGTGAGCCTGAATCTGAATCAACTCCTCCACTCCCTCCACTAAATACCCTTCAGGGTGTTGCACCAAGCTCAGACCTCCCACCATTGGTCTACTCCCCACACTCTCCAAAGGAGAGATCAGGAAAAGGTAGAATCCTCCAGAGAAGACCACCCTTTGAAGTCTCAGTAAATACTGATGACTCATCAACTTCAGTACCCTCTGAAGTTGCAACTCAAAGTCCTGATCCAAGAATTGATCAGTTGACTGAAATGGTCAGGAAGCTAAGTGAGAAGATTGTATCTTCTGAAAAACCTTCTCATTTAAAGAAGGAACAAAAACTAGCCTCCTCAAAGACCAAACCCAAACCAACCAAACCCCTGAAAAAGTGTGAACTGTGCAACTATACAAATCATCTCACTGATGACTGCTATAGAGTCCTTTACTGCATGATTTGCAAAAAGGAAGATCACAGGACCACTGATCATAAAAAATGCTCAGTCATGTCAAACTTTTCAGGACTTAAGGCTCAGTGCCTGAACTATCCTTCTGATTCTAAGCAAAAACAGAAGCAAAAGGCCAAGCCTTTTCCACCTTGCCCATTGTGTGGATTCAATGACCATCATCCTGAGGATTGTCAAAATGACAAACACTGTGAATCTAGTGGAAGTACCACTCAGAAATCCTCAGGAAAAGAGAAGGTCATTCAGTCAAAAAGATGAAAGAATAAACAATCCTCTCAGACTACTGAGGCTACCCCTGCAATTAAATGCAAAACATGTGGTAGCTCAGTCCAATCAACCTCTGACCATGAATCAATTAATACTTTCATAAAGACCTACAATACCAAACCCTCCATGAAATGGAGTCCTAGAAAGAACTGACCCAGTTTACTATTTGTGAAGAGGCATGCCAGGGATCCTGTTTGGCATCTAGATAGTGGATGTTCAAGGAGCATAACTGGTGTTAAGGAATGCCTGCACAAATATGTGGAAGAATCAGGACCCAAAGTGATATTTGCTGATAATTCATCATGTCTCACTGAAGGCTATGGTTCAGTAAACTGCAATGGTATTGTCTTTACTAGGATAGCATATGTAAATGGTCTTAAGTATAATCTGATCAGTGTCAGTCAACTATGTGATGCTAAATACATAGTTCAGTTTGATGATAAGCAAGGAACCATCTTCAATGCAAATAAGGAAATTGTCCTCATTGCACCAAGAAGACAAGATGTTTAAGTACTAGACATGTCCAGTCTAACTCAGGATGGAACTTGTCTCTTTGCTAAAGCCACTGATACACTCAACTGGCTTTGGCATAAGAGACTCACCCACCTGAACTTTAAAAACATAAACAATCTTGTAAAACAAAACAAGGTCCTTGGCTTACCATCACTTGTGTTTTCAAAGGATAAACCATGCTCAGCTTGTGAAAAAGGTAAACATCACAGAGCATCCTTTAAAACTAAAACCAACTTTTCCATCAGGAACTGCCTACATCTTCTCCATATGGATCTATTTGGACCTGTCAGTCCAAGGTCTACTAACCATGAGAAGTATACTCTAGTCATTGTGGATGAATACTCTAGATACACCTGGGTATTCTTCCTAATCAAAAAGAGTCAGGCAGCTGAAACAATCATGTCCTTTGTCAGGAACATTGAAAATCAAAATGACATTAAGGTCAAACAGATTAGAACTGACAATGGGACTGAGTTCAAAAATTATGAACTTGAATGTTTCTGTGATGAGAAAGGTATTTCCCAAAACTTTTCCTCTCCATACACACCTGAACAAAATGGTGTTGCTGAAAGGAAAAATAGAAAACTCATTGAAGCTGCTAGGACAATGCTATGTGGATCAGTCCTTTCCAACCATTTTTGGACTGATGCAATCAAAACTGCCTGTTATACACAAAACAGATCCATCATTGTCAAGAGACATGGGAAAACCCCGTATGAGTTATTCAAAGGAAGAATCCCTGACATCAGCTACTTTCATGTCTTTGGGTGTCCTATGTTTATTCATAATCACAAGGATCACTTAGGGAAATTTGATGCAAAAGCTGATGATGGATACTTCCTGGGATACTCACTTGTCTCAAAAGCCTTCAGAGTGTTCAACACAAGGAGACAGCAGACTGAGGAAACATTTCATGTTACCTTTGATGAGAGCACTGATGTAATCAGGTTCTCAACTGCCTCAGTAGAAGAGATAGGAATTGATAATTCTTCAAGATATCCTCCTGATGAATATCTTTCTGAAAACAATCCTTCTACTCAGTATCAAGATGATGCTAATCTCTCCTATTACATAATCCCTCACAACCTACCTAACCCAACCATCACTGAGTTTGTTGAGGCACATGCACACACTGATGATATCAATCAGTCAGTTCAAAATAGTCAAGAACCAAACAATCTCAGTGAGTTGGTAGACACTCAAGATCCAATCAATGATCATGTGTCTACTCCAGAACCAACCCCTCTACCCAATCAGGCCTCCACCAGTTCAAATCAGTATCCAGGACCTCAAGAAAGTTGGACTAGGTCTCAGGACATTGAACTTGTCAATATTATTGGAGAGCCTACTGAAGGCATGCTCACCAGGAGCATGGCTGCTAGTCTAAGAGCAGCCTCATCCAATGAATGCCTATTTGTGGACTTCATTTCCACAATTGAACCCAAAAGTGTTAAAGAAGCACTTACACATCCAAGTTGGGTTCAGGCCATGCATGATGAACTGGAACAATTTGACAGAAACAAGGTAATGACCTTGGTCAAATGTCCTGAGAATGTCTCAGTCATTGGCATGAAATGGGTATTCAAAAACAAAACTGATGAAAATGGCAAAGTCATTAAAAACAAAGCCAGACTTGTAGCCAAAGGCTATAATCAACAAGAAGGCATTGACTATGAGGAAACATTTGCACCAGTAGCAAGGATGGAAGCCATCAGGATCTTCCTTGCTTTTGCTACATACATGAACTTCAAGGTGTACCAAATGGATGTTAAAAGTGCATTCTTAAATGGTTCACTGAAAGAAGAAGTTTATGTTCAGCAACCTCCTAGATTTGAAAGCCATGAGTCTCCTGATCATGTCTGTAAGCTTAACAAAGCCCTTTATGGACTGAAGCAAGCTCCCAGGGCATGGTATGAGACTCTCTCAGCCTTCTTAATCCAAAACAAATTTGTCAGAGGCAAGATAGACAACACATTGTTTATCTATAAGACAAATAATGACGTCATACTAGTACAAGTGTATGTTGATGACATCATCTTTGGCTCAACAAGTTTCAAACTTTGCAAACAATTTGAAAAACTAATGGCAAAGAAGTTTGAAATGAGCATGATGGGAGAACTGACATACTTCCTTGGTCTACAGATCAAACAGACTGATAGAGGAACCACTATCAGTCAAGAGAAGTATGTAAAGAATCTACTGAAGAAGTATGATCTCAGTGACTGTGCCTCAGTCAAAATTCCCATGGTCCCCCCAAACAACCTTGGTCCTGATCTCACTGGTAAACTAGTAAATCAAACTCTCTTTAGAGGAATGATAGGATCACTGATGTATCTACTTACATCAAGGCCTGATATCCAATTCTTAGTATGTCTATGTGCCAGATATCAATCTGACCCAAGAGAATCTCATATCACTGCTGTGAAAAGGATATTCAGGTACCTGAAGGGCACTCCTAACCTTGGATTATACTATCCAAAGTGCTCAGGACTTGATCTCAAAGGATACTCAGACTCTGACTATGCTGGATGCAACATGGACAGAAAAAGCACCTCAGGCTCTTGCCAAATACTTGGTGGGAAATTAGTCTGTTGGAGTGCCAAAAAGCAACAATCAGTTGCCTTGTCCTCAGTTGAGGCTGAATATGTTGCAGCAGTTAGTTGTTGTGCAAATGTACTCTGGATGAAAAGTCAACTCAGTGACTATGGAATTCAGTACAAGATGGTACCCATCTTTTGTGATAACACAAGTGCAATTGCAATCTCAAACAACCCTGTTCTTCATCAGAGAACAAAACACATTGATATTAGATATCACTTCATCAGGGACCATGTCATGAATGGTGACATTGAATTACACTTCATCCCTACTGAATATCAGTTAGCTGATATCTTCACCAAACCTTTGGATGAACCAACTTTCACAAGGCTGAAAGCTGAATTAGGAATGTTGGATATAGAGAATCAGTCCACTGATTGAATCCTTCCAACTGAAGTGTAAATTCTTAAAACCTCAGGTCCCTGAATCAATGTGTACATCAGTGAAAACATCTCACTGAATCCTCAACCTCAGGAACTAAACCCAAGTTCCTGAAATCTTGAGGGTTCAGAAACTAAACCCAAGTTTCTGAATCCTTGTTGCTTAGGAATCATTTCATATTCCTGAATCATCAGTGACTAATCCCAAGTCCCTGAAAAACCAATCACTGAATGAAGTGTCATTCAGGGCCCTGAAAAGGACATTAAATACTGACTTAAATGCTCTAAGTATCTTGTTAGTAAATGTCCGAGGTTGGTAACTGAACTCGTATTTAATTCAAGAATATTTGTTCTTTTTGCCTTTCTGGCTTCCACCTCTGGGCCACCACATTCCCACTTGGCATTAAATGCCTTTTTATCACATAACAAATATGTGATGACTCATCTCTGCAAATTACACTTTTGTAGAATTGCTCAACTGTTCACTTCGACTGTTGCGCCAAACCAGGAAAGTGGAGTGTTGGCATTAAATGCGGATCCCAAAACATATTATTCAAAACAATTTCCAATAATTCTTTTTGAATAAACTAAGATCTCTCAAATGTCTTAAATACCCCCATCTCCACTTCCCTATAAATACCCATCCAAAAGAATTCACACACACGCTTTTTGAAAATTATAAGCAAACTCTGCCCTTTTTCTCTCTCAAAAACAAATTGTGTGTGTGTTCTTAGCATTTAGAAATATCCGACCATTTTTTTGACCATAACCAGATCATAAAATGGCTTCCTCTAATGCTGTTACCATCGCCCCCAATGTGAACTTCACAATGGAGGGCGTGGACCTGACCAAAAACAATGTGGTTGGAAATTTCCACTATCCCCAGCAATATGGGGGTTACAAGGATGTAGTTAAGTATTTACAAAACTGCTTCCTTGCCACAGCTTTTACAACCACCCCAGAAGTCATTTATAATGACTATCTCAGGGAGTTTTGGTGTACCGCAACGGCTACTAGCCCTAAGGACACCAAAGAGTCGATCATCACTTTCACTGTGATGAATGGGACTAGGACTCTCTCCCTGAACTACAAGACCTTCATCATGGCCACAGGTCTTAACTTTGTTGAGAACTTTGAGGCAAACCCTACTGATCAGGAAATAAAAGCTGAAATGCTTTTCCTAGGACCTCATGATGTTAGGCATCCTACTGAGTCCCCTGAAGCCTTGCTGGAAAAGGCTCCAATAGTGAAGACATGGTTTCACCCTGTCTGGAGACTTATGATGACATTCGTCATTCAGGTACTCGGAGGAAACAAATCCTCCACTGAGCAATTGAACTCATCACAACAATTGATGATGTTCAGTCTCTTAGAGGGTAGAAAAATTGACATCGGAGGAATAATCTTCCATGACCTCATGTCAAAGCTCTCAGGGAAACATAGGCAAAGACACATGTCTTACCCTAGGTTCATTTCCTGTGTGCTTCAGGACCTCCTTGGTTCTGACTACTTAAGGTTTGACGTAGAAAGTACAAAACCTGACGTCTTGCATAAGACCAACTTTAGTAGTGACATTACTGAGGTACAACCAGTCGCCCTGACCACCTACATGTTAATGGTGATTCAGGGTGAAAATGTATGCTCACCAGTTCCTTCACCAACCAAGAAGGTGAAGAAGACCAAAGGGACAGGGGGACAGTCCAGTAAGGTGGTTAGACCTAAACCACTCGTCACTGAGACTGTTGCCTCAGGAACTAAGAAAGTTGTTGTGACCTTGACCTCTAAGACTCCCATCAAAGAGACCACATTGGCCACAAAACAACCGCCAACGGAGGGTGCTGGACAATCATCCTCAGTATCCTCGGGCACACCCTTTCCGAATGTCCCTACTGACAAAAACAGGTCAGGTGGGTCAGGAGCATCCACCCACTCACATCCCAATGAAGGCATTGATAAATCACAATCAGAGCCTGAGGGAGTTTAGGGTTCTATATCCTCGGTGGAGAAGTACTACTCCACTGAGATGGGGACCCATACCCACTCACATCCCGTTAACGTCTCTAAGCAATCACACTTAGAGTCTCAAGGAGTTCAGGCCTCTAAATCCCCAAAAGGACAGCACAATCCTGATGGGAAGGGAGGCCATCAACAATCACCAATTGTACCTAGTGATTCTACTGGAAAACACCCGTCAGTAGATGAAGGTGCTCAGGGGGACAAAGACTCAGGGGGAAACAAACCACTCGCTGATATGGAACCCATCACCCCTCAGGCGGTCCAAGTCACTTGGGAACTGATCCTAACAGTCAGGCTGGGCAAACCCCCCCAGTTATTATGGCTAGTCAGGTTGGTAAAACCCCACCAGTTATTATGGCTAAAGGATCAGGTCCTGGCCACAACAAAAGTGAGCCCTCTTTTGAGGGGGAGCTGGATTCCCTGAAGGCTCCTTTTCTGGCTGACTATGAAAATTTGTTGGCTGATGAGTCAGAGGAGGAGACGGATTTCGATTTTGGTGAGGATGAACCACTTCCTGATGTTGAGGAGGAAATGGAGGGTCAAATTAACTCTCCTCCGCAGTCTGAGCAACAACTCTCTTCTCCTCATCCTGAGGATCAACAACCCAGTTCACCATCATCTTCATTAGGTGCCTCAGCCACCCCTGAGTGGTTAACCAAGTATGATAATGTTCATCCGCCTTCTGAAAGAAGTATGGCCAAAGTCCTTCGCCAAGCCAACGAAGGTCTTTACAATGCTCTTACTGATGAACTAACGGATCAGCATATTGAAGCGGCAGCCTCCTATGCTGACTTCAGGGCCTCTGTGGAAGAATCTCAGGACAAGATTCTTCAGGCTTCCAGGCTCGCTGACAAACAACTTGGCGAACTAACCAAAACCTTTGATGAGACAGCCACTGGTCAGCATCAGGAACTTGCAAACCTCCTCAAGGCCGTTGAATCAGTGCAAGAACAACTTTCTGATGATCCCACACTGATTAAATCAATGAAAGACCATATGGCCACTCAGACGACTGCCTCCACCAACCTGACTGAGCTTCTTAAGCTCTTTCAGGGGTAGATCTCAAAGGTCTTAGGGAAAACCAGGATTCCATTCTTCAGGCTGCTATGGAATCCAAGGGGCACCTCAACAAGCTTTCTTCAGCCATTGATCAGCTCTCACAAACACATAATGAGCTGATCAACCACTACACCAACCGTGTCACTGAACTCTCCACCACCCAACAAGTCATGGCTACCGAACTCAGTGCCGTGAAGAATGATGCTTCTGAGACAAAGTCCATGGTCTCTGATATCCTATCACTTCTTCAGGCCTCTCATGTGCCACCACCTCCTCAGTCAGCAGGTCTTTCCACTGAAGTTCCTACACCTGCTGAGGGGAGAAAAATGATGAAATCCCTGATCCTTCCTCTGCCTTGGTAACTGTTCCAAACCTTGATGAATCCACCAGTCAACCTCCTCTCACTGACAAAGGGAAGGATATTATGACTGAAACCTCTTCTCCTAAACCACACTTGGTCAAGGCTTCAAACATAAGACAGCCAGATCCTGATACACCGTCCTATGTTGACTTAGAAGATGGGAGAAGAGTCTATGGGACTCAGGAGGAACTTGCTGAGATCTTAGATCAGGAAGATCGCAGGAAAGCCCATGACCTCACCACATCTACCATCTATGAGGTTGCCAAGGAAGAAATAAAGGAGTCTGAGAAAGAGACTCATGGAGATGAATTCATCAGGCTTCGAGCCCAACTTCTTCAGAAACACAACATGGAAGCCAAACTGAAGCAAGAAAATAGGCAAAGGGCATATGAGAGGTATGTATGGCACATGACCAAAACCAAAGGTGAAGGCAAAATCACTGATATCACTATTCACCCCACCAGACCTCTGAGCTTAACAATCCATAGAGGTCCAAGGAAGTCTGAACATCTTCCAACAATCAAGTTTTCAGACTATGGGTTAAGAGAATGGGATATGATGATGCCCATCCTAAGGAAGAAAACCACAAGCAAGAATGCCCCAATCATCATCAAGTCACTGAGTTCCAAGTATGAGGAACTCGCAAAAGTGGCAAAGAGTCTTGGCATTAACCATGATGAGGGACTTGCTTCTCAGGGACTAACTATCCCTGAATTTACTCAGAAGGTTGGGAAGAAAAGGAAAGCTGTAGCTATGGAGCCTGAACAATACATAGCTGCACTTCACTGCAACAGAGTTCCTCCTCAGGGAGTCAAGTTCCGTCCTAACCTTGTCATCAAAGAACCTGAGTATGGTATCTTCTTCGTGGATGAATTTGGTCAGGAAGCCTTTCAGAGAGTTTCTGACATTGACAAAGTGGAAACAACAACACTCCTAGCCTACAAACTGATGGCACTTAATATCAGGGGCTCTAATAATGAGGAGTTTGTCAGGCTGATGGATCAGTTGATGAAGGAACGACCTGACAAAGAAGTGTTAGTGTCGAAGAAGGCAAAGCTTGAACTAATGGGTCTCCGTCGGGAACCTTAAATATTTTGTACTTAGAATAATAGGACTTGTAATGATATGAATAAATTGATGAATGTTTTGCTATATCAATATCCTTATTTATTTTCTAGTACATTCAGTATGAGCAGAAGACTTTAGCTCACTTATACTGATCAAAACACTTAGGCATAATTTATATCCAAATAGGGGGAGATTGTTGGGTTCGTAGAACACCCAATTATCTTAAACAGGATTTGAACACAAATTAAGCTAAGTGTTTGCTAAACCGAGAACAATTCAAGTCACTGAGAGAACAGTCTCTCAGTGAGTCATCTTCAGGATGCTTAAGGCGAGTTCAATAAAGGACTCACTCTCAGGAAGGCGGTACTCCCTGAGTAGGACTTAAGCCAAAGAAGAAGATGATGGTTCAGTGAGTGTTGGACAAGAACTCACTGAACCCCAGTCTCCTCAACAACAAAGTGATTGAAGACTGAGGAACCAACGCCTGAAGAAAAGGCGGGAACAATAGGGAAAAGATCTGAAAAGATAAAAGTGTCAGACCAAACACTCTTCTCTTGTCAGATCCAACCTTCCCTATTGCGGCTAAAAGTCATGGAGTGTCAGCCAACAACTCCCAAGTCTTATTAGCCCTTTCCTATTGGTTCTTGGAAATGACAATTACTATTTGTAATTGTCAGACACGCAACCTCAACAACTTGTATTATTTTTAATCACTTATACTTAGATTACTTGTGTATAAATAGATCAGATAGGAGAGAAGTTAAAGTGTGCTTTGTATATTGAAAGCTTAGAACTTTTATAAAGTAACTTCTCTCCTACAAAGAGTATACAACTCACTGAGATAGCTCAGTGGGTATATTGTTACCACTCAAGCAAAACTTGAGTTTCGATAGGAGACACCCCATACCCTTGTCTATTCAATCCCAAGTGTTTGTTCCACAAAACACTTGGGTAATAGATTCTTGGAATTATTTCTAATAAGAATTTAAACGTTGAAAAATATTGTGTTTTTTATATTAACGTTTTATAACTGTTAGAATTAATCTTAACATTGTATTAGTTATAAACACAAACGGATTAACTTTCTAGTTAACTCTAATCGTGTAAAGGGACCAACACTATATGAGGATGAGAATGGCATCATATGATGGGAGAGTGTTGGTTAGACCAACATGTTGAGAAAGTGTTGAGAATGATAGTTTTGATTAATATATCGTTTGCATTGACAATGACGTGCATGATATGTGTCGAGGAAGAAAAGGATGAGATCCTATGATGGTGTTCTAGACAATGAAGTTGTAAGGTCCTGGTTTAAGAAAAATCCTAGAATCCATTTAAATTAGTTGTTGGTTGTGGAGATGAAGAAGTTTGTCAAACACATGATGTGTTTTTCACTTGATGAGGTATTGGTGCAAACTTGTGATGTTGGGTTAAAAAGGCTTGAAACACTTGTGGTTTTATGAACCAATTTTAACTAAATGGTGTGTACCTATGTGTTGGTATTTTAGGGTATAAGAAACATGAGTAAGTGTTCTTTAATACATTTTGACAAAAGACAATTATGTGAATGAATTTATTTCCGCCTTAATCGGTGGATATCCAACATAATGTGTAATGCATCGAATGAAGAATGACGATAAAGTGTTTAATAGGTTGCAGGTTAATGAAAGCGATGAGCTTAGTAATATTTTTGCGGATGTTGGTTAGCATACAAAGAACTTCATCCTTGAAGTCACTTAGCTCTTCTCTATCAATGCGAGATGATCGCATGACAAGGCATGTGGTTTCCTCATAGGAGGTGTAGAGGATTAGAGTATTGTTATAACTAAATAGTGATGGAGGTGATTTTTGTAAAGCGGAAGCAATAATGAGATTTGGAAAGAGGTCGGTTGAAAGATACACAAATGCAATGCCAAGCCTCTAAAACTTAATTCTATATTCTTCAAAATTATATGCAAGGGCAGGGGTCCATAAAACATACAAAACAAGTGAATTAGTGTCTAAAGATGTCAAAAAGATATAAATCATAAGATGATATCCTACACAAACAACACATTGGACTACTAGACATAAAGTTACCACATAGCAAGATAACATCAAAACAAACAATCATATTATGAAAGAGCATGGCATTATTTGAAATACTTGAGATAGTTTTGTCGTTAAGCTTAGACATTTAAGTATACTTAGCTATAAGTAAATACGACAATCTATGTGATTAATTTGTAGCATAAAAAGACTTTTAAAAGTTTATCATACCAAAAGCACTTTGACATATTATAAGTGCACATGTGGCAAACAAATAGTGTGACAAAGTCACAAAAGAAGCAAGACGAAAGATTCATGCAAACCATGTTTAAATTATAACATTTTGGAGCATGTATCATTTAGGCTATCCTACGAAAAGGTTTAATGAATGTCAACAAAAGACAAGAGCTTTCAAACATAGAAACATCATATAAAAACATTATGTATTAAAATGACACATCATGAGTTAACAAGCAACACGTTAATCTTGTGAAACATCATATAACGAAAGAATGAAAATATCATACAAATCATGTTAACATTTAGTAGCACGAAACATATAAGCATGCAGACAAAACCTTTCCAAGGTTTACACATTTGACTATTGATCAAATAGTTATCATGATAACGTCAAGATACTTAATCATATCAAAAAACATGCAATCAACACATGTATGTGTAATGCAAACTAAAGAAAGAAAAGTCATATCTACTACTTGTTTGATTAATATTCCTAAGGCGAGGCAAAATATCTTATTTTAATACTTACTTTAGGCAAGTATAGGAATAAAGATTTTTCAAGTTGGAGAATGAATATGAGACTATTACTATCGGTGCTCAATTAAGGCTAAACACGACCATTTTTACGGGTGATTCCACATACCCAACTTCTCTCCTGGAAGCAATTTCACCATTAGGTCAAATTGAGTTTCTAGTGCAATAGGTTCTCCAGTAGTCATTCTCATGTTAGAAAGATAGGAATTCCTATTTTTCCCTATTGAAGTATATAAAAGATGATAGTTCACCAATACTTGGCTTAATGTGACTCAACTAAATTCATTATAACTAAGGTGATGAAGATGTCATGTTACACCCAAGAATTTAATGGTGTGATGAAGCGAAAAGTGTACCGCTTTTAGGTGGTCATTTAAGCCCTAAATCATATTTATTTGATCAAATATTGCCCTAAAATGTTCCTTTTGTCATTTTAGGTACTTTGGAGAAGAAATCTGGAAAAGGAAGCATTTTGGACGTTTTTGGAGCATAAAAGTGAAGAAAACGACAAAGTCTCCAAAGCTGCTGGAAAAGTACACGTGACGGCGTCAAGGATTGCTCCTGACGGCGTCACGGCTTGGCAAAAGAGGTGGATATGACAAAATACACGTGACGCGCCAGAGAGTTTTACAATGGAAGTCTGACGGCGTCACCCTTTAAGGTGATCAAGGTCGTCACGGTTTAAGTTAAAGAGAGACGGCGTCAAGCACAATTTTGACGGCGTCAACCCTTGACGCGCCAGAGCGGATTTTGGAGGATTAAAGAGGGACGGCGTCAGGAAGACCATCCGGGAACCCTAGCCGCGGCGAGGTGACGGCGTCACCTCCTACAACGTGACGCCGTCAGACCCTAAATTCTATATATAGTTTTGCAATTTTTATTCATAGTGTGCAACTTTGTGAGGAGAAACCCTAAGACGAATTTTCTGCCATTTTTAAGGGTTTTATACCCTTGGATCTCCCATGTTTAATTGAAGATAAGTAATCAAGTAATCATTCAATATGTCTATGTGTTGTTTGATTATATCTTGTTCTTGTCTTTTAATTAACATGCTAGGCTAGATTTATCTTGTGTTTGCTTAGATCTAATGAAACCTAACTATTGATTATTGGTTGTTGGTGTGTTATTAATTGTATTGGATGATTGTTTATCGATGTTAGGCTTAAGAAAACTGGCTAACCTCCTATACGGTAACTTGCTTGAACGTCTTAAAAAACATGAACCAATGCGTACTAAGGTTATTATGGTTGTATTTAATGCATGAGCGAATTCTAGTGATCCCATGTTAGGAGCTTCTTAGCCGGCTCGACATAGGAGTGAAGTATGAGCTTATAGAGTTGGGGAAGTACGTACGCCACCCCACGATTGGTATTAAGGAATACACCCGTCATCCACACAATTAATACACACTAATCAACCGGTAAAAGATAGTTAGGGAGTAAGGAAATCTAAGTAAATACATTTCTCTCCATATAAGTTCCACAACCTTTTCATTTTTAGTTATTTTATTTTATTTGCAATTGTAGTTATTTGGGTTAGTTGACTAGCAACTAATTCCGCCCACTCCTTCAAACCCGAGATTTTACTTGCTTTCATAAAAAATATAAAAATACAAAAAGAATCTTCCCTCACCCTTAGACCTATTAGAGTAGTTTTTCAATCTTAACGACACTATTCCCCTAGAGAACGATCAATCCCCCGGTACTTGCCACTACACTATACTACATCGGTCAGGTACACTGCCTGGTGGGGATTGCAAGCCTCTTGAGATCCCTCGAGAGGTAAAACCTGTTGTAAGGTCGCAAAACCACGCATCAAGTTTTTGGCGCCGTTGCCGGGGAATAGTTATTGTTTAGGTTGAATTTTTATTTTATTAGGTCTACTCACTAGATTCCTTTCTAGTGAGATTTTTATTTTATTTTTCTAGGTTTTCTTTAGTCTATCTATTTTCTTCGTGCCTTTGTTCGTATAAGATTTTCATTGACTATTCAGTTTGCCATTATGGAAAACGCGAATCCACCCCTTACACCTGACGAAGTGGCTTTGTTGCGTAGCCAAATTGAGAATGAGATTAGTGAGCTCAGAGAGCTCAATAGAATGATTGATATAGAGCTTGATTATGCCTTTAACAACCTAGAAACCGCCATATACTCAGATAATTACTTAGAACGTAATAATCTTAAGGTTGAGGAGTTGATTGAGAAACTTGATGAAGTGAAGGTAGATCCTAGGTTGGATGATTATTTCAATGAATACCCCACTAAGGAGGAGATTTCTTACTATAACAACCTAGTTGATAACCCTCGACCACCTTTTGTTAGAATTGACCCAAAGATTAAGAGGGGTGATCCCGGGAATGTGAAGATACCATGTATGATTGGGTACCAATACGTTGAGCATGCTTACATTGACTGTGAATCCCCAACCAACGTGATGTCCTCAGGCCTTTATAGCCAAATCATAAACACACCACTTGAGCCTAGGAAAGACCCCAAGTGCCCCGGCGGAGTTTGCAACTTCGTTGGAAGGATTAAGGATATGCATATCCTTGTTGGGAATTTTACCTTTGTCACCAACTTCATGATCTTAGAAGATTTGGCAAGTGTTATTGACTGCCGCCTATCTCACGTGGTGTTAGGTAAGCCGTTTATTGAAGCATCCAATTTAAAGTATGATCGTTTAAGAGGCACGGTTCAGTTTTCTAATCACATAGATAGGATCACATATAGGATGCCTTATCGGGTAAATGAATTTCGTTTTGTGCCTCGATTTGACAAGGACAACATTGGTGCGATTGAGGACATCAATGATGAGGATAAAGAAAAAGGCATGGACTATGTTTGGAATAAGAGAAGCCTTTATTATAAAGATTGCTTGAACCTAGGACCTAAATACAAAGTTGATATGGAGGTTGTTAGGATGATTAGAGGGGCAATTGAGAAGCAAAACGGAAAAACGTAGAACCCGTGACTTTGAGTCTAGCTACAAGACTCGTTAATAAAGAAAAGCGCTTCTTGGGAGGCAACCTAAGCTTTATTTGCTTTGTGTGTTTATTTATTTGTTTGTTTGATTTTATTTGCTTCCGTATGTATGTTTAATTTTTATTATTATTGATTCATGTTCGAAACTAAATTGTGAAAATGCTTTATCTTGTTTTTAACTTCGTCTTAACTACATATAAAGGTATTTTGCAAAAGATAAGTGTAAGGGAAATCCAAATCGGTTTATTAGAACAAATGAACATGAATCGTAACAATAATAAATTAACATACATATTAGTAATTGTTTGAGTCAAATGCTTGTATCGAGTCATAATGATGTTTTGCAGGAATTCCAGGAAGTAAGGTATAGGTTTTTCCAGAAATTTTTTCGGAAACTTAACATGAGAATTCTGTCAGATCATTTCTGACGGCGTCAGGTTTTAATTTTCTGAAATTTTTGAAAGTTTTGTTTTTCTACCGGAATTATAAAATGCTTTATTAAATCTCTAACTTATAAACTCCAGGAATCTGCAAAATAATCATTCCACAAGCATTATATCCTTATATAGAATTATCCCGCCGATGTTATGCAGGTTTTCGTGTTTGTTTTCTCAGGTTTAACAGGTTATTTTGGACAAGGAGATGTATGTGGGATCTAGCTTTTGGCGATGCATTAGTCTTGAAGCTTCAACATTACCTTGGAAGAAGATCTAACCATGTTACCTCTTTATCCACCAAACGAATCAGGGGAGTATTTGATTTCATTCTTTTACCTTATTACTTTTACATCTTGTTATTTGAACATTGGGGACAATGTTCATCTTAAGTGTAAGGGGGGGTAAAATACGATACTTTAGAGAATGCTATTACGCTTGATTTTTGTTTGTTTAATGGTAGATGTGTAATAAAACTGAGAGAAATACCTGTTAAGGCAATTTTAGTGCCAAATTTAAAATTTTTTACAACATATAGGAGTGAAACTTTGATCTTAATGAGCATCTCACGGATAGGAGTTATATGACTAGCACAAAATCGTACCACTAAAAAATTTTCCACCCCCAAATATGTGAGGTTCGCCCCTAGAATTGGTAGGAAAAGCATTTATGCTATGATGTGTGTACCGGTAACACTTAGATTCTAGAACTTGCGTTAGGACCATTCCGAGGCCACAAGTGAGACTACATTCGTGTAGTTAGATTTACTACATGATAAGAGGCATTAGGATTAACCCATTGTTTTACACCTGTGTTTTTGTTATAATTACATTGGCTACATTGGTCAAGTAATTCTCCCACACCCTTTGCGTTGTACTCATTTTTAGTACACGATACCCCTAGTACACCCCTCAGAGCCTATCTTTTCGTTTCTAACTTTAAGCATTTTACTTAAAGGAAGAATTTGTTTACACCCCACTTAAATGTACACCCAAATCGCCTTAGCCTACCTTGTATGCACTCATCTTTAGTGCATTATTGTGACAACATTTGTTTAAACCCCAAGTTAATTATCTAATTGATTACATGGTTGCTAAGTCGAGTCATATCCTTGTACATATTGTTTTGGGACGATTGGGACTCATGGGTAAAGTACTAGTGTAATGGAGTAATGGGGAAGAACAACATTATTACCCCCATATGTGCTAAATATTTTAAAAGTACTCCAAGTGTTTCGATTATCTTAATTCGAGTCATTAGAATAGTTATTTGTAAAGTTATGTAAAAGTTCAAGTGTAAGGGGAATGCAACGCCCCTATGATGTATTATTTTGGATGGTAGGGCAAGAGTGTATGAAAAAAAAATCGAAAAAATTAAGAAAAAATACAAAAAAATGAGAAAAAGAAAAGTAGAAAAAAAACATACGGACTACCATCCCGTCTCATTTTATGTTTATTTTATGTTTTTGTTATTTTGTTTTTAGCTTAAGTCGAGTCTAGTCTTGGCTTAGCAACGCCATATTGTACATGTAATTAATCAAGATCTTTAACTCGCCACCAGTAAAATATCCCTTATCCAACAAAACCGTGTTTATCATATCCCTACACCTAACATTATAACCCGTTTAAAAGCCCTCTTTGATAGTTTATCTTAGGTGCTTACGCCTAGTGGAGGAGGTTTTTGATCCTTTCCCAAGCCTATGGTAATCTATTTGCTATGACAGGTAGTGAGAGATATTATCCATTTTCATTTATGAGTTATACTTTTATGACACCTGAGAGATGTGAGTATCTAAACACTACTTGTGAGGTGCTAGTTTGTAATCTCCGTGCTTATTATGATTAAAGTGGAACGACTATTTGTTGTAATTACTTTTATATTAGCGTTAAATGACCCCTAACTTGTATTTTGATTAGAATAAAAGCGCATTTGCTTGAGGACAAGCAAATCTCAAGTGTAAGGGTATTTGATGAAGCGAAAAGTGTACCGCTTTTAGGGGGTCATTTAAGCCCTAAATCGTATTTATTTGATCAAATATTGCCCTAAATCGTTCCTTTTGTCATTTTAGGTACTTTGGAGAAGAAATCTGGAAAAGGAAGCATTTTGGACATTTTTGGAGCATAAAAGTGAAGAAAACGACAAAGTCTCCAAAGCTGCTGGAAAAGTACACGTGACGGCGTCAAGGATTGCTCCTGACGGCGTCACGGCTTGGCAAAAGAGGTGGATATGACAAAATACACGTGACGCGCCAGAGAGTTTTACAATGGAAGTCTGACGGCGTCACCCTTTAAGGTGATCAAGGTCGTCACGGTTTAAGTTAAAGAGAGACGGCGTCAAGCACAATTTTGACGGCGTCAACCCTTGACGCGCCAGAGCGGATTTTGGAGGATTAAAGAGGGACGGCGTCAAGAAGACCATCCGGGAACCCTAGCCGCGGCGAGGTGACGGCGTCACCTCCTACAACGTGACGCCGTCAGACCCTAAATTCTATATATAGTTTTGCAATTTTTATTCATAGTGTGCAACTTTGTGAGGAGAAACCCTAAGACGAATTTTCTGCCATTTTTAAGGGTTTTATACCCTTGGATCTCCCATGTTTAATTGAAGATAAGTAATCAAGTAATCATTCAATATGTCTATGTGTTGTTTGATTATATCTTGTTCTTGTCTTTTAATTAACATGCTAGGCTAGATTTATCTTGTGTTTGCTTAGATCTAATGAAACCTAACTATTGATTATTGGTTGTTGGTGTGTTATTAATTGTATTGGATGATTGTTTATCGATGTTAGGCTTAAGAAAACTGGCTAACCTCCTATACGGTAACTTGCTTGAACGTCTTAAAAAACATAAACCAATGCGTACTAAGGTTATTATGGTTGTATTTAATGCATGAGCGAATTCTAGTGATCCGATGTTAGGAGCTTCTTAGCCGGCTCGATATAGGAGTGAAGTAGGAGCTTATAGAGTTGGGGAAGTACGTACGCCACCCCACGATTGGTATTAAGGAATACACCCGTCATCCACGCAGTTAATACACACTAATCAACCGGTAAAAGATAGTTAGGGAGTAAGGAAATCTAAGTAAACACATTTCTCTTCATATAAGTTCCACAACCTTTTCATTTTCAGTTATTTTATTTTATTTGCAATTGTAGTTATTTGGGTTAGTTGACTAGCAACTAATTCCGCCCACTCCTTCAAACCTGAGATTTTACTTGCTTTCATAAAAAATATAAAAATACAAAAAGAATCTTCCCTCACCCTTAGACCTATTAGAGTAGTTTTTCAATCTTAACGACACTATTCCCCTAGAGAACGATCAATCCCCCGGTACTTGCCACTACACTATACTACATCGGTCAGGTACACTGCCTGGTGGGGATTGCAAGCCTCTTGAGATCCCTCGAGAGGTAAAACTTATTGTAAGGTCGCAAAACCACGCATCATGGTGTGTCGACAAACAATATGTTAAATTAAGAACGTTCTCAAGAAAGCTCTTCGGAATTTTATTCAACAAGAATCTAAGTAAGGTTACCAACTTCAATAGATCTTGTGTATGCTCTAGAGATGTGTAGTTTTAACCATGGATGTGTACAAGGTTTAAACTAGATTATGAGCAAGGTTAGGTTATGATGTATGCTTGAAAGGAAATAGATACAAATAGTATCTTTCAACAAATAAGATTATCCCATGGGATAAAGTTAGCATGCTTATGAAAGCAAGTATGACAAGATGAAGGAGATACGCTAGTTCATAGAACTTGTAGATGTTTGTTCAAGATCATTTAGCCAATGGGGTGTAATGAAATCTCTTGTAACACAACTGTTCATGTCGCAAGGAGAGAATGATGCATAGGATACACATTATCCTGAAAACTTAACGCATGATTTCTTAGGCATAATGTTTTCCAAAACATCATGTTTTCCTAAATGAAGATATGAAGCCAAAGTGTTTGAATCGGATAGTCCTATCCTAAATATATTTGGTCTCAAGATTATATTCACTAGATGATGACAAGAGGAATTCACTCGAGTTTCTTATGTATACTCCTCAAGAGTCATTGTCGCTCGGGGTGCATGAGGTTGGCTTTGAGATTGCATTTTAACATATGTTGTTAAAATGTTGATTTAAGGTTTAACGAAACTTATGCAGAAGTTTAACGACAAAGTATTACTAATACTTTGATAACTTATGAAGGTAGTACTACTTATACTTAGTGGAAATTGATAAAAATTACCAGGAGCATCATGCTCATTTGATAGTGGAGGTTCTAGTCATAATGAATCATCAAAGTCTTCATAGGTGGGAAAGTATTGTTGAGTTTGTTCAACGTGCATTGGGAGTACCTAGGTTGATTATTAGTTCATAGATGTTGAAAACAACAAGGATGGATACTAATTCTTGTGGTCCATTGGTTGGTACAACTAGTGAGTGAAGTTCTTAAAGTTTTGGTCATGTTTGTGAAGCTTAGGGGCTGAGATATATCACAGAGGTGAATGTGATGAGATGATGGTGAAAGAGCAAGTGAACTTAAGTGGTAAATGTTCAAGGATGAAGACCTATTGACATTTGTTTTATTCCTATTGATTGGGAGAGTGTTAGGATAAGTGTTTTAACATATGTTGTTAAAATACTTTGATTTTTCGGATATGAATTTTAATGACTACAATCGTAAGTCAATTTTACTTGAATATTTTGGACAAAATACTTAAGTTGTCAATCCTACTTTGTTGAGATTAGATCGTACTCAAGGATAGCAAGACTTGATAATACATCTTTAACCTGAGTGTGAGTTATGATTTGATGTAAATTATTATAGTTTTAAAGGATGACACATTATTTTCATGTTAACCAAGTGAGGCAACATATGTGGATACAAGACAATATCTACAGTCATAAGTTGGACTTGTGATTTTGATATTGTATGTTATCTTTGCAAACAATGAGTCCGGATTTGTTAGGAAGTTGTCAATTCATAAAACAAGTCAAGCTAATGGATAAAGGATGAGTAAAGGACAGAAGAATACAGTTACTGTGGGTAATGATTACAAAACATTTGTGGTCAGAGACCCACGGATTGCAAGGTACCCTTTTTAGGGTTCCTTCCTTGATAGAGAAAGGTACCTTGGAGCATTTTCATGACATTTGAAAGAATGATCAGAGGTGGTTATCCTATTGGTGCAAGTGAACTAAAATCATCATAATGTGTGTAATAGCAAGTAAAAAAGGACCTAATGATAATAAGTGAATGATATATGGTGCGGGAAAGCAACGAAAAAATTAAAAGTGAACTTCAGGACCAGCGGCACCAAAATATAAAACGGGCGGAACCAAATTTTTGGTGCCGCCCAATCCGTCCCCTATATTTTTGGCGCCAAAAATTTACATGGGCGGAACCAAATTTTTGGTTCCGTCCCATCCGTGGGTACCTGAAAAGTTCACAGAGGGCTTTTTTGACCTTTTTACCCTTATCCAAATTCCGTAATTTTTCCTGGAACAAGTGTAATTAATTATTTGTGATTGGGAAGCAAGAATAAAATAGGTAAATAAACATGTATAGGTATAGATCATGCAATGGGTAAAAATTTCACTAAAACGTGAAAAGTGAAGATTTGATAACATAACGATGTTATCTACCTGCAAGATAAGTGGTTAGTTCACATAATTGTTAAATAACAAGCTAACATCCCACAAGGCACATAATAGTTCATACACCATTGTTTTGAGATTGTACCACACACTATTTTCAAAGATACTGTAAGTTTAGACAATCATTGAAGGTAGTGACACATTTTAACACTTGAACTATTAGGTGGGAGTTTGTGCAAAACAACATTTTTCAAAATACTTGACTAGTTTTACTTAGTTCTCATTCCTAAGTGAATTATGTAAGATTTTAATATAACATATGCAAAGAAAGTTATCTAAGTCTATAAGCAATGCAAAACAAGTTTCCAACTTAGTGCACAAAATCTAGCAAATGTCCTATTGTGCATAAACAAGAAATCGACAAACAAGCGAATAAATAATCATGGCAAGATTGATACTTATGTTACACAAACAAATAAGTGTAAACAACAATTTGCAATAAGTAAGCAACATATATGCAACCAACATAAACCAAAACAAATAGTCATTTAGCATAGCATAAAAAGAAAGATACTTTTCGTCACTTTGCGTTTAAATATGACGATGTATACCAAGCTTGATTAGTTTTCTTTATATATATAAATATCACAAAATTCTTTAGTTTCAAAAGAAATTATATCAATGTTCAAAGGATACTAACTTAAATTGCCCGACTCAAAAGTTTGAGTTTCTATGTCAAAACGAAACTTAATATTTTTGGACACACTGTAGTATTTAGTTTATTCTACTTACTTCAAATTAGATTTAGGCCATAAGAGTATTTTTAACAGAAAGTAGACTCAATTCCCTTTAAATTGATAGGTGACGCGACTCCTGCGGACTTACAATTAATTAGTTATGAATTTTTGAAGTTTTCAAAAAATTTGGACTGTGCAGACCAATGAACTCTTTTCCAAAGTGCAAGGAACCTTCAAAGGGTTCTGTGGGATCCGTGGTCCTCTGTGACAAAATGTCACAGAATGAAGAAAAAAAAATATTTTCACATAGCGAAAATGTGTAGGACTTACTAGATTTGATAGTGAACATATAATACACATATTTTAACATCATTTTTACTTATGTGACTTATCTAAACATTTACGGAGATGATTTTTTAACTAAATTTGTAGTTAACCCAAACGCTCCTTTCAAAACTGTATTTTTCATAAATTTGCTCTAAGCACCTAATTTGACACTTACAAATTTTTTTAAAAATATATTTTTTTTTTTTTCAAGGACACCTTCAAGCTTGTATACAAATTAACATTTAACAACAAAATTTCTAAATATAATTAACGAAACATTTTTCATATTATATTTCGCTTCAATGGTAATTTGATACATGGATCGTACTCTATTTTAAAAACCATTTGTTTTGAAAATAAGAGCCACGAGGCTTTGATACCAATTGTGAAAACGTGGGGGGGGGGGGAGGGGGTGAATATGTTACCGTTTAAAAACTTTAAATCTTTTGTATCAAATATCCAATCAAGCTTACCATAATATGAAAAATGCCAATTATAGTCTTATGACTAATATAATGCATATAGTAAAATAAGTTGTCACACAAGCATAAACATCAAGCCACAACACAAAGAATAATATGGGGCAAGTATAAAAATAAAGCAATATGTAAAAGAAAGTGCAAACCGGACATGATGATTTATAGTGGTTCGGTCATGGAGCTCCTTGTAACACCCCCAATTTTGTGATACGCAGCGGAATTTAAACTGGGTGTTACTCGACGGCACAACAGTTATAATAATAGAAAACGATCTCTAATTGAGTCGTTTTAAAGGATTTATCATTCGAATATCAGAGTTTACAAAAAGAGGTCCCAGTAGTTTTACAGTTTGTTAAATAAGTTTCGAATGATAATTACATTTTAGCCTTCTATCAGTATCCGTGCCCCTCCGTACCATCCTCGTTCATTATGGACCTGAGATAAATATGCTAAAAGTGTCAACACAAAGGTTGGTGAGTTCATAGAGTTTATAAATAAAACATTTGATTTCAATAGTTTCAGGTTTGGGCGATAATTGTAATGATTACAAATATCGATAAAATGAATAGTGGGCTACGTTGTTTTACACCCATTGTGTTTATTTGCCCTAATCAGGTCAAAGATTGTGTGAATCCATAGTGTTTGTATAATAATCAGTTGAACACAAGTTTCAAGTTTAATAGACAGTGGGCCCCGTTGTTGCACCCATAAATTCAATAGTGGCAGTACCGTATCATTACAGTACCATAATATTGCTCTAAGCCTCATGACACGCAAACGTTAACAGTAGGACATCATAAGAGTGATGTAAATTACTAACATAATTAAATGTAGTAATAATGCCCTCGGGTAGGAGCTTGCCAACTTCCTATTTAGCCTTAAATAAAGTGCATTTGTCTATCAATCCGGCTAGCATTATAGCTATCTATCCGGCTAGTACAAATGGGTCGTCAACATCCAATAGACCTATTCACTATATTCGCGTTCACTCGCAAGTGATTAATGGCTCATGATATAAGGGTCTTTTTAATGGCAATAGTGTAAGCTTAGGCAATATCAATCAGGATAGCATACAGAAAAATACTTTTGTTCAGCATGTATTAGTTTCAATAAACAAATATAGTGTTTCATCAACCGAGTAAATTGTTTATGATAAACAAGTAAAATCCGTAAGTAAAACGAGCATGTATCTCCCCTAAAGTGTTCAAATTAAGAAAAAATGGGGCTATGACTCACGGAAATCCGTAAAAGTTTAGAGTACTTGTGAAAGTAAATGAAAATAGTTGAGCATGTATCTCCCCAAAAAATAATACAAAATGTATAAAAGTAGGGGCTATGAAACTCACAGTAATATGTAAAAGTTTAGAGTACTTGTGAAAGTAAAAGCAAGTACTTGAGCATATATCTTCCCCAAAGATAGTACGAAATAATTGAAAATAGGGGCCATGAACTCACCTGATAGAATTGATATATTAATGGCAAAAGTGGGTACACTGAAATGAGGCTCAGACACTAACCGCAACCTAATATGAATGATCATGAAATGATGTCGTGTATGCATTTTATGAAAGTTATATCACCCGTGCACGTTTGTTTGTGAGTTTGAAATGAAAATAATGTTATTCGATAACCTTTAACAATAGTCTGAAATATAACATTTTTGGACTTTTAACAATTGTGTATTGTAACTACGATATGAACGTTTCAATAATATATAATTGAAAAAGTCTTCGACTCGACTAAAGTATGAAATCAAAATACTACAACTTTTGTGTATGATATTTTATCCAAAACCGCACCCAAAGTGCCTAAAATCCATGTCTAAGAAGAAATTCAGGTTACTATTCTCTATTAGAAATTTGTCAAAATAATAGTTTTCGTCATTAACTTCATGTTTGTTTGTGAGTTTGAAATGAAAATAATGTTATTAGATAACCTTTAACAATAGTATGAAATATAACATTTTTGGACTTTTAACAAGTGTGTATTGTAACCACGATATGAACGTTTCAATAATATATAATTGAAAAAGTCTTCGACTCGACTAAAGTATGAAATCAAAATACTACAACTTTCGTGTATGATATTTTATCCAAAACCGCACCCAAAGTGCCTAAAATCCATGTCTAAGAAGAAATTCAGGTTACTTTTCTCTATTAGAAATTTGTCAAAATAATAGTTTTCGTCGTTAACTTCATTAAGTCATAACTTCTTCGTTATATCTCGGTTTTTAAAGTTCTACCTGTCCCCGCAAAGGTATTTAAGTATACTAACATATTTTGAAGTCTCGGGGACTCAGTTTATCTGTTAAAGCTTGGTTTTACTACGGCAAAAATCTGGACAACACACTTATTATTTTCTAAAATAGTTATCGCTAATAGATTTAGAAATATTCGTATCTCTTTCGTTATAGACCCGTTTATACTCATTCAAACGACCACGTTCTTGTTATAAAATATATTTTCTATTTCTTTGAGAAAATCTTGTATAATAATATATTATTCTGAAAATTAGAAATTTCGGCAGTGCTTCTGCGTACATTTTTAGAAATCCATTTTCTAAACTAATCCGCTTGTAATAACAACACCAAACTAATATATATTCCTCCACCAACTTCTTTCATAATTTTTATATACTCAAAATGGCCATATTAACATGATAAAAGTGTAGATCTAAAAATGTATTAAAACAATTATAGACTTATATATAACAATAAACTTTTTAAATCAATAAAAAATGATCCAAGACTTATAAGTACTCATTTTTCTCATCCAATAATTATATAGAACTTGTATATATTTGTTTTAATCATAAAAATTCACAAACATGCTCATAGGAGATATATGTGAAATAATGAGTTTAAGTGTAATTTAAACTTAAGAAATGCATAATTAAGTATAATGAACACATAATACACCAAATGAAAAGTATAGAAATTTATTTCGTACTTACTTGATATTATAATGTTTTAGAAAGTAATTTAAACAATAGATCCCAAACGATGACTCTAAATTAATTTGTAGTTAGTTATAGCTTGAAAATAATCGATAAATGCTTGAAATACTTGAAAAACGACTCCGTCTTCTTTCTTTTTCTTCCTTGGCCGAAAATAGGGGGGAGGGGAATTAGAGAGAATTGTGTGTGTTTTTCTGTCAAAAAAATTAACTAGTTTTCTTTCTATTTATAGTGAAAATTTTTGAAAATAACTAGATATTTTGATTAATAGTAATTAGATATTTCGATAAATAGTAAATAGATATTTTGATGAATAGTGATAACGCTCATTTTGTCTATGATAGAGTCGCGTTATTTGTATATTTTTGTATATTATTTAGTTATGTTTATGAGCATTTTGCGCTTAAAAGGTATTAAGATGTGTTCAGGTCTAAGTACAAGGAAATATCGAAGAATGACGAAGAAAAGCCAAAAGATTAAGAGAATATTCAAGAAAAGATTGTCGTCGAAGATATTGATCCATGTTATGATTATTTCCGATGTACAAGAGAAGGTTGTGAAGATTTTTAATGAAAGATGGAGTCATGATTTGGTGCTTAAAAGAGTGTTAAAGAATGGAGTTTTATGCCAACCCAAGATTGAAATTAATGTGCAAAACAATTCCCAACCCAAGGTTGAAGCTGAGATTCAAACCCAAGGTTCAAAAGCCCATTCTGAGGTTGAGCAGTCATCCCAGCCGCTGGTTCAAATCTGAACCGCGGGTTGAGACGTGTCTGAGATGAAGAGTTGCATTAATTCAAGGTTTTAACTACCATCAATCACCAAGTCCGATCATTTCCTCTTCATTATGATTATGGGGTGTTTGTAACAACATATTAACTCAATTTCAAGCATAAATACACCCTATAATCACCACATTACAATAAGCAACTCATAATATACAACAAGAAGCAACTCATAAACAACTCACAAGATACAATAGAGAAGATATTTGATCCTTAATCAAGTCTTACAACCTAAGAACTTGATCATATTTTATACAACCCGAAAGAGCTCAATAATTTCTGTCCTTCTTAAGGAGATACCAAGAAGTGTTGGTGATACTTGTGAGAGGAGGCGGAGAATTCCCTTGTTCGATTGGAGGCATTAAGGAGTGCTATAACTCTTTATATTTCTTACTCATTGTAGACTTGCTTTGGGTAACTTTCTTTTACTTAATTATTATGTTGAACAATTTGATGTTGAATGAAATGTTACGTTTGTTGATGAAACTTGTTATGGAGTAATTTGTAATACTTGTTTGGGAATTATGTAGACTTTCATGTGAATGTTGAATGATTAGTCGGTTAGAAAAAGTGATTGTTCTCATAAGTTTGTTTAAATATAATTCGTGTTCTAAAACTTGTTGATTTAACAATGTTGAATTTAAAGGTCGAAAGGATTTCTAATATTGTTTAATTCCAAGAAATTGGTGCACAAATTGATTGGTACTTGATAATTGACAACTATTAAGTATTCAAGTTTTTAAATGAATTCGAGAATATTTAATCACGAGATTGGGTCAAAAGGACTCGTATGAACTAATGTTACTAATCATCTTTTTCATACATTTGATAACACAAAGAGCTAGCGTAATGGGATGATGTATTGGCCGAAAGGACTCACCCATGAAACTAGTAAAAACATGGATTTTCTTGATAGTACCCATTGACTAGAAAACCTTGTGAAAATTGGTATGTGCCTTCTACATATATGTTTCACCCAAACATATTCAATATTTTATCACGATTGGTTATTATTCCTAAACAAGTATTTGTTCGTTTGATTGATTAAATTCGGAACCATTGTTTGTTTGTTTATTTACGGTGCTTTAGAGTGTGACAATCTTTAGTACTATTCTTGCGTTACATAAATTGCTAAGCTTAAACTACGTAGTCTCGTGGGACGATCCCTATTTACCACAAACCATATTACACACGGACGAGTATACTTGCTCGTATGCGTTTTCTTAATAATCGGTAAAAAGATGTTTTATAAATTTAAAATTTTAGTGAAACTTAGGATATAATATATATAACCGGTTTACGCGCATCAAATAGTAAATAGATATTTATGAATAGTAACTAGATATTTTGATGAATAGTAAATAGAGATTTTGATAAATAGTAAATAGATATTTATGAATAGTAACGAGATGTTTTGATTAATAGTAAATAGATATTTTGATGAATAGTAACTAGATATTTATGAATAGTAACTAGATATTTTGATGAATAGTAACTAGATATTTTGATGAATAGTAAATAGATATTTATATATTAGGAGTACATGATACATTGTTTATAAATGAAAATCGTATAGAAACGTTTATTTATAATAGGTAAATAAGAGTAAGACATAAAATGAAAATGATAACGTTTAAAAAAAAATTTAGACTTTGAAAATGGATAAGTATTCTTTCGTTAGAATATTAATACAAGTGGAAATTTACCGGTGGTTACACTCCTCTCCGCCATACTCCACTCCCCGAGTATCCAACTCAAGAGTTACTTCACTAAATCAACAAGCTACCTTCTTGACGGAGAAAACCTTACCAACGTCGCTTACACTTTTTCTGGTACAAAGCTAAATACCAGGTTTTAGTTCGAGGTCGAACCAACTGACGTCGCCTGGTATGTGCTTAAACACATACCATTTCTCGACCAAAACCGGACCCAAAATGACCAAAAACCCGACCAAAATGCCAAATATATTATGTTTTTGTGTTTTTACATATGCAGGCACGGATGTCGAAAAAAAAGAGACAAAAATCAAGAAAGAACCGGAAAAAACGAGCACGGGATTTGGAAGAGTGAATAAAAGCCGGAGTCGGGAAGAAATTATGGTCAAAAAGTCATCCGAGGTCCTCCATCTATCAGAAGTTGTCAAATTCCGCCCTTTGGATTATCTTTGAGGAAATGGCAGCAATGGCCCCTTGAATCCAGAAAATACAAATTTAAGTCCCTACAAATTAAATCCCTTAAATACATTAAATCCGGTTCCAACAATTGTCCAAATCCAAAATCCAAGTAACTAAGCCCAATCTCCCTTAATTCCCAACCCAGCCCAACCAATTCTTACCCAATCCAAAACCCAAAACCCGACCCACTAAAACACCCAGTCAAAGTTTTTAACTAAAAATTTCGGTCAAAACAAAAATAAAATCTCACACCATCTCACACACGCGCGCCAAAAGTTCTTCCCCAAATTTACTGCCAAGAACCCTAAAATAACCGCACCCTCAATTAACCTCGTACCTCATGATTACCTCATGATTAAAAATTTCTGGAAGGTACTGACACTATAAGGGACACGTGGGGCTAGCTTATTGGTCGAGCCGCGTCACTATTTTGATCTAAGGGCCAAGAATGAAGCGTGGGAAGAAAGAAACGATCCAAGGGTGGTTAGCAGCTGAGGAGCACACGGATTGATGAGCTGGAAGGCCTGGAAGCTTCAGTGGTAGCCTATAAATAGAGCTCTCCTCTTCACAGTCAATTTTTGTCCAAATTTTATGCTTTTAAAAATTTGTTACCACTTTCTTTTCCTGTCATTTTATTGTTTTTGTAGTGTAATTTTTAAATTTAAAGTTGTAATTTACATTTCCAAGTTTTAGTTGTAATCAGTTCTTTAATTTTAATGAAAGTCAACTTTGGTCCACGTTTTTGTTCATCAGCTCATTTTTTAAGTAAGTTCTTAATTTGAATTTTCTGCTTATTTTATATTGCTCTTGATGTCTGATAAGTAAATTAGTGATTAATATTAATTTGTTTCTAAATTTCTTTCATAATAGTTTAAGGTCAAAGTAAAGTCAAAATCAGAATAAGCTGTTTTAACAGCTTATTTTCTTTTGGAAATTCCTTTCCTGGATTAAATTCAAATAGGATAGTTATTTGAATACTATCTTACAGCTTTAATAGAACTATTTCATTTGAAAATTGTCAATCATATCAGATCAGTAGGGTATGTTTGGTTTTCAACAGCTTATGGGTCATTTTGGGTAAATTTTGAGTAGTACTATTCTCTTATCATTGATTAAGCTTGGTTTAGTGTGTTTTAGCTTTACTCTTTAGAAGATAAGTAGGTTTGAGGATTTTTAGGATTCTGCATTAGGGATTTCATTGTTAGAAAGCTTAATCTGTCTCAATAAGTTCAGCATAAGCTGAGCTTATTTGATGATTCCACTTTAGTATTTTTGAAGTAGACTTTAAGTAAGTGAATCAGTGTGCAAATGTTGGGAAGAAATTGATCATATTTTAAGCTTTTTGCGCCATTTTCATTTCTTGCTGTCATTGTTCATTTAGGGCAATATTGTTTATTTTGGCTGCTGATCTCAGCCATTTTCTGGCTTATTGAATTAAGCTGAGAACCTCAGCTTTGGTTTATAGGTAGTGGACATATTAGGCATTGAATTCATAATCTGGTTTTGGCCTTTTTAGCTTAGTCTCCAGCTTAATTTTTGGTCTGCAATTCTGACTTCTTAACTGCTGCATCAGCTTTTTGAATTTTCTGCTCCTGATCTAAGGCTTATTTAGAGCAGCTTATGAGCTTAATCTTTGGGGCTTTTGGTATTTTTGAGCACTCAGTAGTATAGGCCAGCTTTTGCCCCCATTAGGTTTTAGTTTAGAGCTTTTGGCTAGCTGTTACAGCTGCTCAAAATAGGCTGTGCAGCCCTTATATACTGTCCAAAGAACCAAGCTGCAACAGCAGCTTTTGGTCTATATCTTGAGCTTGTGTGGTCAATTTTAGTTGTTTTAAGCTTCTACTAGTGTGTTTTACCAGTTTTGAACTTTTGATAATTTTTGGGCTAGCTTTTGATCATTTTTAGCTTATATCCTATTAGCTTATTGCACTGTTTTAGCTTATTCAGACTTATTCAGCTTTTGAAATTATTTTTCCTAGATTTCTTATTTAAAATTAGATTTACTCAGAAATTTTCAGATTTTTCCAAAGTGTTTTAATATTTTTAAATCATTTAAATAGTTTTAATTAGTTTTTAATTCATAAAAAATTATTAAAAAGTCAAAAAAATATTTTTCTTTTTCCAAAAATTTTCTTTTATCAGATTTAATATAGGAAAATTATTTTTATATTTTTAGGTTTTAAATTTCACAAAATCATTTTTATTTACGTTTTATAATTCGTCGCGTAACATTTTTAAATTCAATTTTTCGTTTTTAAGTTCGTATGTTTAGTTTAATTGTTTCATTAGATTAATTAGTAGTTTACTTTTAATATTTTATTATTTTATTGTTCGTAGTATAAAAATCACAAATCAATCACTCTTTTACACACATTCACTACACGAATCACGTTCCGGGAACACTAATTCCATTCGATCTTCGTCGGGACAAACGACTCGGGTTAACACATATTTCCACGTGTGTTTTCCTTGAACTATAATTGACACGAATCAGTTTTTGGCGCCGCTGCCGGGGAAGATTGAAGTGAGTTCGTGATTTCGTTCGTCGAATCGTGTTTTGAAGACCCTTCCTCGGAAGTTATCGTTTTTATAAAAAATAAAAATACAAAAAGAAAATAATTAAAAAAACACTTTTCCTAAAGTGTTTTCACCATTAATAATACATCCTCGGTCTTCCGTTGAAGGAGGGCGGTTGTAAACCATTCCGAATAAACAACAAAAGAGATCGTGAAATTAAACGTTTCTTGGATTATTTCTTTACTACAACCTAATTACGGGGTTTAAGGAGGTCTTGACATTAAATTGCAGACCGAAGAGAGATCCATTCTTCTCTCCCGCCATGCTGCGCGTAGTTTTGAAAGAAACGAGTACGGTTGATCAACGATCACCAAAAATATAATAATCCTAATTTTTCCTAATATAAAAATCCAAAAAGATTTTTCTTTTCAAATTATTTTTTCCATTTTTCTTTTGTGATTTTCCATGTTTCCAACCTTAAAAATCTACAAATAATCTTCTTACCCTCTTATACATATAATTCTTCTTCTTTAACCCTCTAAACCGATAATTCTATATCTTTCTTTCTCTTATGTTTAATTCTTATGGATCCAATTTGTGATAATTGTGGAGAACCGTTCTTCGAAGGTTCATGTGTTTGGTGTACGTGTGAACAATGTGGTAGTGATATTCATGATGGCGTTTGTTTGAATTGTAATTCTCCCGAATATGTTCACAATTCGTTTAACAATTTTTCAAACGTTCCCGATTATTATCCAACACCACCACCACCACCTTCGTTCACTTGTTTTAGTTGTGGAAACCCATCCGATGAAGGATCACCGTGCGGACAATGTTTTTGTAATCAATGTGGATACACGAATTGCATATGCTACGTCCCGAGTGCTGAAACGTCTTATGCTTGTGATACGAGTTTTGATAATTATCCTCAAAACGATTTCAATCTTCCTTTTCAAAACTCGTATGAGCAAGTACCGTATTATAATGGTGATTCATTTCAAAGTTCGTCAAATTTTGAAAATTGTGGGGGATCGTTTGATAATTCTCATTTTGAGCCAAATTTGTGTTACAATTCTCATGGTTTTAACCAACCCCCACAAAATCCCGGCAATTGTCCAAATCAAGATAGAATGCGCGAAATTGAAAGAATTTGGGAAGACTTCCAAGAAGTTAAGAGATTGGTGATTAAACACTATACTTCTACTCCCGATCATCATGAGAAGTCTATAGAAGAATTACTTGCCGAGGAAAGAGCGTCCAATTATCAAAAGTCTTTTATTTACGACGATTATGATGAGAAAATTACGATCAACCTTTTCCCTCAAAGAGTATCTACATATGACGATGATTCCGATGATGACGAGGAGAGACTTGTGTCATTCAACGTTTTCCCTCAAATAGCACCCGTCTTTCCTACCGTAGAACCCGAGGACTCTCTAAAAATGGGGGACGAGCTTCTCGACACTATTCCGGCAACGGAATCAGACAATGTTGAGAACCTTGTCCCAATCCCAAGTGAGTCCGAGGAAATATCCGACGGTGAAAGTGATCTGCAATCTTGTGAAGATTCTCTTGACATTTCCAAAGTTACTTCCGGGATTTTCTCTAACCCTCTTTTTGAATTCAATGATGAGTATACTTCTTGCAAAGTTAATCCTCTTTTCGATGAAGGGTTAGAGAACGTCGAGGACGAGGACTCTACAAGTAATGAGTCAGATACGGAGACAATAATGGACGAGGTGCAAACTTCTAGCATACAAAGTACAGCACATGTCCCACCTCCGTATATCCTTTCAGAGCTCAAGCTCAAAGACGAACTTCATAAGAATCATATCATATCTCCTCCAGAGTATGATTTCTATGATTTTGAGGAAGATCATGACCCGGGGGGAGATGTACTCTATCCTAAGAGTTTGATTATCAATGATTTCACCCCAACCCTCCCTCCCGAGGTTCTCAAGAGCTTAGATGATGAAGAATGGATTCCCATTCTAATTATGATCTTTCTTCATTTCTTCACCTACTCGGTGACTTCTCCTCTCTTTCACTCCCTCGGGAGTGAAGACACCATCTTTGACCCCGGCATTTTCTTTTCTATCTAGAGCCGTGGGTATCTCATCGGAGTGGAACTTTCATGTGCTTCAATGTTTATCCAAACATCTTGAATGAAAGTCCGATGGAGATTATTTCTTCCACATGCTCCCCCATGGACAAATAAATTCGGGGTCGAGTCAAGCTCATGTGACTCGGTTAACAAAAACAAGCGCTTCGTGGGAGGCACCCCATGCTTATCTATCTATCTTCTTATCTTATTTCTAATAAAACGTGAGGAGGGATCCCCTCTTCCATATCTTGTGTCTCGTTGTTTTTCTGTGATATGTCCAGGAATACGCGATGATGAAGACTCTCGTGCTCGTAGTTTCCTTCACGCTACTCGAGTTTCATCATTCGCTGTTTATCGATATCCTCAAATTTCATCGTTTACATCTATCTTTTGGCATAATTAATAAACGGCCTTAGATTTATGTAGGAGAACCCTTACCTTTAAGACATTGAGGACAATGTCTCGTTTTAGTCTGGGGGGGTAATCTTGCGATTTGATTTTTGCCTTGCATTTTTGCCGTTTTCTTATGCAACCCCGTTTTTCCTCAAAAAATTGAAAAAATCCAAAAAATGAGAAAAATTTAAAAATTTTTGCAAAAATATAATAAATTTTGACATTTTTGTTGACTTTCCGCTGGAGAGAGTAGGAATAAAATTCTGACTTGACCGGGCGTGTTGAGCCTTAGCTTGTCTCCTTAACCTTTTATAATCTATAAGCTCGTGCTAGTCTTTTACACAAGGAGCTAGAAAACGCGAATTCTTTTTAAGAATTTGCAAGTTCCCGTATTTGACTTTATATATGCATGGCTTGATTATAAGGCTAAGCATTCGCGGATCTTATTATTTAAGATTTTAAATTTGCGAAGAACGAGAAATGATAGAGTTGTTTATAAGTTAGATTGCTAAACGTGGAGTAGTTGGATCTCTTTAGAGCTCATCGAAGTTACTTGTGACTTTTTGTTCCCATAAGCTTGTTTCACTCAAAAATAGTAATTTATGAATAATTAAAGCTATTTTGGTTTTGGCGATGATTAGTTTTTATCTCTTCCTTAGAGAATCCTTGCTTATGAAAGTTGGGTACACATCAAGGTACTGCCAGTGTTACGGTGTAATAGACTATTCCATCTTGCCGGCTCACAACCGATGTTGGGATTGTTATAAAAGCCATAGGACTTGGAGTTTGGCAAATAATATATAATGAATAATAATAATAATAATAATCCAAAGCCATAAAAAGTTTTCTGCATCTTGCCGGTTCGCAGCCGATGTTGTAGACTTCTAATAAAGGCAGAGGAAAAATTCCAAGGTCATAATAGACTATCACATCTTGCCGGTTCGCAGCCGATGTTGTGATTGTTATAAAGGGCCAAGGACTAAATAATATGTGCTTAATAATGTTAAAAATGCCAAATTTTGACTCCGAGGTATCCTAATAAAGGCTTCCGTCTCTGGACTCGTAGATGAGTTGTTTCGGTCGCAAATAAAAGGGATATCCTCAAAATCGTGTTAAATCAGAGACCTTGATGTGGACCTCATTTTTGTATGCAACGGTTTTTGAGGGAAGATTTGGAAACTACTTAGCGTCTAAACTAGGTATCTTTATCAGATTAAAAATTATCGAAACGAGAATTTGAAGAAATTCATTTCTCACCAAAAATAAAATAAATAGAGGAAAATAGGAATTTGGGAACAAGGTGTCCACAATTAGCTTTCTGAGTAGTGTTGGCAATCTAACTTGTAAATGGCAATGATTTCGTTTTTAAGCTTAGTTTGGGGGCTCGTGAAAAATCAGGGACGACGAATTTTATCCGTATGGTCACTTCTTTATGAGTCGTGTTTCCTACTCGAAGATCCTTAAAATTATCGAAAGATAATGATTGTCGACAAAAGCCGTCACATGAATAATGAGAAAAATACAAAAATAGAATAAAAGGAAAAATGGGGAGTTTTTAGAATTTAAGATTTCTTGATCTCTTTTGAAAATTTTGCTACTTTTCAAAGTTAGTAAAAAGAGATTGGAAATTTTCGGTTATAAAAACGTGTTCCTATAACATTGCATGAGGACATTGCAATATCTTAGTCTGGGGGAATTTTGGTATGTGCTTAAACACATACCATTTCTCGACCAAAACCGGACCCAAAATGACCAAAAACCCGACCAAAATGCCAAATATATTGTGTTTTTGTGTTTTTACATATGCAGGCACGGATATCGAAAAAAAAAAAGACAAAAATCAAGAAAGAACCGGAAAAACGAGCACGGGATTTGGAAGAGTGAATAAAAGCCGGAGTCGGGAAGAAATTATGGTCAAAAAGTCAACCGAGGTCCTCCATTTATCAGAAGTTGTCAAATTCAGCCCTTTGGATTATCTTTGAGAAAATGGCAGCAATGGCCCCTTGAATCCAGAAAATACAAATTTAGTCCCTACAAATTAAATCCCTTAAATACATTAAATCCGGTTCCAACAATTGTCCAAATCCAAAATCCAAGTAACTAAGCCCAATCTCCCTTAATTCCCAACCCAGCCCAACCAATTCTTACCCAATCCAAAACCCAAAACCCGACCCACTAAAACACCCAGTCAAAGTTTTTAACTAAAAATTTCGGTCAAAACAAAAATAAAATCTCACACCATCTCACACACGCGCGCCAAAGTTCTTCCCCAAATTTACTGCCAAGAACCCTAAAATAACCGCACCCTCAATTAACCTCGTACCTCATGATTACCTCATGATTAAAAATTTCTGGAAGGTACTGACACTATAAGGGACACGTGGGGCTAGCTTATTGGTCGAGCCGCGTCACTATTTTGATCTAAGGGCCAAGAATGAAGCGTGGGAAGAAAGAAACGATCCAAGGGTGGTTAGCAGCTGAGGAGCACACGGATTGATGAGCTGGAAGGCCTGGAAGCTTCAGTGGTAGCCTATAAATAGAGCTCTCCTCTTCACAGTCAATTTTTGTCCAAATTTTATGCTTTTAAAAATTTGTTACCACTTTCTTTTCCTGTCATTTTATTGTTTTTGTAGTGTAATTTTTAAATTTAAAGTTGTAATTTACATTTCCAAGTTTTAGTTGTAATCAGTTCTTTAATTTTAATGAAAGTCAACTTTGGTCCACGTTTTTGTTCATCAGCTCATTTTTTAAGTAAGTTCTTAATTTGAATTTTCTGCTTATTTTATATTGCTCTTGATGTCTGATAAGTAAATTAGTGATTAATATTAATTTGTTTCTAAATTTCTTTCATAATAGTTTAAGGTCAAAGTAAAGTCAAAATCAGAATAAGCTGTTTTAACAGCTTATTTTCTTTTGGAAATTCCTTTCCTGGATTAAATTCAAATAGGATAGTTATTTGAATACTATCTTACAGCTTTAATAGAACTATTTCATTTGAAAATTGTCAATCATATCAGATCAGTAGGGTATGTTTGGTTTTCAACAGCTTATGGGTCATTTTGGGTAAATTTTGAGTAGTACTATTCTCTTATCATTGATTAAGCTTGGTTTAGTGTGTTTTAGCTTTACTCTTTAGAAGATAAGTAGGTTTGAGGATTTTTAGGATTCTGCATTAGGGATTTCATTGTTAGAAAGCTTAATCTGTCTCAATAAGTTCAGCATAAGCTGAGCTTATTTGATGATTCCACTTTAGTATTTTTGAAGTAGACTTTAAGTAAGTGAATCAGTGTGCAAATGTTGGGAAGAAATTGATCATATTTTAAGCTTTTTGCGCCATTTTCATTTCTTGCTGTCATTGTTCATTTAGGGCAATATTGTTTATTTTGGCTGCTGATCTCAGCCATTTTCTGGCTTATTGAATTAAGCTGAGAACCTCAGCTTTGGTTTATAGGTAGTGGACATATTAGGCATTGAATTCATAATCTGGTTTTGGCCTTTTTAGCTTAGTCTCCAGCTTAATTTTTGGTCTGCAATTCTGACTTCTTAACTGCTGCATCAGCTTTTTGAATTTTCTGCTCCTGATCTAAGGCTTATTTAGAGCAGCTTATGAGCTTAATCTTTGGGGCTTTTGGTATTTTTGAGCACTCAGTAGTATAGGCCAGCTTTTGCCCCCATTAGGTTTTAGTTTAGAGCTTTTGGCTAGCTGTTACAGCTGCTCAAAATAGGCTGTGCAGCCCTTATATACTGTCCAAAGAACCAAGCTGCAACAGCAGCTTTTGGTCTATATCTTGAGCTTGTGTGGTCAATTTTAGTTGTTTTAAGCTTCTACTAGTGTGTTTTACCAGTTTTGAACTTTTGATAATTTTTGGGCTAGCTTTTGATCATTTTTAGCTTATATCCTATTAGCTTATTGCACTGTTTTAGCTTATTCAGACTTATTCAGCTTTTGAAATTATTTTTCCTAGATTTCTTATTTAAAATTAGATTTACTCAGAAATTTTCAGATTTTTCCAAAGTGTTTTAATATTTTTAAATCATTTAAATAGTTTTAATTAGTTTTTAATTCATAAAAAATTATTAAAAAGTCAAAAAATATTTTTCTTTTTCCAAAAATTTTCTTTTATCAGATTTAATATAGGAAAATTATTTTTATATTTTTAGGTTTTAAATTTCACAAAATCATTTTTATTTACGTTTTATAATTCGTCGCGTAACATTTTTAAATTCAATTTTTCGTTTTTAAGTTCGTATGTTTAGTTTAATTGTTTCATTAGATTAATTAGTAGTTTACTTTTAATATTTTATTATTTTATTGTTCGTAGTATAAAAATCACAAATCAATCACTCTTTTACACACATTCACTACACGAATCACGTTCCGGGAACACTAATTCCATTCGATCTTCGTCGGGACAAACGACTCGGGTTAACACATATTTCCACGTGTGTTTTCCTTGAACTATAATTGACACGAATCATCGCCTATACAATATTTTCAAAACTAAGCTAGATGTCGAGTCCTTCTTCGGGTACAACCAAACCCGTTATGTTTTTGGCCCAACATAACAAACCTTGTGTTTTATGGCACAAGCACATAAACCATCTAATCTAGTTTGGTGAATATATTGTGATAATACAGTGATGTTTACACTGATTATCCATGACACAAATGTCTAATGGATATAAATGACTAATCTAAATGAACTTCCATTGATAGGAAGCCTTCAATGGATGAAGACCACAAGTTCCTTAAGCTTGTTGTGATAGATCTTCATATATGTATGCTTGTGGTGGATGATGACTCAAGATCTCTGAGCTTGCTTCACAGGATCATTTTGGGAGTATGTTTACAACATAATGAAAGTTAGAAGCATTATGATCATGATAATGAGGGTGATTAATGTATGTTACTACTGATCTAAATGTATGAAAACATAGTAGAGAGAATGTGTGTTCAAGTAGTGTAAGAAATGAGTGAACAATGGGTTGCTATTTATAGCCAACAAGCTCAGCAACCCACGGATCACACAGAACCAAAAAAGGGTTCCACCCTTTATAATTTTTGGTTCCGTGGTCCTCTGACAGAAAATCTAAGAAATCATTTTGAAATCTCTCCAAAATCTAACTAAGATATTTCCATAATCTTTACAAAATATTTCCAAAATATTTTCTAAGATCTTCCCAAAGTCCAAGTAAGATATTATCTTAGATTTGATGATGCAATGCATGAGGTAATAAGACATTTCCTTTTTGATTTAAGTATATAAGAAAGTTAACTTGTAAAATAAATTACTTAACTAGTTAATAGTATATGTTTAACAAGTTGTACCATGTTAGTTTATGTGTTACTAAAAATGTTAAACTACTTATGCTATTATATGACTTAAGTTATTATGTCATTAACATCATTTTTAGAAGTATGTAAACACATTTGTCTTAATTTGACACCTAAAGTGCACTTTGACACTTAAAGTGCACTTTGACACCTAATGTGGCACTTATCCTATTTTGACACCTAATGTGACACTTATTCTATTTTGACATGAATACAACTTAGAAAGCATGATGTACAAGTAAAAATACTTGTATATGCAAAATATAAAATAAGGTTCGAAATAGAATGGTTAACCTTTTAAAATACTTAATGACTCTAAACGTATTTTAAACATTCTAAATGATTTGTTAAGGGGTTTGATCATAATGCCACATAACAAACATGTACGAACCTGTGTTGTAGCATACGAGGACTTGAGGTGTTGAATGTATGTTGAGACAAAATATGATTATGAGTAACTTGTACATTTTACGTTATGTATCAAGTTACATATTTGTCATCAATCAAAAGAAACGAGACTGTATAGATTAAATATTATAATATTTGCACTAACACTTTCTTTTATAACTCGAGTTAGTAGTCTTTTATCTTCTTGCGCAACACTTTAAGTGATAAGTGGCTTCCTAATACTATTTTGGTGGTTCCTATGGTTTTTAAAAAACATAGGTTTATCGTATCAAGCGTTTTACTCCATATATATAGACACAATGTTATTTATCTTCACTCAGTTTTTTATTTACAAATGTCCATTGTAGGACAACTTTTATGTTTGTCAAGATTATGCATTTACGGAATATATATATATATATATATATATATATGTGTGTGTGTGTGTGTATGTATGTAATACATTTTTATTTTTAATAACAAGACTTAAGGCTAGCGCCCCATCGGGGCGGGCCTGAGGCTAGTTTCCAACTATATTTAGCCATAAGTAGTAAATACTAGTATTTATTTTTTATTATTTTAATATATTTATTTGTACTTATGTACTCTTTCCGTCTCAATGTTATTGTTCACGTTTTTTGGATGTCATAAATTAATTGTCTAATACTAAAAATAGATTAAAAAGTTGATGTAGATTATCATATTACCCTTACTTGATACAGAGTATTATTATTAAAAAACTTTAGAAAAGAACAATAATTAATTAATTAATGGTAAAACTATTATTCTGTAAATGTAAGAGAGAGAAAACAATAATTTCTTCAACTGTGTGTTTTTTATCGAGAAACAATTATTTTGACTTGGATGAAGTTTTTTCTTAAAAAATCTAGTATGTATAGTAACTTTGATTTTTTCTTCTTTTTTAAACGGCAATTTTTAACTAAATCACAATATTCTTACATGTCCTACACAAGATTTGAACCAACAACTATTTGATTGGGGAGCTTTTCACACAATATGGAGTACAATTGGAACACAAACCCTTTGATTATATAGTAACTGTGATTGATTTGGTTAATTAGTGTTTTTTCCTTTTTTTTATTCATGTTTATTTTGTTTACGTGGTCTATATTGTACATTCTTGTTGATGTAATCTAATTTTCAAGCAACCCAATAGGATATTGTTTATTATATTTTAGCATTAAACTATACAATTGAATAATCATTTGCTTACTCAGATAAAGTTGAACATCAATCATATTCAGCCTTTCTTATTTTAATCTAGCAACAATTATACAAGTGTGCACTGTTTTGAATAATTGAACTATATTTTATATTCAGACAACCAATATAATTATGTCAATGAAAGATTTACTCAACTTGTTAAAAATGAGCTTAGAATGACAAAGAAATAAGTTGACTATACACATAACTTCTTTGGTACATAACTTGTTAGAACCATAGACTTTTTGAATAGTGCTATACAAAATAAAATCGGAGTAAACACTTATTCAAAAAGAGTTAATTGTCACACACACACACACATACACACACACACACACACACACACACACACACACACATATATATATCCATATATATATATATATATATATATATATATATATATATATATATATATTTATTTGCACACTCCAATGTATAAATTAGAGAAACAACATATAATAAATGTACATCTGTTTATAGCATAAAATGATGGTGCAAATCAAAAGTAAAAGTCTGCAAATCATTTCCTTATTCAAATGATAAAGTTAGACATATTTTATCCTTAATTCCAAAAATTATTCGTATATTATATTGTCAAATTTATTTACTTATTACAAAAATGATGGTTGCTTTGCCCAAAAGCCATGTTAATTGCCTTGTTCTCCATAACAACTTGCTTCTTTTAATAATCAAGTGTACATGCTTTTAGGTAACCAATAGACCATAATCCACATCAAACTTAGGGATAAATATATGATACATCTTCTTTTTTCTTATTCAAGCATTGGGCACCAACTTCATGTTTTTCCTTTTTATAATTTGTTTTGAGTATGTGCTAAAAAGTAGAAAAAAATGACTTCTTATTTTGGTGCTTGTACCGTGGAAGAAGAAGAATCTGAAATATTGTGATTGAACATTGTCAACCAAAAAAAGTACATGATGTATCAGAATTTTTATGTGTTTAAACGGAATCCAACAACGAAAATCTCATTACTAAACAAACGTAAACGTTTAAACCTAAATGCTAGAAAGTCTAGAAATCTCGTTAACAAAAATAAATTATGTGATTACTTGTTTTCCTACAAATCATGTCGATATATGGTGCTAATTCTGGAGTCTTGTGCATGCACATAAATTTGATATAAGTTATTAATGAATATTTGTATTTATATAAATATATATACTAGTTTTAGATCCTTGTTGAAGTAAAACCTTGCAGGTAGGTCCCACTTCTATGCTTTGTCCTTCGGACCTTGTTCACTCCTACACAAGAAGAACACGCGTTAGGCTCGCCCCGGGTTTGATCCCAGGACCGACCTCCGGCGTGAGAATGAGTATCGGGTAATATGAATAGTGATATGAGAGTAACAGTAGTAGGTGTAAATTAAATTCTATTGCAAATGAGATGTGGGTATTTATACTACCCACATCTACTGTACCTGTTTACCTTGAAACTTGTGCGTTGACCTATGTCTGACTTAGCAGGTAGATGTCAGATCACGTGGTGGACATAATCCCGCAAAATCTGGGGAAGTGACAGCTTGATGGGACTACTCAATACGCCTGGCGGCAGTTCTGTCGGAAGTATGGCCGAACGTTTAACATAAATCCGGACATAATGTGGCGTCCGGCTCCGAGGGCCTCGTCCGGACCAAGTATGTATCGTCCGGACGAGCATGACGTCCGGACATATACACCAACATGTCCCCCCCAGTATTGTAGTATCGGTTGGAGATCGATGGTGCAATACTTTAACTCTATCTTCTTGGTTTCGGCGCAAGTCGTCCGGACACATACACCAACATGTCCCCCCCAGTATTGTGGCATCGGCCCTTAGTCGATGGTGTGATACTTAAGCAACTTTGGTCCTTCAGTGTTTTACGGGCGATCAGTTGTCCTTTAAATGTATCCGGGTCAGGGGCGTCGGTTCGGGTAAGAGCATTAGAGCCTGTTAGGTCCTAATGGGTTGCTTGGACCCCAGGCCCATGGGCCGAATATAAAAATATTTTTACTATATGTTACACAGCTGTCTGCCACACGTACCCTTTGCCCTAGAGATCCAATGTCCCAGAGTTTGCCACGTCAGTGACTGGCAGGCTGATTCGACGTTTCGCTTCTTTCCAGGTCTGCCTTATATATATACCGCTTAACGCTTCCTCATTTTTCTTACTTTTTACTGTGTGTATTTTCCTTGCGTTCGGAAATTTTCGACTTCTATCTCCGATTGTTCTTGTGAGGTGCGTTTCGTTTTCTTAGCTTTATCATATATATTCCTCGGCATCCCTTTATTGACGACCGTAGAGATGAGTACTTCAAATAATCCTCCGTTAGGTAATAGGCCTGGGCCTTCATCCGATAGGATAGTCCCTAAATGCGACATGCATATTCATACTTCTAAAATGACGCAAGGAGACCTAGATAGGGTGGTAGGGGAGTTTGGGATTCCGGGGGATCTGCGTCCCACGCTTCCGCCGGATGGTATGACAATGGATAGTTTGCCGGACCATAAAATAGGTATTTACGTTCAGCAGTTGAGAACCGGAGGTGTACGGATTCCCTTTTCGACTTTCTTATTAGCGGTAATAGAGTATTTCCGAGTACATATTTCTCAACTTGTACCGATAGGTTTAAATAGGGTAACTATGTTTGAGATCCGGTGCTATAGTTTAGATGTACAACCGACCATTCCATTATTCCAGGTTTTCTATAGACTCTGCAAGCAAGGGCATTGGTTTTCATTTGAGAATCGGACGGGTCGGAGGGCTAAGAAATGTTTTACGGAGTTGCTTAGTGGGCTGAAGAATTGGAAGAACCATTTTTTCTTGATAGATCGGAGAGCTATACCGAATGCCATGCCATGGAGGCATAGAGATTCGAAGATTACGGATGACTTTCCGGAGACTTATTCCGAAAGAGATGCTAGACGGGTCGCTGCGAAAGTGATTCCCCTTAGGCAACCCTCTGTCGCCCTTTTATGGATGACAGGTTTATCTAAAGTTTCTGAGTATCCCGGGTATGAGCTTGTTATAAAGGATGCCGAGGGAAAGGGTAATGCTATACTTTTGTCTTAACCGTATATAATCTGCTGCCTTGCATTTGATCTTTACGTTCCTCCCCCTTTGTTTCTTGTATTGTTGACGATGGCTGAATATTTGGAGCTTCCGATTGAGATTTCGACCGAAGCTGGTAAGGGTGGGCCTCTGCCGGAAGGGGGTGAAAGGGTGGATAGGACCACCGCCCCGTTGGTACCGGGGAGTTCTGTTCCTGAAAAGACTTCCCTTCAAAAAGCTGTTGAGAGGGCGGACTCTGGTGTCTTGGCCGCTAGGCAGGAAAAAGAGAGAAAAAAGAGCATGGTGGAACAGGCTGGGTCGAAGAGGAGTGCTGAGGGATCCTCTGCTGCGGAGAAGAGGAGGAAGAAACCAAGGAAACAGTCTGGGAGCAACGCGGGTGAGGGTGCTTCGACTGGGAATGTCTCAAAGGTTACTCCTAAAGAAGTTCTTGTACAAGGTGTGATTCACGTTGAAGAAGGGGTGGATGGTGGAGAAGGTGCCATGAATCAAGAGGGGGAGAATGATGAGACCGGTCATAGTCAGCAGCCTCAAGACGAAAGGCAACCGACCGAGGAGAGCCAACCGCAGCATCAGATGCCTCCGGATCATGGTAAGAAATGCTTGTCTGTTAGATCTCTCGTTCCTTCCTTTTCTCCTTTTTTTTTTATTTATTTTTTGATACATCTTATTTGTATAGATCTGTCCGTGCACCCTGAGAATTCCTCTCCCGGATCCGAAGGACCCAACTCAACCGCGAGAGGTATACGAGTCCTTCTTTATGGTTCCTTTGACTGTTCTTTCGTGATTCTAAGTTGTGGTTGATTTACTGCAGATGAGGGTTCTTCCGGAAGAGAAGTGTTTGTCCCGGCATGGTCTTTGACAAAAGATGTCCGGTTAAATTCTTATAGAGCATGCCAAGAGATGTTGTCGCATCTTGCGACTCCCGCTGAACAGGCTGCGTTGGAAGAGTTGACCACCAGCCGGTTAATTCGCTGTTCGTATGTTCAGTCCGCTAACGGGATTGTGACACAGGCGGAAGTGTTGCGCCGGTTTACCCGGATGATCACGCGGACAAGGGAGTTGGAGCATGGTCAACAGGTTGCTGAACAAGGGAGAATAGCTATGGTTGGGAAGTATGATCGTGCGGTGGGAGAGCTTGAAGAGTTGCAGAAACAAATGGCGGCTGAGCGGGAAGCCACCTTGGTGCGGGAGGAGGGGTTTTCCGACCAGCTGGCCGATATGCAGAAGGAAAGGGATGACTGGAGGACAGTAGCCGGAAATCAGGCTGATAGGATTAGGGAGTTGGAGAGGGAGTTGAAGGAGTCGAATCAGGCTGTTAAGCAGTTGGAGGAGCAGAAAGCAGAGTTGGCGGAGGAAGTCAGTATATCGGAGTCCATTCGCCATAATACTGTGAAAGAGTTGATTCCCGCGGCTTGTCGAAGGTTATTTGAAAGTCATGAGTACAAGAAGAGCATGGGGAGGGTTTATGGCTTGTCTTATTCTGCTGGGTTTTTGGACGGCCTCCGGTATGAGCGAAGGGAAGAGGATGTCAAAAAGTTTTTGCCTCGGTTTCAGAAACTTAATATGGAGGCTCCGACTATCTGGCAGGCCGAGTACAACAAATTGTTTGAGGCTCAATATCCCTATATTAAGAAGCTCGCGGACTCCGCTCGCCTTCCGCTAGGTGACCTTATGAACCTTTTTCCGGATCTCCCTCCTTCCAAGCCGAGTGCCGTTGAGGCTTCAGCGACTCAGCCAACCGGAAGCTCTTCCGGGGTGAAGAAAGTTGCTGGTGGGGACCCTTGATATCTATTTTGTGTTCCTTATCTTGGATGAATGTAATATGAACAATATTTTTAGCTCAAGCACTTGTACATTATTATTTATGGCCGATGTCATTTTTTGCATCCCCGGGTGGATGAATATAATTATGCTTTTGTTGCCTCTTTTTCGAAAATGTAACTTTATTTACTTGAGGCGCCGTTATGGATTGACCAGATGATGTAAGACCAGAGTGTTACATGTATTTTGTTTATTGTTTTGCATAACTGCTTGACTTATTGGCCGGAGTGATTTCACGATCCACTCACGAGGGAGGGAGTGTTTTCCACAATCCGATGAATTTATTGTCCGGAGTGATTTCACGATCCGCTCACGAGGGAGGGAGTGTTTTCCACAATCCGATGAATTTATTGTCCGGAGTGATTTCACGATCCGCTCACGAGGGAGGGAGTGTTTTCCACAATCTGATGAATTTATTGTCCGGAGTGATTTCACGATCCGCTCACGAGGGAGGGAGTGTTTTCCACAATCCGATGAATTTACTGGCACATCATTATAGTACCACACAATCTTGTATCGGAAAAATTGTTCTTTTTATTTATTGGAACACTATAGATGTAGATGTTAGGAAACTTCGGCGTACCGATTTTACAAAAAACAATTTCGTAGATTCATTGCATTCCACGTCCGAGGTACCTCTCGGTCTTCCATCGTGTGGAGCTTGTATGAGCCGTTGTCATAGGCCTCGACGACCCGGTATGGGCCTTCCCAATTAGGTCCCAACTTTCCTTGGTTTTCGACTCGGCTGGCCTCATTTCTTCGATACACGAAATCTCCTACTTTGAAAGATACCGGGCGGACCCTTTGGTTGTAATATTGTTCGACCTTGGTTTTATACTTGGCCTCTCGAATAGCTGCCATCTCTCGTCTTTCTTGTAACAAATCAAGGTTTAGACGCTGTTGTTCTTCATTGTCTTCCGGGTTGTAAAGCATGGTGCGGTGTGTGGGCATTCCAATTTCGGCCGGAATAACCGCCTCGCTACCGTACGTGAGGCTAAAGGGGGTTTCCCCGTTGCTTGTTTTGAGTGAAGTCCGGAAGGCCCATAGAACGTTTGGTAACTCATCCACCCATCCGGCTCTTTCTCTCCCGAGGCGGGTTTTGATACCGTGCATGAGGCTTTTGTTGGCCCTTTCGACTAGTCCATTTGCCTGAGCATGAGCCACCGCTGTGTTAATCTGCTTAATTTTTAACTTCTCACACCAGCTTTTGAACGGGTCTTTGACAAAATTTGTTCCGTTGTCTGTGACTATAATGCCCGGGAGTCCGAACCTACAAACGATATTCTCCCACACAAATTTCTTTACGTCTTTCCCGGTGGTTTTGGCGAGGGGCTTCGCCTCGATCCACTTTGTGAAGTAATCGACAGCCACAATGACAAACTTTATTTTCCCTGGAGCCTTCGGTAGAGGGCTGTAACACTCCAAAAATCGTAATAAAGCAGCGGAAGTCTAATTTGGGATATTACATCTTAGATCGTAGTCATAATTATAGAAAACGACTCGAAAGAGACGTTTTGTGAAAATTTGTTATCATTCATCAAATTAAAAATCAGAGTTGCTCAACAACAGAGTCATAATATTTAGAAATACAAATGAAAAATGTTTAAGATGAATGAAAACATTTGTTTTTGGACATCGTCCAAAAGGGGGCCCTGTTCCACTCCGTGCCTTTAGCTTCTTTAAATACCTGAGATAAAACATGCTTAAAACGTCAACACAAAGGTTGAGTGAATTCATAGTGTTTAATTTGTAATAGTTTGAACACAAGTCAGATAATAGTGAAAACAATGATATTGAAGTGTGATATAGATATTGCCCTAAGCCTCATGACACGCAAACCTTAACATCGGGTGTAATAATAAATAATATAAATAGCCCACATCATAGCAATGATGTGGGTGATAATACCCTCGTCGTAGGAGTTTGCCAAACTCTTGATAATTCGAATAAAGTGCACTTGGTTACCATTCCAGGCTAACTTCAAGTGGGTCGTCAATTTCCAATAGATCTATTCACTAAATTCGCGTTCACTCGCAAGTGATTAATGGTTCATGATATAAGGGACTTTTTGGCAGGGTGGTAACTTAGGCAATATTACTTAGCAATATCAATCAGGATAGCATACAAAAATATTTGTGTTCAGATTTATAGCATGTATCTCCCCACGGGATTTGAAAACATAGTAAAAGTGGGACTATGAATTCACCTTGGTAGTAGTAGAATCTGTGACGAAATGAAATAAAAAGGGGTGTAGTGACTCCAACGCGTGACCTAGATAGTATGGCATAATTTAGTTTGCATTTGAGATTCGACGAACATAAAATAGTTTATATATATTCAAGACGATCATGTCATTGTTTCATGTTTTAACTATTTATTTTACGGCGTAATTATCATTGTCGTATAACAATTTTTAGTATCTCGGTTAGTCGTTTTTGTCACAATTTTTATAGTTAATATCCGACATACTGTTATTTCGGGTTTTATTACATGCTTTTAAAATAATGGAGGCATTCCTCTTGTTAATTTATAACTCAACGCACACCACAATTTTATAATTAAGCTTAAGTGGGCTGCGGCCCAACTAGAATGTAATCCAACCCTTGTGGCCTGGTACAAGAATAAACAAGCTTCCTCTATTATATAATTGCTGGGCTTCGGCCCAGTGCCAAACTTAAGTCCATTTCCCCTTTGTTTTTAGCCATTGAGTAGATTTACATGTGTTTGAGAGTTGTGGTTCGCCTGATACATTAGTTGGAACAAAACAAGCAATTCGAAGGTTTTAAAAATTTATAGACTGTCTCGATGAGACTTTGGCGAGGGTGGAAGGCTACTGGGGTTTCGTTTGCTAACGACTCTCGAGTACTACTCGAGCTCATTTCGTTGGGTTCCTAAGGAGTCGAGTACGCAAAGACTAGTTCGGGTTCTATACGGTCTCGACTACTCTTTCGGCTATCCCTTAACAGTTTTTAACAATCCACAACAACACCAATTTGACCCAATGACTTTTTAAGTCAAAAACTTTTCCTTTCGACCCGTTTGACAACAAACTCACATTTATCTCGTTTTAAACCGTAATCCATAGTAACGCAACTATATCGTTTTATCTCTTCATCAAAATCAATTCACACTTATTCAAGCCTAACTCGACCTATCAAATTCTCTTATCATTCGACTTCCATTTTTCATCAAGAATCAACATAACCTCAAATCCTAGTTTCGACCCATTTTAAAATCAAACCACATTCGACTATCGTTCCTAACGCCAAAATGTTCTTAATTCGATTTACATAACATCACTTAAACCTATTTCATCCTATTCTTAAATTTCGCAACAATCAAAACAAATTTTGACTTGATCTCTTATTCATAATATTCGAACAATAAGTAAAGATATCAAACAATATCAATCAATAATAATAACCTGAAATTTGAGTGATGTTGTCGGCACCGGTTAAACCCGAATCCAAAAGCTCCAGAAACTCACCTCTTTCCCCCAAATCGAATCACACGCTAAACTTGATCTTGAGAACCTCTCAGATGTGGGTGTGGTTGTGGTGTTGTGTGATTCGAATGGTGCCCCGGGGAGGTGAATTTAAAGATGTAAATGGAGTTAAGCTCCATGTAGCTTTCGGTTTGGGGAAAAACTATTCCTCCTAATTGGTGTCTCATGGTTCTAATCCTTAAGTGATCTTGTGACAAGAAAGGGACAATGGGTGCTATAGTCAACCCTAATTAATACGGGATAGTGATGGTTCGGATCTAAGCTTTCTCGATGGAAGCAGTAACAACAAAAGCCAAAAAGGGTGAGGATTTTGAGAATGGTGGGTTTTGCTTATTTGGTGATAAGAATGGGAGGTGAAGGCAAAAGTGAAGGTGTTGATGGGGTGGTTTCGGGTGTTCGATGGGTAGTGAGTCATAGCAGAAAACAATTTAACTAGAATGGAACACATTTGGAAATGTGTAAAAGAAAAAGAAGAGAGTAGCAGACCCAATATAGGGGTAGCGACAAAATGAGGGAAGAAGGAGGGATTTAATTTAGTTATTTGTAGTATTATTTGTTTAGTGGGGTGCATTTGTGCTTCTAAATACCCGGGTTTCGCTAGCTCGTGTCGTATATGGCTTCTTTTAAAATTTTCTAGCTCGAGAGTTTTAGAGTCGTCTTTCGTTATTCGTTTTTATTTCAGGGTCCGTATTTATTTTTATGATCTGCTTTGTACATTCTTTGTTTGATTTATTTAGCTCATGCCATACGGTCACAGTGTCGGTACGTGTGTGGTTCCAATAAGAATGTTATGTGATCGTTTCGTAATCTCACTAGTCATTTCTAAAAAAAAATATAACAACAATTTGGAATGCAAAGGTGAATAAAATAACTTGATTAAATTTCATAACCAATAGTTTCGGGTTTACAGAAAGTTTATAACTCGAAAATTTCGGGTTATTACAGTACCTACTCCTAATTCTGAATTCCGTCCCGGAATTCTTAGTCCGTGGTGGTGGTTGGTGTTGGCTCGGGAAAAAGGTGTGGATATTTAGCACGAATTCGGTCCTCACGTTCCCACGTGAACTCTGGTCCTCTATTTGAGTTCCATCGGACTTTGACGATGGGAATGCGGCTTTGTTTTAGTTGTTTCACATCTCGGTCCATAATCTCTACTGGCTCCTCTATAAAATTAAGCTTCTCGTCAATTCGAAGTTCTTTGTATGGGATGATAAGGGTTTCATCTGATAAACACTTTTTCAGGTTGGATACATGAAAGGTACTGTGTACCCTACTGAGTTCTTCAGGAAGTTCGAGTTTATATGCCACTGGACCAACCCTTTCTAGTATCTTGAATGGTCCAACATATCTGGGGTTCAACTTCCCACGTTTTCCAAACCTAATCATTCCTTTCCAAGGAGATACCTTCAACATAACCCTGTCTCCAACTTCAAATTCCATAGGTTTCCTTCTCACGTCGGCATAGCTTTTCTGTCTGTCTCGAGCGGCTTGTAAGCGTTGTTTGATTTGGACAATCTTTTCGGTGGTTTCGTGAATAAGTTCAGGCCCGGTGATCTGTGCATCTCCAACTTCGGTCCAACAGACGGGTGAGCGACATTTCCTACCATAAAGTGCTTCGAATGGAGCAGCTTTAATGCTAGCGTGATAACTATTGTTGTATGAAAACTCTACTAACGGTAAGTGTTTATCCCATCCTTTTCCAAAGTCGATCACACATGCTCGCAGCATGTCTTCCAAGGTTTGGATGGTTCTCTCACTCTGACCATCAGTCTGCGGGTGGTAGGCGGTACTCATATCTAGTTGAGTATTCAAAGCTTTCTGCAATGACCGCCAAAAGTTTGACGTAAAACGACTATCTCGGTCGGAGATAATGGAAACCGGCACTCCATGTCGGGAGACTATTTCCTTCATATACAATCGCGCAAGGGTATCCATGCTGTCGGTTTCTTTGATTGCAAGGAAGTGAGCAGATTTGGTGAGACGATCAACAATGACCCAGATAGTGTCAAGTCCACCTGAGGTTTTAGGTAGTTTCGTGATGAAGTCCATCGTAATCCTTTCCCACTTCCATGTTGGGATCTCTGGCTGTGTTAACATTCCGGACGGTCGTTGGTGTTCTGCTTTTACTCTAGCACATGTCAAACATTTTCCGACATACATAGCGATGTCGGCCTTCATGTTTGGCCACCAGTACAACTTCTTGAGATCCTGATACATCTTATCAGCCCCCGGATGAATAGAATATTTCGACTTATGGGATTCGTGCATGATAAGATCACGCAGTCCCCCATATAGTGGAATCCATGCTCTGTCACCGAAACACAACGTCCCATCTTGTTTTCTCGCAAAACCGTTCTCGATTTCCGGCATCCTATGAATCTTCTCATTCGGTCGGTTCCCTTCCTCCAAGGCTCCGGCCTGAGCTTCTAAAATTTTGGCTGGGAGTGGTGACCTAACTGTAATTCCCAAAGATCGAACTCTAAGGGGTTTGATTCGTTCCTTTCGACTCAAGGCATCGGCCACTACATTTGCCTTTCCGGGATGATAACGAATCTCACAATCATAATCACTGAGTAACTCCAACCATCGGCGTTGTCGCATGTTCAGCTCTTTCTGATCTAGTATGTGTTGAAGGCTCTTGTGATCTGTAAACACCTTGCACTTGGTGCCATACAAATAGTGTCTCCACATTTTAAGAGCGAACACTACTGCTCCTAACTCAAGATCGTGGGTCGTGTAGTTCTTTTCGTGGGTTTTGAGTTGTCGGGAAGCATATGCGATAACCTTACTCCTTTGCATCAATACGGCTCCCAAGCCTTGGCACGATGCATCACAATACACCTCGAAGTCTTCACTTCCTTCGGGTAGTGCTAAGATCGGAGCTTCACAAAGCTTTTGCTTCAACAGTTGGAATGACGTCTCTTGCTCCTCTCCCCATTCAAACTTCTTCTTCTTTTGTGTCAATTCTGTCAAGGGTTTGGCTATTTTGGAGAAACCCTCGATGAATCTCCGGTAGTACCCAGCAAGACCTAAAAATTGACGTATCTCCGTGGGGCTTGTTGGAGATGCCCAATCCTTAACAGCTTTGATTTTTGCGGGGTCCACGTGAATACCTTTGCTGTCGATGACATGCCCCAGAAATTGCACTTTCTCAATCCAAAAATCACACTTGGAAAATTTGGCATACAGTTTCTCTCCTTCGAGCAGCCCTAGAATAGTTCTCAAATGCTCCGCATGTTCTTCCTTGTTACGGGAGTAGATGAGGATGTCATCTATGAACACAATTACGAACTTGTCCAAATATGGCTTGCACACTCGGTTCATTAGGTCCATGAACACGGCTGGTGCGTTCGTCAGTCCAAATGGCATCACTTGGAACTCATAGTGCCCGTATCGTGTACGAAACGCGGTCTTCGGTATATCCCCTTCCTTAACTCTCAGTTGATGGTATCCTGACCTTAAATCAATCTTCGAGTATACACTCGATCCTTGCAGTTGGTCGAACAGATCGTCGATTCTGGGTAATGGGTATCGGTTCTTTACAGTAAGTTTGTTCAATTCGCGGTAATCGATGCACATTCGGAAGGATCCATCCTTCTTCTTGACAAACAGCACTGGAGCTCCCCATGGCGATGAACTCGGGCGTATGAATCCTTTATCTGATAATTCTTGCAATTGCTCAGACAACTCTTTCATTTCAGATGGTGCCAACCTATAAGGTGCTCGTGCCACTGGTGCTGCTCCTGGCACTAGCTCGATCTGAAATTCTACTTGTCGAGTTGGCGGAAGGCCAGGCAAGTCTTCGGGGAATACTTCGGGAAATTCTCTAACTATTGGCACATCTTCTAGTCGCTTCTCCTCCGACTTCGTCTCGGTTACTTGTGCCAGAAATACAAGACATCCTCGCTCGATATACTTCATTGTTTTGCAGCACGATATGATACTTAGTCGAGTCTTACTCCGTCTGCCGCGGACAACTAAAGTTTCTCCTTCACATGGGATGTGAACAACCTTCTCGTCGCATATAATTCTAGCGTGGTTCTTGGATAGCCAATCCATGCCGATAACTACGTCGAAACTACCAAGCTGGATAGGCATGAGGTCTATGTCAAATGGTTGGTTTAGTGGAAGTAGGGTGCAGTTTCGGATTAGAGTGTTAGTTTTTACTAGTTTGCCGTCAGCTAGTTCTATTTCGTAGGTGGTGCTCAATTTAGTCGGTGTAATATCAAGTAGAGATGCAAAAGAAAAAGATACAAAACTTTTGTCGGCTCCAGAATCAAATAAAACTTTAGCAGGGTGGTTATTAAGAGGAAACGTACCCGTCACTACATTGGGATCTTGTTCAACATTTCCGTCTCCTAGTACATATGCTCTCCCGCGAGCATTGTTGACGGGGTTGGCAACCTGATTCGGACACTGGTTCTTGTAGTGTCCCTTCTTACCACATCCATGACACACTATGGCTACTGGTTGTAGGTTGGCTCCTGTGGCCTTGCAATCTTGGGTTTTGTGGCCGGTCCTCTGACACTTTCCACATTTGGCGAAACAGGGTCCTTGATGGTGCATCTTACATCGGTTGCACATGGGAGCGGGTCCAGCATAGCCCCCAGTTCCAGTAGGTGTGGCAGCGTAAGCCCTGGCAGCTTCCTGCCGGCGATTCTGTTGGTTATGGTGGTGGTTCCGGTTTTGCTGATAGCTTTGGGTGTTGTTGTCATAAGCCCTAAGATCATATCCTTTTACCACCAACCGATCAAACTCATCTTCCATCTTTCGAATTTCAGTGCGAGGACAATACTTCTTCAACATCTTCTGTTTGAACTCAGCCCATGGAAGTTGGTAAGCTCTATCATTACCCATTTTATGAGCAGTGGCGTTCCACCACGACAATGCATCATCTGTCAAGGTGCCAGTAGCAAAGGCGACTTTATCGCTTTCGGCACAACCACTCCTTGTGAAAACAGTCTCTGAACGCTCAAACCATCGAGCTAACTCTGTCACTCCTTCAGTACCTTTAAAGGTTGGCGGTTTGCAACTCATAAATTCCTTGTACGTGCACTTGCGGGTTGTAGCTGGCTCACTCTCGGCAGTTGGCCTTGTTGCACTACCGGTAGGAGTTGTGGCTGCAGCTTGAGCTATCAATGCAGCGGTCACGCTTTCCGTGATCAATCGGCGGATTTCTTCCGGAGTCATGATCGATCCAGCGACTGCTTCTGTAGTTCTGTTGCGGGTAGCCATGTTCTAACAATACACAAGAACATATATTTAGGTTTTACGGTTAATATAATCAAGTGAGACGTCATGATAGTAGCATACAACATTCTCATAAACAAGGTTATCATAATTAATCATCACGACATGTCTGAATACAATCACAACATACATGGAATAATATGGTAACGTATAAAAGAAAATCACAACACATAAACGAAGAAAGCAACCATAACATAGATTAATATTGGTACATAGTCATCATAACTAACCATGGGTTTTAATAATTCAATACATTGTTTCCAAAAGAACAATACAATACAGATTATTAATGCCACGCAGGGCAAGTTACGGTGTCACTACTACAACAATATGTGGCTAATCTACGAAGTGCCAGGTGCATCTCCAGGTCCATGCTGCAATCCTCTAACAGTCTCGGCCAACTCCTCCATCCTCTGGTCTCTGACCCTCTCTCTAGCCTGTAACTCTCCAACCGCTCCTCCAAGAGCATGGATGGTACTGTCAGCTACTGCCAGCCTCTCGGTCTGATGCTCGATCATCTGCTGCTGCATCGCTACAATCTCTCTCAGCTGCTGTGTCTCATGACTCTGGGCATCTAGGCTCTGACCAAACTCAGTAACAATCTCTCTAACTCCCTCTAGCTCGGTGCCAAACAGATCGAACACCTCCTCCATAGCAATCCTCCCGACCACGAGGTTCTCGACCTCCTCCTGTATGTTCTCGACTCGCTCGAGAGATATATCATCGATCAGACTCAGCAACTCATCAAGACGATCCTCATGTCGGGCCAGTCTGGCGGCCAGCAGTGGGATGGTGTGATGAATAGGCTCTCCTGTGACTGGGAGGACAGCTGATGAACACTCCCCCAGCTCCGAAGCTCTAGGGGTTCCCTCCTGAAGTCTCCAATGACGAATGCACTCCAACAAAAATGACCATCTACGAGCATCGACCCTCCTGTGAACACGGGGCTCGGATGGGGAAGGACTCACGGGGTGCTCTCTCTCAGGAGAGGGTAGAGGAACACTCCGAGCCCGAATAGGTGAGGCAGTGGGAGATGAGATAGAAGATGTCAAAGGGACAGTGGTAGTCTGAGTATAAAACACAGTAGGGGGTGGTATAGGTGATGGTGCATCCTCGGGCGAGGGTGGTGGAGTCGGGAGCATATAAGAGTGGGGCTGTGGCACTGATGGGGATGGCTCAGGAGAACTGGGTGATGGTGTGGCTACAAGAGCTGGTGGTGGTGGTACTATGGCTGGTGGGGTACGTACTCGTTTCCGAGCAGTGTAAACATAGGTGAAACTGTTGGGACCGTACTTGAACCTCTTCCTAAAAGGAGCTGGCTCATAAGGCTGGAGGACTCTAACTCGCTTGCGCCGGCGGACCGGTGCAGGCGGGGGTGGTGGTGGGATGGATATGGCTGAGTCAGAGGAATCTGAGTCGGAGGACTCATCATCCGCCTCTGATCCAGATGAATGGTGGGGTGTCAAAACTCGGGGTGGAGGTGGTGATGGACAATCATCAGCAGCCAGAAACTGCTGTGACTCGTAATACTGGTCAAGAGTCAAGGGGCCATAAGCACGTGAGGATGACAGTGGGATAGTGGGTGTGATGACTGGTGTGGAAGCGACTTCACCCTCCTCGAAGGGCTCCGTCTCTCCGGACATATCCCCAGATGGGACCAAAGATGGAACAGTGGGTGCAACAGGTAAAGTGCTGTCAGTGTCATAGTCAGACAAAATGATAGTGGGGACAGAGGGTGATGCCGGTAGTGCGTCATCACTGTCGGAAAGTATGATGATAGGAGGCGACATGGTACTGTAATATCCCAATAATAATAAGTGTAAGTCATTAATAATATAAACATGCATTAGTCATAATAACATATGAAAGTGATAAAACTAATTTGTCATGCATAATCTGCCAAGCAAATCTCTATGCTATTTTCTATAGTGATAAAATTTGTTTGTCATGCATAATCTGCCAAGCAAATCTCAATGCAAATATAATAACATTTGTAAATGATAAATTTTTTTTTTTTTTTTTTTTTTTTTTTTTTTCGTTATGCATAATCTGCCAAGCAAATCTCAATGCAAATATAATAACATTTGTAAATGATAATTTTTTTTTTTTTTTTTTTTTTTTTTTTTCGTTATGCATAATCTGCCAAGCAAATCTCAATGCAGAAGTGTAAGTGTAGCAAAGTGTTGGCACGGAGGGCATAGGGTGGTAAGGTTTAAAATGGTCCTTTTAGAAATCGCGGTTATAGTCCAATGTTTTTGAAAAGCATTTGGTTCTCTATAACCATGGCTCTGATGCCAATCTGTAACACTCCAAAAATCGTAATAAAGCAGCGGAAGTCTAATTTGGGATATTACATCTTAGATCGTAGTCATAATTATAGAAAACGACTCGAAAGAGACGTTTTGTGAAAATTTGTTATCATTCATCAAATTAAAAATCAGAGTTGCTCAACAACAGAGTCATAATATTTAGAAATACAAATGAAAAATGTTTAAGATGAATGAAAACATTTGTTTTTGGACATCGTCCAAAAGGGGGCCCTGTTCCACTCCGTGCCTTTAGCTTCTTTAAATACCTGAGATAAAACATGCTTAAAACGTCAACACAAAGGTTGAGTGAATTCATAGTGTTTAATTTGTAATAGTTTGAACACAAGTCAGATAATAGTGAAAACAATGATATTGAAGTGTGATATAGATATTGCCCTAAGCCTCATGACACGCAAACCTTAACATCGGGTGTAATAATAAATAATATAAATAGCCCACATCATAGCAATGATGTGGGTGATAATGCCCTCGTCGTAGGAGTTTGCCAAACTCTTGATAATTCGAATAAAGTGCACTTGGTTACCATTCCAGGCTAACTTCAAGTGGGTCGTCAATTTCCAATAGATCTATTCACTAAATTCGCGTTCACTCGCAAGTGATTAATGGTTCATGATATAAGGGACTTTTTGGCAGGGTGGTAACTTAGGCAATATTACTTAGCAATATCAATCAGGATAGCATACAAAAATATTTGTGTTCAGATTTATAGCATGTATCTCCCCACGGGATTTGAAAACATAGTAAAAGTGGGACTATGAACTCACCTTGGTAGTAGTAGAATCTGTGACGAAATGAAATCAAAAGGGGTGTAGTGACTCCAACGCGTGACCTAGATAGTATGGCATAATTTAGTTTGCATTTATGATTGAGATTCGACGAACATAAAATAGTTTATATATATTCAAGACGATCATGTCATTGTTTCATGTTTTAACTATTTATTTTACGGCGTAATTATCATTGTCGTATAACAATTTTTAGTATCTCGGTTAGTCGTTTTTGTCACAATTTTTATAGTTAATATCCGACATACTGTTATTTCGGGTTTTATTACATGCTTTTAAAATAATGGAGGCATTCCTCTTGTTAATTTATAACTCAACGCACACCACAATTTTATAATTAAGCTTAAGTGGGCTGCGGCCCAACTAGAATGTAATCCAACCCTTGTGGCCTGGTACAAGAATAAACAAGCTTCCTCTATTATATAATTGCTGGGCTTCGGCCCAGTGCCAAACTTAAGTCCATTTCCCCTTTGTTTTTAGCCATTGAGTAGATTTACATGTGTTTGAGAGTTGTGGTTCGCCTGATACATTAGTTGGAACAAAACAAGCAATTCGAAGGTTTTAAAAATTTATAGACTGTCTCGATGAGACTTTGGCGAGGGTGGAAGGCTACTGGGGTTTCGTTTGCTAACGACTCTCGAGTACTACTCGAGCTCATTTCGTTGGGTTCCTAAGGAGTCGAGTACGCAAAGACTAGTTCGGGTTCTATACGGTCTCGACTACTCTTTCGGCTATCCCTTAACAGTTTTTAACAATCCACAACAACACCAATTTGACCCAATGACTTTTTAAGTCAAAAACTTTTCCTTTCGACCCGTTTGACAACAAACTCACATTTATCTCGTTTTAAACCGTAATCCATAGTAACGCAACTATATCGTTTTATCTCTTCATCAAAATCAATTCACACTTATTCAAGCCTAACTCGACCTATCAAATTCTCTTATCATTCGACTTCCATTTTTCATCAAGAATCAACATAACCTCAAATCCTAGTTTCGACCCATTTTAAAATCAAACCACATTCGACTATCGTTCCTAACGCCAAAATGTTCTTAATTCGATTTACATAACATCACTTAAACCTATTTCATCCTATTCTTAAATTTCGCAACAATCAAAACAAATTTTGACTTGATCTCTTATTCATAATATTCGAACAATAAGTAAAGATATCAAACAATATCAATCAATAATAATAACCTGAAATTTGAGTGATGTTGTCGGCACCGGTTAAACCCGAATCCAAAAGCTCCAGAAACTCACCTCTTTCCCCCAAATCGAATCACACGCTAAACTTGATCTTGAGAACCTCTCAGATGTGGGTGTGGTTGTGGTGTTGTGTGATTCGAATGGTGCCCCGGGGAGGTGAATTTAAAGATGTAAATGGAGTTAAGCTCCATGTAGCTTTCGGTTTGGGGAAAAACTATTCCTCCTAATTGGTGTCTCATGGTTCTAATCCTTAAGTGATCTTGTGACAAGAAAGGGACAATGGGTGCTATAGTCAACCCTAATTAATACGGGATAGTGATGGTTCGGATCTAAGCTTTCTCGATGGAAGCAGTAACAACAAAAGCCAAAAAGGGTGAGGATTTTGAGAATGGTGGGTTTTGCTTATTTGGTGATAAGAATGGGAGGTGAAGGCAAAAGTGAAGGTGTTGATGGGGTGGTTTCGGGTGTTCGATGGGTAGTGAGTCATAGCAGAAAACAATTTAACTAGAATGGAACACATTTGGAAATGTGTAAAAGAAAAAGAAGAGAGTAGCAGACCCAATATAGGGGTAGCGACAAAATGAGGGAAGAAGGAGGGATTTAATTTAGTTATTTGTAGTATTATTTGTTTAGTGGGGTGCATTTGTGCTTCTAAATACCCGGGTTTCGCTAGCTCGTGTCGTATATGGCTTCTTTTAAAATTTTCTAGCTCGAGAGTTTTAGAGTCGTCTTTCGTTATTCGTTTTTATTTCAGAGTCCGTATTTATTTTTATGATCTGCTTTGTACATTCTTTGTTTGATTTATTTAGCTCATGCCATACGGTCACAGTGTCGGTACGTGTGTGGTTCCAATAAGAATGTTATGTGATCGTTTCGTAATCTCACTAGTCATTTCTAAAAAAAATATAACAACAATTTGGAATGCAAAGGTGAATAAAATAACTTGATTAAATTTCATAACCAATAGTTTCGGGTTTACAGAAAGTTTATAACTCGAAAATTTCGGGTTATTACAACGGCCCAGTACGTCCATTCCCCATTGGTAAAAGGGCCATGGTGCCATGATAGATGTCATGATGGTTTTAGGTAGCTTCGGAACCGGAGCGTGGATCTGACAGGAATCGCATTTGTTGATTTCCTCCCTGGCGTCTCTGTGCATGGTTGGCCAGTAATATCCTTGCCGCATTAGTTTGGCTACGACCGACCTTGGACCGGGGTGCATCCCACATGCCCCTTCGTGTACCTCTCGTATGACGTAGTTTGCTTGGAGAGGGCCGACGCATCTTAGCATCGGACTGAGGTATGATTTCTTGAACAACACATCTCCTTCCATTGTATACTGAGGGATTTTCATCCGTAGTGCCCTTGCTTCATTGGGGTCATCAGGCCACACCCCTTCTTTCAGACATCGGATAATCGGTGTCATCCAGTTATCCTCTTCTTCTTCTACGATTGCTCCGACCTGTTTCTCTTCGGTTGACGGCTTTTCCAACACTTTGACCAGAATTTCCTTGGTCAAATGATTAAAAGCTACCGAAGCTAGTTTGCTCAAAACGTCCGCCTTTTGATTCTGTGTTCTCGGTATGTTACAGATTTTGAACTTTTTGAAACCGCCGATGTATTCTTTCGCCTTTGCCAAGTATCGGATCATACTTTCCTTGGTCGCTACAAAGTCCCCATTAATCTGACTTGCTACCAATTTTGAGTCCACTCGGACCTCTAGGTATTCCACCATCATCTTTTTGGCGAGCCGCAGACCGGCGAGGAGCGCCTCGTATTCCGCTTCGTTGTTGGTACTTTTGAAGTTCAAACGGAGAGCGTAAGTGTGTTCGGTCTGACATGGTCCGATCAACACGAGGCCCGCTCCGGAACCCTTACTGCTTGACGCACCGTCTGTGTAGAGTATCCAGTTCTCCGGATTGGAGATGTCGTGAACTCCTTTTTCCTGTTTTTTCGGATGTGACTCTTCCATTCCGACGGGAATCTCCGATATGAAGTCTGCGAGGACTTGCCCCTTAACTGCGTTCCTTGGTATGTAGGTGATGTTGTAAGCTCCTAACTCTATGGAAAATTTTGTCAACCTTCCGGAGGCCTCAGGCTTACTTAGAACTTGCTTTATCGGTTGATCCGTTATTACTCGGATGGGATGGGCCTCAAAATACCTTCTTAATCTTCTTGACATGTGTAACAGCGACAGCGCCAGTTTTTCGACCGGAGAGTAGTTCTTTTCAGCTTATTGTAAGGTTCGGCTTACGTAGTGAATAGGCGACTGCTTCCCGTCCCTCTCGGTTAGCAGAACCGCACTGATTGCCTCTTTTGCCGCTGCCAGGTACACATATAAGGTCTCTTTTGTTTTAGGTGTTGATAGGGATGGGAGATCTAAGATGAGCTTCTTGAGTGACTGGAATGCCTCTTCGGTCTTATCGGTCCATCTATATTCGTCCTTGTTTTCTTTGGTAATGTTTTTCAGAGTTTCAAAGAACGGAAGGGACCTCTCGGCAGATTTTGCCAGAAATCTGTTCAGAGCGGCCAATTTGCCACTTAGGCTCTGCATTTCTTTCAAAGTCGAAGGGGATTTCATTTGTGCAATGACTTTTGTTTTACTTGGGTTTACCCGAATGCCCTCGGAGGTTACCATGTAACCTAAAAATTTTCCTTCTTCAACGCCGAAGGAGCATTTCTTCGGATTTAACTTCATGTTAATTTTTCGCAGGTTGTAGAAGGTTTCAGCGATATCTGCCAACATTTCCTTTTCTCCTTTGCTTTTGATCACCATATCGTCCACATAGGCTTCCAGATTCCTACCAATCTGACTCCGAAAAGCCGAATCAACGAGACGCTGGTAGGTAGCTCCGGCATTCTTTAAGCCGAATGGCATTTTGGTATAGCAGTACGTTCCTTGTTCCGTATAGAACGCCGTCTTTTCTTCATCTTCTTCGGCCATTTGGACTTGGTGGTAGCCCTTGTATGCATCTAGAAAGCACTTGTACCTGAACCCCATTACCGACTCTATCTTCCAATCAATTTTCGGGAGCGGATAGTAATCCTTCGGACATGAAGAGTTTAAGTTTTTGAAATCAATACACATTCGCCAATTTCCATCGCTCTTTTTTACTAGTACTGGGTTGGAAATCCACGTGGGATAGCGAACTGGCCGAACGATTCCCGCTCTCAGCTATTCATCCACCTCCTTTAGTACCACTTGATTCTTTTCTTCGGATAAGTTACGCTTCTTCTGAGCTACCGGCGTGTCGTCAACGTTGACATTCAGGTGGTGCTTGATCAGTCGTCGTGGAACTCCGGTCATATCCGAGGGTTGCCACGCGAACACGTCCTTATTCTTCCTCAACAGCTCGACTAGATGTTTCCGGCATTCCCTTGAAAACCCCGTTCCTATGGTGACCAGTTGTTCCGGATGTGCGGGGTTCACTAGGATTTCCTCAGTCCTACCCACTTCCGATTTGACAATTTCTGCCTCTCGAGGCACCTCCATTATTTGTTTCTTTTCCAGTCGCCTGCATTCTAGCACCATAGCCGACCGTGCGACCAATGTCGCCACACCTTTCGGTGTGGGGAACTTGACCATCGAATGAATTGTCGACGGGATTGCCCTTAACTCCTTAAGGCCGGTTCGGCCCAGTATCACATTATAGGGAGATGGGGACTGTATCACACAAAATTTCATAGTTGTTTTTCGTAACATACCGCGGTTGCCGAAACACACATCCAATTCGATTTTGCCCAACGGCCTGCTTGTCTCTCCGGAGAATCCCACCAGAGAAGTGCTTGTTTCTTTGAGCCTTGCCCTTATGTCTGAGCTGAGGTTATTGAAACAATGCTCATACATTACGTTCACGGAGGATCCTTCATCGATGTATATCCTTCGGACTAAATACCCCTCTATGTCACCTTCGACGATGAGTGGTTCCTCCGACAGGTCACCGGTCGCGACCGGGGGGAAAACTATCGGAACGTTCATCCATTCCTCATCATGCCCCCCGTACCTTCTCTTTCTATTCTCCGGCTGGCTCCTTACCATGCCGATCGTTTCGGATTTTTCGAGGCGTTTCGGTTTTTTCAGTCGTTGGTTCCGGTTGTTATCGGTTTCGTTTGGGAAGTGAGAGGAAGGACCGGCCATTTCAACGCTCTGGTAGATTGAATAGCGGGTCCCACGGATGGCGCCAATTTGTTGAAGTAAAACCTTGCAGGTAGGTCCCACTTCTACGCTTTGTCCTTCGGATGGGCTCCTTCGGACCTTGTTCACTCCTACACAAGAAGAACACGCGTTAGGCTCGCCCCGAGTTTGATCCCAGGACCGACCTCCGGCGTGAGAATGAGTATCGGGTAATATGAATAGTGATATGAGAGTAACAGTAGTAGGTGTAAATTAAATTCTATTGCAAATGAGATGTGGGTATTTATACTACCCACATCTACTGTACCTGTTTACCTTGAAACTTGTGCGTTGACCTATGTTTGACTTAGCAGGTAGATGTCAGATCACGTGGTGGACATAATCCCGCAAAATCTGGGGAAGTGACAGCTTGATGGGACTACTCAATACGCCTGGCGGCAGTTCTGTCTGAAGTATGGCCGAACGTTTAACATAAATCTGGACATAATGTGGCGTCCGGCTCCGAGGGCCTCGTCCGGACGAGCATGACGTCCGGACATATACACCAACAATCCTCATGCGGAAAGTTTTGACATATATACTAGTTTTAGATCCGTCATTAAATGAGTTTTAATATAAGTCGTATTATATCCGAACATTAACACTAACATGTTTCAAAACCATATTCAAACACTCCCAAATACAATGGACGCACATGTTCTAGCTCGGTGCAACGTTTGTCTTTATCCAACATTGAAAGCCATATCTGCATAGTATAAGCTCATATAAAGTTGTGCTCAAGTGTATTTTTAGATATTATATATTTAACATGTAATGTGTCGTAGAAGAAAAAAATAGGGGTGTATTGACATAAGTGGTATTAACAACAATATAGTATTTAATCGAAAGGTTAAAGTTTTCTACTGCTTCATTTCAACTTACATAAAGTTTGCTAAGGACATGTTAACACAAAGTTTTGGATATCATTACTTAAACTTTAAAAAAGAATTACATGAGTCGTTTAAATGTGTATAATTTCGTGTATTTTTTTACATATCACAGTAACATGTACTTTCATTTTAATATTTAGAATATCGTACATATTGATTTAATATAATAATGATAATAATATTTATAAATTACAACAATAACAATATATGTTGTTTTTTAAAAACAAATTTAAAGTCTATGGGGTTATTTATTTTGTATTATGATCATCTATTGTTAAAAACAAACATGATAGATCATGTTAAGGTTATTTTGACTTGCAAGTGGAGATTTGATTTAAAATAAAACAAAGCCTCACAATGATGACCCACTTTTTCTTTCTCTCTCACAACAACTTCAACATGACTTAGCGTGTTCTTTTTGAGCATGAGAAAATCCTAATCTATTCCTTATATAAAAATCTGAATTATGTATTTTTATAAAGTTTTAAGGTTAAACGTAAATTCTATTAATCAATCAAAATGTAATGTTATTTTAATTTCAACGGTTTAATTCTATTTGATTACTCTCTTCCTTTTTTATTTCTTTATTGACAATTTATGGCCAATTTGGATTTTTTTTCTCCAACAATTTATATAATCGAATTTATTAATAGTTTAAACTTAATCACTAAATTTAAAAAATTACCACCTTTTTTTTAGCCTTTTCTTTTTTTAATTTTGACACATGTATTTTCATGTTAGGTTTGATATTTATAACTCATACCGATACTGAGTTTTTGATATTATGGTCAATTTAATAAATTATAGTAATAATAATAACAAAAGTTGTTGTTTCGTTAAAATTTAAATTATACGGGTTATCGTTTAAATTTATAAATTTACTAAAAATTATGAAACTTGAGAATTTTATACTTAAGAGGGTAAAATTGAATTTAAGATTAACTTACTTTCCTTAATTATAAAATTATATTAATCAATCAATCTATTATATTATTTTACACTTAAATCTAAAAGTAGAGAAAAAAAAAACCTCCCAAATCCTTACTTATTTTTAATTTGTTTAACAAAATTATCGACATCTAAAAAAAATCATCAAGTGGTGGTGGCATCTAAAAAATCAAATCATCAACATAACACTTCTAAAAAAGAAAGAAAAAAAGAAACCAACTAATCTTGTTAAGTTAGTTTCCGTATAACAACAAAACAAAAGAAAGACACAAAAGAGACACAAGTAACTAACCAAACCCTAGCTGCTATTTTCCAGATCAATGGCAGAAGATAACAACAGAAGAAACAAGGAAGAAGATGATCGGAGTGAAACGAGTGACTACACATCAGAAGACGAAGGAACTGAAGATTATCGTCGTGGTGGTTATCATGCTGTTCGTATTGGCGATAAGTTTAAACATTCAAGATATGTTGTTCAGAGTAAACTTGGCTGGGGTCATTTTTCTACTGTTTGGCTCGCTTGGGATACCCACAAATCTGTATGTTTCTTATTTCTCTTAGATATTAACTAGGGGGTGTTGGCTTCGGGCTTATGGCTTATCTAGTTTTCAGCTTATATTTCATAAGCTTAATTTTTGTGGCTTATTTGGAAACTTTCCGGCTTATATAAACTTATTTTGAAACTTTTCGGCTTATATAAGTTTATTATACATGATAAGCTTATATATGCCGAAAGGTTTCAAAATAACCCACAGGAAATGAGCTTGTGAAACGAAGCCGATAACCAAATAGGCCATAAGCCCGCAATGTAAGGCGAAGCAAACACCCCCTTAGTTGTGTTTGTATTAGTGTAAAGTGTAAGGGAGTGTTTCGGGTAAGGGGATAAGTAGAAGTATTTGTTAAAGATTATTTTGAGCTAGTGTAAGCTTTCTTCTTATAAGTAGTTACAAAACAAGATGCCTGTTAAAGATTAAAATTAGTTTGTTATTACAAAAAAATAAATTTAGTCAAGGGGTGTTTGGGATTGCATGTTTTTAGCAGAGGTAGTTTAGTGTCATCAAAACGGCTTTTGCTTATTTTGGTGTAAATTAAGCATTTTTGATAACGGGGTATTTCAAAGTGTTTGTTAAAGATTAGAATTAGAATTTTTGTTACCGTCATTTTTAACTTAAAATCTTTTATGAAAGGACTTTCTTGAAAGGCTCTATTTTTAAGCATAAGCTGAAATTAAATAAGCAATCCACCAATGGGACTTTGGTTCAGCGGTATCTGTGAGATAATTATGTCCCCAACTAAGAGGTTGTGGGTTCAAGTTCTGCGAGGGACAAAAGTGAGATTGTGCTGGTGTGTGAGAATGTATATATATATTATGGGTTGTGTGTTTGAGTTTGCCTCTCTCTTTTTTTTTTTTTTTTTTTTTTTTTTTTTTTTTTTTTTTTTTTTTAAAAAAAAAAAAGAAAAGAAAAGGAATCCAAGTTGTTACTTGTTATGCTGTATTTTTGTTACATGATGTTTTTGAGCGAGTGAATTGAAAGAAACATTAGAAATAAAAGTTATGTTGTTGCTTATTAGGGCTGTTTGCCTAAGCTTATCAAAGGTGGTTAATAACTTCTTGTATTATCATACTGCAATAAGCTTGTATAATTGCTTAATGGCTTATTGAGGATGGAAACAGAGATTTATGCTAAAGCCGCTTAGAAATGTTATTTATTTATTTTTTTTTTTTTACTTAAGCCTTAAGCTTTTTTATAAGGTTAGACAAACACCCCTGTTGGATTAAAGCTCATACACTGGTATGAACTTATCGCATAAATTTGTATAGTTTAAAGTGTTGCTTGTAATGTTGTATTTTGGATATATGATGTTTCGAGCGGGTGAATTGAAGGATTTTTTCGGATTTGTGTTTGTAGAGATATGTAGCTTTGAAAGTACAAAAGAGTGCTCAACATTATACAGAGGCGGCAATGGATGAGATTACGATATTGAAGCAGATAGCTGAGGGGGATCCTGACGATAAAAAGGCTGTTGTGAAGCTTTTGGATCATTTTAAACATTCTGGACCAAACGGGCAGCATGTTTGTATGGTTTTTGAGTATCTGGGTGACAATTTGTTGACGTTGATCAAGTATTCGGATTATAGAGGGGTTCCTCTTTCTAAGGTGAAGGAGATTTGCTTCCATGTTTTAGGGGGTTTGGATTACTTGCATCGCCAACTTTCGATTATACATACAGATCTTAAGCCGGAAAATATATTACTTTTGTCTATGATTGATCCGGAAAGAGATAGGACAAAAACAGGGGCACCCCTCATCCTTTCTTCCAGTAAGGATAATAATTTGGCTGAATCTGGGGGTTCTAAAGAAGTTAAGGTTTACAATGGTGATCTTACAAAGAATCAGAAAAAGAAAATCAGGAAAAAGGCTAAGAAAGTTTCGCAAAATGGTACTGGAAAGGAAGAGTCTGAGGAAGCTGAAGCAGATCACGAGACTACTGTTGTTGATTCTTCTATTGATGAAAAATCAAATGGGCACTCCATTGAAGAGCATGCCACGTCATCGGATGCAAAACCGGAGTCCAATAATCATTCTGAAGGAAGGGAAACTCGCCAAGGAACTGAACTTCGTGGAAGAGGGAGCCGCTCAATGAGGCAGAAGCTTTTGGCAGAGGTTGACGTTAAGTGCAAGCTGGTTGATTTTGGTAATGCATGCTGGACGTACAAGCAGTTTACTGGTGATATCCAAACCAGACAATACAGATGTCCTGAGGTTTTGCTAGGATCCAAGTACTCGACATCTGCTGATTTGTGGTCATTTGCATGCATATGCTTTGAACTTGCAACTGGTGATGTTCTCTTTGATCCTCATAGTGGTGACAACTACGATAGAGATGAGGTATATTTTGCTTTAATGTTCCACTGTTTACAGTCATTGGGATAGATATTTTTCTTATTGATCCGTGTGTTCTATATTATCTTCATTTATCTAGCATGGTTTGTTTCCTTTCCTCTTTTTACATTATATCCATTGGTATGTATGATATGATATTCAGAATTATCACTAATGGTGCAACATTATAATTTTTGTGGGTCTGTAAAGGGGACAGGGTTCGACTATATTTTTTCTAGATTAACTTGTATATTCGTGTCTGGTCTTCAGAGCTCTTTATCTGTTAGACTTTTTTCACTATTTAGAACGCCTCTTGGTTTTTGCCTTTTTGGTGAAGTTCTACTCTTGGGTAGTTAAGAGCGTAATGCAAAGTTTGGATTATCTTCCCTCTCTTGCTAGATTGTCCACAGTGCTAGATCCATAAAATTACTTTATATAATGAAAGCATTGGCTGCATAATGCATATACATCATTGTCATGATCATTGGCCGGGTTTCTTTTTCTTCTATTGCTTAAGGCCATATCTCGGCCTTAAATCTAATATTAGTTCTCATCTTGCTTGCACCAAAATCCTTGCGGGTCTTTCCTTGTTATGATCATGCTTTTATTACCTTCACGGATAGATCTGGCTTGGCCATTTAATTCTGACTTGCAATAATAAAAGTCTTATTATCATGACCAGTTTTGCAAGTTAATGCAACTAGTATTTGGTTCTCAGTATTTGAGGTTAGGGTAGTTTAGTCGTTATAGTTAGTTTAGTATATTTGAGGTTAGGGTAGTTTAGTCGTTATAGTTAGTTTAGTATATTACTAGTTTGGTGTTCCGCAAGTTGAGTCCATGCTATTTTTGTCTATGTTAAAAGGTTTAGTAGAATTTTATTTTGACTATATAGAAAACCAATATCAGTTGGGATGCAGCCCCTAGTCAATAGATCCTAGCTACTCTAGGTCTGAAGCTGAGGATCCTCGGTTCCTACCATCTGTTTTCCACACACACTTTCTAATAAACTTTTGTCATATTTCAGTTATCTATTCTTCATTCCTTCTAGCACACATGAGGTACCATATGCTGAACATGTTATCACATTGATAGCCTCGCAACAATCAATAGCTATCTGTGATTAGCTGGTGAGGTGTATAGCTTGATTCCTGTCATCTTTGCCTAATTAACTTTGTGTGTGCTGCTATATTTGCATTGTTTTTCCTTGTCCTGAAGTTATCAGATTACCAATAAATAGCAAAGATGTATCTCCCTGTAAAACCTGCAATCAGTTATTGTGTATGCTAATTTATATTTATTAGTTTAACCCAGACAATGCTTAATCACGTCTGAACCTTACAGGATCATTTGGCTCTAATGATGGAACTTCTTGGAATGATGCCTCGAAAGGTTTGATGTTATTTTGTACTACAAGCAAGCACAAATTTATTGTCCCTTACTCCCAGCTTACTTGAATTTCTTTCTAATAATTTGGTGGGACTTTATTTTTATTTGATCATTTCTGTGCAAGTATATAACTTGACAAATATATTCTGCAGATAGCTTTAGGTGGGCGCTACTCTCGTGAATTCTTTAATAGACATGGTGATTTGAGGCACATCCGGCGATTACGTTTTTGGCCATTGCATAAGGTGCTCAAGGAGAAATACGAGTTCAGTGAACAAGATGCTACTGAGTTGGCTGATTTTCTTGTTCCGATACTTGATTTTGTCCCCGAAAAACGGCCTACAGCTGCCGAATTGCTTAATCACCCGTGGTTTACTGGAGGACCATCTCGGGATCTCACTCCTGCTGCTAATTCTACTCCCCAAGCCAATGATAATAAGACTCCCAAGAAAACCAAAGAGAAGGATGAGAGGGAAGCTTTGGAGGCTGGAGTGGGAAACATAGCTATCGGGGGAGCTTCAAAGTCACCATCAAAACAAGCTTGCTGAGCTTCATGCCTTCATTGGTAAGCTCCTTCTTTTGAAATTTTCTTACTAATACTTTCTTATAGAGGTGGCAAGATAGGTGATTTTGGTTCAAAATGGACCGGGTGAGGTTGACCTGCAAACACCATTTTGTCCATTTCTAGTTTTTTTTTCCTATTATTATTTGCAAAATCAATATTCACTAAATAGTAAATAGTACCACAAGAATGATCGATGCTTTGGAGATTCATTGTACGCTCTACCAATAGAATTCACTGCCAACGCATTTGACCTGTTAGACCCATTTGACCTAGTGGCACTTCTAGCTAAATTATTTACTGGACCTGAACACAACTTAATTTGACCCATATATAAGTAAATGGGTCGAAATGGCCTCTTCTACTGCATCAAGTTGTAAAATAGAAAGGATTAATTGATTTTCCAAACGGCATGTTGCTAAAACCCATACATCGTCAATGAGAATATGTCTAGAGTAAGCACTTCCATAAAGTTTTTGACCTACTTAGACGCAACAAAATTACTAGGGCACTTCTTGACCAAAGTTTCTCAATCTTGCAAGTTATTTTGGAGTTTTGTTTAAGGATGTTATGTTTTGTTATTCATTATGTGTTTCTTCTTGTTTTCAGTTATGATGTGCACCCTTGGCAATTCATATTTTTGACCGTCAGCTTATTGCAAAAAGAATCACCGCCTCACTCGAAAAAAGGAGACATTGCCAATTTTCTTGTAGCCCCCATATTCTTTGTACAATTTATGCAAGTTTGTGTTACGGGAGATATATGTATCGTGGCATTCCGTTTGGAGATGGTATTGCAATTAGCTTTGATGTGATGATCCCAGTTGTACATCTTATTGGATCCCTGATTTTTCATTTGCTACCAAACATGTGAGAGAATGCATTTCTTGTTCTGTGGATTTTTTTAATTAGCTGAAATATTTTTGCTCTCATTCGTCTCTATTAACAGCAAGTCCTGCTTATCTGATCTTAATCCTGTTCCTGGTCTGAGTCAATGATGCTTGGATACACTATTCATTTTATAACATATTTCTTTGTCCATCTATGTGAAAAACGTCAAAAGTATGACATATGGTTCTGTTTATAGGCGTGAGTGTTGGTAGATCTAACAAAGGACAAACAGGCCGAGATGTCTGCTTAGTCGAAGTATAGATGCTTTAGTTTGGGTGGGGTTGATTCTTAGACTCGTCGGTTTTCCATGGTATATTCACGCTTCATATGTTAAATGTGATCACGTAAAAGTCTATTTACGCTAATATATGTTACTTTTGAACTATGTTGAAAGGTAAAATCAATAATATATGTATTGATTCATTTGACGGAAAACATAAGTCAATGGGCTGAACTCCCCATTCGCTGCAAAGCCATCTATTGACGATGTTATAATCATAACAGCTACCGGCCTTATAAAATATAACTTCGATGCGAACCAGTTATGATTAATGGAGTAATGGAGTGGAGCAATATAACTTTGATATATTTCAAGAATATATATACCAACAGTTTTGATAATCACCGAACCAGTTTACCAGTTAAAGGAGTGGAGCAATATAACTTTGATCTATTTCAAGAATATATGTACCAACAGTTTTGAGCATCACCATGCAATAAGTGATACTCTCAACCGTTAACAATGATATCTGTATCACCTTAACAGGTTAACATATAATGCACCAACAGTAAAAATCCACTAATGGCATCTGGTCCAGTCCGCCATATCAATCAGAACATTGTCAATGCCTTCTCGAACGAGCATGATAGCTCTGGATATCTCGATTTTTCTTGTATGCCTTATCTTATCCTTGGCCAGGCAAACATATCTATCTATATGGTTCATGTTCCGAGTATCTTCATTTCTTATGATGAGTACACTCCACTCATAAATCTCTTGTGCAGTCAGGTATATCCCTATTGAGAGCCCAATGATAATTATGTGGAGGTTGGTTAATATATGTGTGTCTCTCTACTAGCGAAGCCTAAAGTATTCTCCTTGTTCTGAGGTACGTGTACATAAGAAAAAATGCAACCGCCGCACCAAAAACAATCCCTCCAGCTGTGAGCCAAAATGCAAACTGCAAACAAGCGAGGAAAACAATTATATTCTGTCAAGTACCCAGCTCCCCACCCAAAATTTGTGGGTGTATCATAGAGATTGGTTCAAAAAGATAGTCGTATTGTGTATCTGCTTATGATATTTGTATGGGTCATAATGACATATTTTGATACAATCGATTGTTTATTAATCGTACATTGAATATTTTACTCAAAAAGATGATATATAGGAATATGATTAAATCTAATAAAAAAAAACCCTTTTCATTTACAGCCATAATTAACAGATAGGTAAAGAGATTATTACTTTCTGTATAAAAGGCAAGTACAGTAAAGGAAATAACATCCAAGTGTATACCCTGTTACTCTGTAGTAGTAATTTAAACCCATAAGCATTGGTTAAAGGTTAATACAATTGGTAATTTGGCCAAATTCTAGTTTCATTATACAAATGAATAAACTTTTCAAGAAAGCTGGAACAGAAAAGGGGTGAGTTGATGTAATGCAAATGATTAGGAAGTTTGGTATCCATATGAGAATGATTCTTATTTTAATATTTCTAGCCAAAAAAGTTAGATTTGGAAAACTAGGTATGAAGTTGGTGAAAAACCAAGTACTGGGAGTAATTCTGGAATGACTCAGATTATCCCTGTCCCCAATCAAGTTAATCTACAATTTAATTCTAGAGTTTGAATAATCATTTTAGAAACTCATATAACACCAAGGTATCTTCTTAAGTCAATACGAGCAGAAGCGCAATTCAAGATATGAAACAGACACAATTAGCATTAAGAAAGCTTTAAGGGACTTGAAGAAAATACCACATGTTCTTCAAGATAAGATCTTAGATTCATGCCAAAGATTCCTACACAAAAGTTAAGGAAACAGAAGTGAGCTTTGTAGGATGAGATATAGTGTGACGGGAGACCGTTAGATCTAACACTGAATGATTGAATATTCATGTGCTTCAAATTTCATATATCAGCTAATTTCCTTTCAGCATGCATAATGGCTGCTTTTACATTTAGAAGAAAGTAATAGTTATAATCATGAGAAAAATGATAGAGCATACACTCGACTAATTCAACAAATTGATAGCCTCCTGTTTCACTTTTAACATTTAGCTGATAAAGTTATAAGCACGAGTATAATGGTTGATGGTTGGGGTTCAGGAAGTGTGAAAGTAATAGAATATAACCTGCAACTAGAGCACCAGCTGCAACACAAAAAGTCCCAACCTGAAGAAGCAATTCAAATTTGCTCACCTCAAGCCGCCGAGAGCTGGTAAGGAAACATACCAGATTCTTAGATGAATCAAATTGTCTTTTTAACGATAATATTATAATGGAAGAAGACGAATATGCTCAAAGACATGAACTAGCAGACTCATGCTAACCTTAAGTTAACTGAGATTGAGTCTTCCATTTCTCTTGCTGACTCAAGAAGCCTTTCTGCTTGATTATGACATGATTCACATCTGCAAAATCATAAGCAGACACAAATCAAAATGACAAACACTCTGATCTTTAAGCACTTAAGGTACCATGATATTACCTTTGCAGATAATTTTCCAGTAGCATTTCAATTTCTTCCTCTTCTTCTGCAAAGATTAACCAGTCCAAATATTAGCAAAAGGAATAAATATGCATATTTGCTTTCTTTAATCATGTCACAATTACCCTCAGCAATCTGCTTATCTTGTGGAACAGTACATTCTAGATCATCATTTCTACTAAGGATGCAGTTTCTGCCCACAATACAGATTCGGCGTATTTCGTGAGAATCCTCAAGTATATCAAACAACATCTGTTTGAGTGCTCCTGCTTTGGATCCCAATTCAACCTTACATGCAAAACAATAAAGGGATACTTACTTTCAGTTCACATACACATGCAGCCAACTAGCCAAGTATATGATAAATTGATATGATATGACGGATGGTACCAAGGTTTGCTTGCTAATGCGAAGTTGCTCCAGTATGCCAGCAGTTAATCGATTTGGCAGAACTTCGAGTAAAGCTTGAACCTGAAGCATAGCAAAAATGCTCTTCATAACCGATAATTATCCAAGTAGTGCTATAATTAAACTGCATATACTCACTGTGTTTCCATACTCACACGTGGTTCTAAATCCATTAGTTTATCCTCAAAGCGCTGTATTCGTGAATGTAGGGCAGCTTCAACTACCTGAAATATCAATTAAAAAATTCCTGAAAATCAGCCATTGACAAAGGAATGCAATTGGATATTTTTTGAATGACAGATGATAACAGCAGAACTACTATCGTAGAAGCACATGTGTTTTACTTCTGTTGTAGAAGGCAGAAACCTTATAGATTACAAATAACTGATAAAATCATGTAGGCCAAAACCAACCTCAAGTTCAAATGGCATTACGGGCCCTCCATTCATGTTTTTAGGATTTAAGCGAGGTAATAACGCGTCAATGAAAGCTTTCCCTGCTCTCCTGAGATACGTAACATATAAACCAGAAAGAAAGATGTACATTAACTAGACTTTCACATAAAATAGAAGGGGGAGGAGGAGGGGTTAAAAACTTAAAATAAAGAGAAACATCTTCAACTACCATTACTTACCGGTTGTAATTAAATATAAAGACACTTTCTAGCATAGCAATCGCCCGCAGTGAGCCTAAATTTAACAGTATCGCATTCTCACGAACCTGTAAACAAAAGAAAATCTAATATAAGAATTCCTCCAATAATCAACCACAGATGAAATGTATTTAATTGCAGCGAGTCTATGGAACATCTAGTTATAGAAATGCATTCATATGCCAACAAATACGGTACACGGTGTTGATTTTCATATGCATAAACTAGTAAGACCATGATGGTATATAAGTTGGTACCATACCAGCAATGAGGGCATTGTGTTGGTCAACCATAGTGAAGGGTCAACACTCCGGATGTCTCGAGGGCGAAGACCTGCAGTCAAAACCTCATATCAAGAAGTGACAATGCACGTCCGTGGATGTATGTGCATTTGAAGACAGCTTCGACTATAAGATTTAATACAAGTCATATGATTTGTTGTGAATTGCTAAGTTGAATACAGAGTGACAAGTAGCAAATTAAATTTCGTTACACACTAGCAAAATTAAGCACCACACGAAGCAGAACATAATATCATTAAAACATTGCACTCACCGCTTGACTTTAGCAGATCTCGTCTACTAATCTTCCTGGTTGACACCGTTCCACTTGAACTTACTTCCACAACCTTTTAAGATATACACAAGTACATAGAACTACAACATATCAGAGAATGTCAATAAAAAGACAAAATAAAATATTTATACAGCGGAACCCGCAAACTAAAGACAGTCATTACTAGGCAAATATATACACTAGTATTATTTAGATAAGCGAATACGATACTAAGAATTACATTAAGTTTTACAAAACTAGCAGTAGCTGTTTGTTTTTATAATAGTGTTTCTGTAACAGTAATTATAAAGTTTAAAATGAGGTTTATTATAAAAGTGCAATACCTCGTAAACCGGTTCACGAATGCCTAAATTTAACGCATCCGACGACACGGTCCTCCGATAACCACCGTTATCCGCCACGTCACCGGACCTCCTGCCACTCTCGTCACGGTACTCATCATCGTTTTCATTGGCAAATATCTCAGTAGCTGATTCTCTCCTCCGTGGATTTTGTACAATACGTCTTAAACCCATCTTTTGATTTGAATAAATTCTTTGATTGTCCGGGATCACTCCGAAGAGCGATCACGTGACATTTAAACCGGATCGCGGTGTATGTGACGTTTGGAATGTGTTTAGATGGGGGATGATGAAACTGAAATAACTGTGAAGATATTGGATTCGTTAGCGCCATTGTTAGTGAGAAGGATGACAGTTGGCATTCTGGCTATCTTTCCTCCATTTTATCCATTACTAACAAGTGCAATGCCAGTGCGTTGCTCGGGTAAACCGCTAAATCTTATTTGTTAAATTAAAAATTAAGATAGAAAATAGAAAAACTAAATATAGTCACACATATTGTATTTTACATAGTTTTTTTTGATACATTATGAAGAAAACAACAATTAAAAATTTATAAAACCGTATTACAAATAGTTGGATCCTTGTTACATGTCGTTCCACGTTTAGTTAAGTTTATAGAATTGGGTGTCCTCTATGTATAACGTAGGCACTGATTAATGTCTTTTACTTCTATATCTTTTATGACTTCAATTAAAGTATCAACATATTTAATTATTGGTTATATGCTATTATGGCCAATATATAAAACATCATATTACAAAATCTATTATAACTAAACTGTAAAACACAATGACAAACCATACCCTTAATATTCAGCTCCTTTAACCGAAAGACCAAATACATTCTTAAAAGTGTCAAATCTCACATGCTTAACCGAAATTTTTTGTCCGGTATGAGTTTGCAGTTTCTAAATATGACAAAGTCAAAACCTTTGTGTGCCAAAGAAGAAACTGACGGTCTATGGAAAATAAGACAACGTGATTGTTGTTTTTTTGCAATAAAAGGTGTAGTTAATTACTGAAGTCAAATACCAATATGAGTCCATGAAGGGGTGCCAAGAAGTATAGTCCCTCATTGCCATTACACCATAATCTTAATTAATACATGGATTGAAGAGGGAAGTGGTTAAACGAATTAAGCGAAGAAACTTAATACAACCTTGAACAACATGTACCACAACTACAACAAATTGGAAACCTTCTCCTAAATGTCATTCCAATCTAATCGTAACTGAAGCCATAAGACCGTAAACAATGGCTTGTGTGAAAGCATGTTGGAACATGTGTAATTCAAAAGAGATACACAATTTATTAATCTTGATCATGAGCCATGATATAAAAGGTACTGCCAAAAGCTAGTGATTTCTTTCAAGAGAATTTTGAAATTTAATTGGCATTCAATTTAAAGTATCAACAAACATCATGATTTTTTTGCTATAGATTACTTAGATTGAACCTAGCTAGTTACATTTGTATTCAAACTTATAATTATAATAGAACATGTGCTAATTAAATATTTGCCTCCCTAAAATTAAGGTAATGATTAAGTTCATTTTAAACGGTTGAGATTTATTATCAATTTGATCATACGGTGGAAAGGGATGCCTCCCCTAAAATTAAGGTAATGATTATGTTCATTTTAAACGGTTGAGATTTATTATCATTATTTTTTCTCTCTGCTCCGTCGGCAATATATATATTAATTTTTTTTATTCTTTATTTCTCTTACACGTGTATGTATTATAAAATCAAAATTTCTACTACTACTTGACTAGTTAATAACGGTTTCGGTGTATTATAGCGTTATTAATTACATACATAGATTGTTTTGACTTTTAAAGATAAATGAGTCCGTCCGACCCGTGCAATGCACACAGGCTCGTTTTAATTGTTCGTAGCGTATTGCTGAGCACTAATTTTCGTCATTTTGTTGTTTAATAGGTTCATCAGTTTTAATTTTGTTATCACAAATACACAAAATGATTTTATCAGTGTTTATCACATCATTACATTGATCATTTATTCAATTATCTAAGTGTTTATAGCGTAATTTTTGAAACTAATTGTCGTCATGTTTGAAACTCTCATTTTTTGATGATAGTCGGCTTTTGTTTGTCAATGCCGTTATTTTGTTACCTTTAATTGAGTTCGATTAAAAATCTTGAAATGGCTTTCAGGTTTTATAGCCTTCTCATAACGTAATTTTCGGCATTAATTTTGTAATATTTGAAACTCCCACTTTTTCGTCATGGACGGACTTTGTTGGTGAATAAGTTTCGGTTTTTAGATGCATGTGAGGTTAATTTATGTTTTGATATATTTGTTTACTTATTATTCTAATGTTTTAGGATGGTAATGGTATGCATTGTGCATGTGATGGGTTTTTTGTGTAAAAGGTAAAGTTTGGGGTTTTTTTTTGTCATATTTGTAAATATAATTTTAAATACTGATAGAATTGTCCTGCATGGGAAGATGAATTGTACTTCAGTTATGGTTTGCAAATTCATTCTCATTACCTCTTTGTTTTCTTTTTAATTATTTGTTTTTCCATAACTCCTATTTTTTTTTTGTTATTTATACCGGTTTATTATGTGTCTTTAGGGCATCTGATAATTATAACCCTAATTTTAATCTCTCTCACTTAACTCTTTCATCCATGGCTCCCTTACCCACACCCAACATTGATGAGCTGAAGGAAGCATGTGGTTCTAATAATATAGCAACATGTTTCAAATTCTTGTTCAACAATGAGCAGACTGAAGATGAAGGCTTTTTTATTCGTATAGGGGAGGAGGCTAACCAACTCCGTGCCAGGATGGATAAGTGTGAAGTGACTATAATGGAGGCTCGATCTTTAGGCCCTTTCAAAGAAAGGTGTTGACTCTCTTTGTTGTCTTCTTGAGACACAGGAGAGGGACTGCCAGATGCTTGTTGCGCTGACCGCTATCCTTGTTGAGGTACGTGACGCCATTGTGGAGAAGGAGCGCCATGTTGAGCTGATGGAGTATGATGAAGGGATTTCTGATGATGGATAAAGTAGGATGTTCAGTTGTTGGGTCTCTTTTGTGGTAGTCTTTTGGTTGTAAGCATGATGAACTAATAGTTAAGCTGTAACTGTAATCAGCATGATTAATGAATAATAATTTTAGGATTTATGTTTATGTTTACTTATATTTAGTGTTATTTATTTATCATTATTATTTTTTTCCATTTTACATTTTATCAAAAAGTAGTGGGGGGTTTTCTCTCACACACACATGAGTCAGACACACATAGTTAGTAGATCTGGCGAAATGAAATTAGGGTTTTCAGCTGGAATTAAGTTTTTCAATTACACAACATTTTAATCAAATTAAACATTGGCTGATAATCGTATGTCTGTGTAAGGGTTTGGTTTTATAAAAAGATTTGAGATTGGTATAATTAGTACTTTGTTGGGGTTTACTCTCTTCCTCTACTTTCAATCAACTGATCTCAAGGTATATATGATTAATCTTGTTTTTTGTTTAGTAGATTGGATGATGGTATTAGGTTGTTTTGTTATGGGTTTGATTTGTTTGTGTTGATAATGTTAAAAAGATGAAACTTTATACATGCTATTGATGTAGCAATTGGTTTTGCGTTTCTGGTAGTCGATTAGTTTAGGCTGTTTGGTTATTATTTGGTCATGATTGTGTTTCGGTGAATTATGTTAGAAGTTTAGTCATGTGTTGGTGAGTTTAGATAACAGAAATGATTGGTGACGTAATTGATTTTCGAAAAATAGATAATGCATTTGTAGGCCATGATTTGATCTGGGGGTTATAGATCTTTGTTTGAGTGTTGACGTTAGCGTGTATATATGCTTAGTTTTAGACAATATGAGTAACCATGTTCTTGGAATAAGAAGCTTTTGGTTCTTGAATTGCATATCAGCAGTCATTTAGCATCCTAAACATGCTATTAAGAGCTGTTTGGATAGCTTATTTTCATCAGCCCTTTAGGTGTGTTGACATGTTATGTAACACCCCCTAAATTATGAGTTAACAGCGGAAGACTAATCGGGGTATTACGGGGTGGATCGTAGTCATGAATCATAGAAAACGGCTCAAAAGAGGCGTTTTGAAAGTTATTGTCATTCAATTAATAGTTGAGATACAAAAGTGAAAATTTAGTGTTGTGATATCCCATAAAAGGGTGAAGTAGTTTGAAATGAATGACATAATTTATTTTACACCATAAAAACCATCAGTTTAATGCCCACTTCGTGCCTTGTTTGCTCCGTTAATACATGAGATAAACATGCTAAAAAGTGTCAACACAAAGGTTGGTGAATTCATAGAGTTTGTAAGTAAACAGTTGATTCCAATAGTTTCAAAAGTGGATGATAGTTGTAATAAATACAAATATTGGTGAAGTAAGTAGTGGGTTACGTTATTATACTCCCATAGTTTGTTTGCTTGCCCTAACCGGGTCAACACAAAAGTAGTTTGTTTGTATACGTATCAGTTGAACACAAGTTTCAAGTTTGGGTGAAAGTGGGCTGCGTTGTTATACGCCCGTAGTTTAACGTGTGTGTGGTTGATATCATAAAATGATATAAGTAACGGTGTCTTTGTGTAGGAGTTTGTCAACTTCCTAGAAGTTCTCCAATAATGTGCATTTGGCTATCAATCCGGCAAGCACAAAGACTATCGATTCGGCTAACACAAATGAGTGAATAATGTGTATTTGGCTATCAATCCGGCTAGCACAAAGACTATCGATCCGGCTAACACAAATAAGGTGCATTTGGTTATCAATCCGGCTAGCACACATGCTATCGATCTGGCTAACACAAATGAGGTGCTTGTACTCATGGTAATTCGTAAAAGTTTAAAGTACTTGTGTAAGTAAAAGCAAGTATCATGTTTCAATAAATGAATAGAGTGTGTCATAAATCGTGTACCACGTTTAAAGTAAACGAGTAAAATTTGTAAGAAAACAAACATGTATCTCCCCCAAAGAGTATAAAGTCATTAAACGAGTAAAAGTCGGGCTATGACTCACCTTGAGTGTAACTGGCAAAGGTGAAATGTGAAATCAAGTGAATTATGGGAACGGCTCCAACACACGACCTGAATAATAGTGAAGTCTGAGAATTTGATAGTTTTGACTTAATACGAACAATGAGTGTGAAAATGAGTAACGGATAACGATTTGGTTTGTGATGTGAGTGTGTGATATGCTTAAAATGCTTAAATTTCAAAAATAATATTATATATAATATTATCTTGTTTTTATGTTATTGAAATCATAAATATCGTTTCCTCGAAAGTGGTTGAACGAAACGTTAAGTTTATTCGTTAAAAACTCGTTATATAAACGTATAAACGTTACGTGATTAAATATATTGAACGAATCGTAAAAATGCACGTGATTGTGTTGAAAAGTGTAAATTATGAAATAGAAATGAATATGGGATAAAGTTACTGTTTAGTACTTGTACTTATACAAATTTTACACTTTTTACCCTAACGGAGTAAGTTTTGCACCGTTAGTCCTTGTTTACATTTTTAGTCCAAAAAGGGTCAAATATTACACTTTAAGCCTCATGTTTATTGGATGAACATTTTCCACCCTTAGTTTACTGAAATGACAGTTTAGAACATAATTTTGTGGAGTTGACACTTTTAACCCGATTTGGTATATATTTTGCAAAACAAGTCCAAAAATCACAAAAATAAGGTGAAATGTTTTCCGAGAGTTTTAATAACTTTAAAAAGCTATTAGAGTCTAAACAAACTGCTTATTCACGAAAATAGCTTATTTCTTGCTTAATGGGTTTTAGCGATTGAAACAAAGGCCCAATAAGAATTTTAGATCCGAGGGTTTTTAAGGGTTAATGGGCTTGTTCTTGGGCTTGTTTAATGGTCTTAAAAAGATAACAACTGAGCATATACGATCAGCTTATTCCAAGTGCTTAAAATCTGCTTATTGGGCTTTAAGGCCCATGCGTATAAATATAAAGGATTTAAAACAGTTCGAGTAGCGTTCAAATTAGGGTTCCAAATCGACTTTTAAGAGCTCAAAATGGAAGTTTATTTTACTAGCTTGTTTTATGAGCTTATGGAGAATTAGGGTGGTCCATAAAAAGGATATGTTACATGTATGGTTTCGATTATACAAGGCCATTTTTATTCGACAATATGAGTTGGTCTAAAAATAGAAAAATGACTTTAATATGTGATATAAATTATACGTTGCAATATGTAAGTGAAATGAGTCTCGATATAAAATGTGAGTGTCGAATGATTGTGTATCTCTATTAGTAGCCATCCTTTGAAGGAGGCCAAATATATTTTACGTAAAAAGTAATATAAGAACTCATATTCGACCAGAAATAAATAAAAGACATAGGTGAAATTTAGTTTGGATCGATTTGGATAAATTTGTGTGAGTTTGTAACTGTGGTCGACAGGAGTTCACTTTGGGTCTCGTTTAGTGTTCAAACGTTCAAATGAGGGAGTGAGACTCGACATCATGATTCTTTGGTGTATGGAGATTCGAGTAGTGTAAAGAGTTGCATAAATTGTGTGTCGAATTCAAAAGAAATAGTGGCCAAGTGATGTGTGTTCAGTTGAGTGAGATAAGAGAATAAATAAAACTTATAATAGTTGGGTTGGGCTTGTGAATAGTAACAGGCCAAAAACTTGGGCCAGGAATAGTAAATGTAATCCGTTTGGTTTATAATGAGTGTGTTTGATTCGTTGTGGTCCACGTATGAGCTCGTTCCAATTTGTTTGTGAATCACGTATCAACGTTTTTGAATTAATGTAATGTAATAAACAAAATTTTCAAATTTTGCCCATAAAAATGGTTAACTGAGCAATAATGGTAATTAGTACTTGATTAACCTTTACAAATTACTAGGGAATTTTACAGGTTGCTACAGTACCCACCCGTCAAACAGAATTCCGTCCCGGAATTAAAGTCTACGATAGTTGTTAGGGTTTTCTATGGAAATAAATGTGGGTATTTGTCGAGAATTTGGTCCTCACGTTTCCATGTGTATTCTGGTCCTCGCTTAGAGTTTCATCGAACTTTGACAATGGGAATACGGTTTTGTTTTAGCTGTTTCACCTCCCTGTCCATTATTTCCACTGGTTCTTCTGTGAATACGAGTTTGTACTCAAGTCGGATTTCTTTCATTGGGATGATGGAAAAAAGGTGTAGATATCTATAGAGTGTTGTCAACAGGGATGTTTACGAACAGTTTGTCTTGTCGCAAAGCTTTGCTTTTGAATGAAGATTGTTTCTAGAAATTGAAAAGATGACTGTTTCATTCATGACATGATTCTTCCCAAATTAGACATAGGTGATCCGGCTATGCATAATTGAGGACAAATGATGTGATGCTTGACTCAGTCAAAGTAGTATTATGTTTCTCAAGAGTTTTAGATGGTGTTCAACATGTTGTTTTTGTAAAATGGCAACCTAAATAACTTTTCAAGGTAACAAGAAAAATCGTTTCGCACGACGGTGATAGATAAGAAATTTTCTGGGGTGGTAACAGAATAGCTTGAAATGGATCCTAGTGTTTGTGTGAGAACCTTATAGGATGGTAATAGTCTATTGTTCGGTCAGAAATGAAATTAACCAGACCCCTAACAGAATAGCAGTGTATTGTTACGAAATGGTTATGAATAGGGTAAATGTGATAGAAAATGTAATAGATGTAGGTTGTGATTATCGTGGAAATAGTACAAGATAGAGATCTCATAAGACAGAAAGGTATTTGTTACACTCAGGTTACGCCATCGTACCTAAGGTAAAGTACAAAAGGAAATACAACCCTAGAGGGCTTGAACTATGGTTTATTATTACAGCAGAAAACTTCTTCTTCTGTTTAAACATTGTTGTTACCCTTTGACGTTGTTGAGGTTCTAACTGGCTTCCATTCTTTTCCACATGCCTTGTTGTTCTAATTGGTATTCTGAGTTGGGCACTGATTCCTTTAGTGTCCTTTCCCACCACATCCGTGGCATACTACAGCTAATGGCTGCGCCTTATCGTCTGTGACTTTGCAGTCTCTTGTTTTGTGGCCCGTTTCCTGGCATTTTCCACACTTAGCATAACAAGGCCCAGTGTGATACATCCTGCATTGGTTGCACAAAGGTTGTTTCCCAAGGTAACCATTTCCTTCAGCAGGTGTGGCAATGTATCCTCTGCCAGCTTCCTGCATGCGATTCTGCTGATGCTGGTGGTTGTTGCTGCTTTGCTGATAGTTGTTGTGGTTGTTGATGCGTGCGTGCGAGTGCTCTAATTTATACCCACGGTATGTCGTTGTGGTTTTAGCAGTATTCAAGTTTTAAATTTATATTTAGCCGACTTATCAATAACACACACACTTTAACGAGCAGTGTACCCGGTCAGTATGTATATAATGGTAAGTAGAGTGTCGATCACTAAGAGTGGAACGTATTATCTAGTTATTCTAATCAGTATTTTAATATCTTAAGTTAGCTATACAACCTAATTTAACCCAAGGGGGTTCAGCCTGAGAGACTGGCACGGTTTGGTTGCAATTAAATAATAAACTAACTAATAGGCACGAATCAGCGAATAGCACACACGTACACAGATAAATACTCGAGACAATAAGAAGACCTGTCCTGATAGTTAAGTAGCTTGTCACTTGTTTTATTGCTAGTTTTATATGAAGTGTATAGTTCGATGCAACGCACCGAGATTAAGTCCTTTCTCGTTGGTTCTAATCTTATCGGCGAGTAAACCCTTAATGATTACTTATGACTATCCCATTTATCTTTCTTCCTACTTTTCTACAGACGATAGAATGCATAGGCGATCTAATAAATAGGCGAGGAAGGGGCATGGCGACCCAAGCAATGCTCAGCTAGACACAGAGGTTATCAATGCACTAATAAAAGTCACCAAAGACATCAACATATAAACTTTAATTAATGGGAAAACAATTTTAAGGGGAGTTGAAGTGCATGGTCAATCCATGATCACAAGCCCATCAATCCTGATCAATTAAAGTGTACTAATATAATAAAACAAAACTACTTAATGAATTGAATACATGCAGGACCTTCTTACAGCTCTCGTATCTTCGTTCTAGGTGTGTCTTGTGCTGCTATCACGACTGAATTCGGCCTAGGGCTTCTGTCCTTTGAATATCGTACGTACCAAAAGTCTCCAAAAGTCTTCTAATTCGTCTGGTCTTTGGGGTATTTATAGTTTCTGTCTGAGGTAAGATGCGGCGCATCTAATAAGTAGATGCGGCGCATTGACTTAACTTCGCGTGGGGTCCAAGATTAATATATTCAGGAATATTCGTACACCGCCAGAAGATGCGGCGTAACTCCATTTATAGATGCGGCGCATGTCCTCTTGTATCTTGGATCGTATCTTGTGAAGTCTGGATAGTGATGCGCCGTATGTAATAAGCAAGATGCGGCGCATCTGGAGCAGAATGTCTTGATCTTGTACATTTCAGTAGACTCTTAACTTCTTGCTTGTTTTGCTCCATAATTAGTCCAAAATCGCCAAGTTTCACCAAATGCTTGTTTTTACCTGAGAATTACAAAAGTAAACGATTAAGTATCAATTCTCATACGTAATATAATAAAACAAGTCAAATAAATAGAATAAATGATAGTAATAAAATGTACTTATTTGAGTTCATCAAATATCCCCCCACTTGAACTTTACTTGTCCCCAAGTAAACCTTAGAATTAATCTTATGAAAATATATCCTAAAAGATATTAGGATTTATTTTTATATTTAAGCATGTATTCATTTTTGTCATAATCACACAACCAAACACTTAACGAATTAGAAGTAAAATAAAATATTTCGATAAAAGCAAATCTAATCGTTTAACTGTCCAGTCGTGACGAATATTCTATCATAAGCTTGGCAAGTATACACATCTCCCCCACTAAAGCCAAGGAATAACAAGTCTGAAGCGGTAAAAAGGGTTTGTAGGCTAAGGGTTAATCATTCTCCTTAATCTCTATCGATCTCAAATTCCAGAAAAGGCGACAAAATCACAAATACATGATCGAATCCACGAACACGATACTTGCAATTGCTCAAATCCTTAACTCGAATAGGCTAAAGATAGGACCAAGTAATCTTCACCAATAATATTATATCAAAAAGGGCGACAAAATCATAAATACATAGCCGAATCCACGACTACGATACTTAAGATTGCTCAAATCCATAATCTCAATAAATCAAAGGTTTTGATAAAGAATAATATAGGGTATGGATAATATTTGGGATATAAATTGGTGTAAAAATGAAAAATAAACAAAACAAATAAATTAAAATCCTAAGTGTGGTTAATCACTATCCCAACCATCCCATGAATAAGACTCATATCATAGAATAACTCACGCTTTAACACTTGAAACACACGCTTTAGGTAGACACGAATTATACTCAACAAGATCTTAATCAAAGAATAATCCTTAGTTGGTGTTCCCATAACTGCCAACTCCCATTCGATCCATAGATATAATATACAACAACTAGTGGTGATATCGACCACTTAATACAAAACTTTACATAAGTTGGTTAAAACAAACTTCCAACCTTTTTTTTTTTTTTTTTTTTTTTTTTTTTTTTTTTTTTTTTTTTTAAACAAAGATGTGTAAAATTTCACCACATCACTATAATGATAATTCTGGATAATTTTTCCATACTTTTCATAACTTCAGAAATAACGGTAATAGTGAAAGTAGTAAACACACGAAAAATAAACTCAAAGATATACAATATTTACTTTCACTCCAATTGCATTGTGCAATTTCCCGACCTAACCATAGATAATGAATTACGCACGCGAACACAGGTAATGTAAGGAAACACACTTTGCCTAAAGCAATTAACCAACCACGGATTTTTATCTACAGGGTAGGCTAAGGTGTAAGGGTGTAACGAAACATTTTAACGAAGGTGTAAGAAACGAAAGGAATGGCTCTGAGGGTTTTTCTAGGGGTATCTTACTCTAAAAGTGAGAGTAACAAAAGGGTTTATACGGGGGTCAACTAACCAGTGTAGTTAGCTAATAACACATAACATATAAAGGCTATTTGGGTGTAATCCTAGAATTTTACCAATTTAGACAAGTCATTCCAATTATATAAATAATACTTATTATGGTGGTCTCGAATAGTATACAAGCCAAGTTCTAAAGTTTACAAGTCACCGGCACACTCATAGATTTGTGAATTTTGAAAAATCACAATTTTTGAAAATAACGTCATGTGTGCAGCTATGCAACTTAGACTTTAAACAAAAACATGCTAAAAATTTTAAATTTTGATATATTAAGCACATTTTAAGCATATTTTAAAAAGTTTAGGACAAGTAAGTGTTAAGTGTTCTAATTCTCCAATCCCCCCACTTAAGTTAAACAACGTCCTCGTTGTTTGTATCAAAGGTTAAAAACTGGAAAATAAAAGAATTAGAACAGAAAAACTCCCCTGAGATTTGCTCGGTATGATCCTCCATTAGTATAAGAGCAAAAATCATCTTCTTGTGGATTAGAACGTTTAAGCTTCATAATTGATGTATCCACAGGAAATGCAGGAATCTAAAATACCACCAAGACTTTAAACACACCTAAGTTAAGAAAGGTTCAAACTTGCATAATACATTAGTAGTTAGAAAAAATAAAACTTAAAAATAAAAATGAAAATCATCAGGTCAGTCGATGCGCCGTATCTTATGGAAGAAGATACGCCGTATCGAGCCTGGAATAATTACGGATCAGAATAGAAGATGCGCCGCATCCTTAACCAGGGATGCGCCGCATCCTTAACCAGGGATGCGCCGCATTAAAATAAACTGATAAAAAGTTTTAAAGTCGAAAAGTAAAAAATGCAGAAAAATAAAGTAAGATATGACCAGTGCAGGAGATGCGTCGCATCTTGGGATTGAGATGCACCGTATCCTCTGCGGGCCTGACTGACTCGACTCAGAGCAGAATAATAAAAAATTTCTGGGTTGTCTCCCGGTCAGCACTTGTCTTTATTCCAGAGTCTTCAAGTTAGACTTACGTTCAGCTCTTTAATATCGATCATTGAAGGAGTCGGAAACATCGCGCTCCCTCATTGCCAATTCAGTAATATTGAACACTCCTTGCTCGTCCTTAATTTCCACGCCGTTCTTCTTTAATATCTGTATAAACAAAGTTCTGTCCCTTTCGGGCAGAGATGACAAAATGATAGACGGGAAATTCTTATTATCATATAGGCATAAATAAGCAAGGTGGGGTGGTAGTTCAATAAACACATCATTATTCAAATTCGTTTTCTCAACTATTCTCCTACGTTTGTTAATTACTACGCAATCATACCACTCATCATCAGAATCATTGACAATATTGCGTCTAAGTTCGGTAGGTACATTAAGGTCAATAAATTCCTCAAAGTTCTCATGATTAGGATTAGTTGAGTTGTTTTGAATCAATGTTTCTCCCATGAGCCTAGCTTCAAGATCGAGGTCCATACGCTCTCTTAATCTTAGCACATAGACGCCTCTAATTATGCTTTTATCAGGATCTTGGCACTTATAGACTAGTTTATTATTCCCTACCCTTAATGAGATTTTTCTTTTAAACACATCAATCTTAGCATGGGCAGTAGACAAGAAAGGTCTTCCAAGGATTAAAGGAATCTTAACATCCTCGGGCATATCTAATATAACAAAGTCTACAGGGAAAATAAACTTCTCAATCTTAACTAGCACATTATTAGCAATCCCTTCAGGTCGTTTTACCATTTTGTCAGCCAATTCAATAAGTAACTTAGTTGGTGCTAATTTTCCTAGTCCTAGGGTAGTGAATGTCTTAAGGGGCATTACACTAACGCTAGCTCCTAAGTCAGCTAACACATTATTGAAAGATATATTATTAATTGAACAAGGTAAAGTAAAACTTCCTGGGTCCTTTTCTTTATGAGGCAAGGCATGTAAGTCGGTTGCAGAGCTCTCTTCTTTCATTGTAGCCTTGATCTCCTCTTCAATCTTTGTCTTCTCTTTTAGTAGTCTCCTTAAACTGATTAAAGAATTAAAGAAAAATTCGGGTCTTGCACCATCATTATCATTCATCGATCTTCTAGGTATGTTAGGAGTGACTTCTTCAGTGGTGCTTATGGCCTTGACATGATCTCTTGGGTTGGTTTCAGTTGAGCCAGGTAAACTTCCGTATCCCCTTTCTTGAAGAACTTTGCTCATTTGACCAATTTGTTGTTCCAATGCTTTGATCGAAGCTCCTTGATTTCTTGTAGTAGTGTCCGTTGAAGCTCGGATTTCTTTGATCATAGCAGTATTCTCTTCATGTCTTTTAGCAGCATCGGCCATAATTTGCTTTAGAGTGTCATCTAAAGTCTGCCTCCTTTCTTGATAAGCGGGATTAAAGTTGTTCTTTTGATAGAATCCCGGGGTGGCTTCCCTAAATCTTCCTGAAGGTCGGAATGGTTGTCCAAATTGGGTGTAATATGCTTCTTCAAACGTCTCACTTTCATTCTTATTCGGGCAATCTTTAGTGTAGTGAGGTCCTTCGCACTTTTCACATCCAACTTGGGCAGCATACACTTTTTCATCACGCTTCTTCATCTCTCTACTAACTTTATCCAATTGAGCTTGAATAGCAGCAAACCCGTCAAAATTAGTGCTGCTCTTAGATCTAGTAGAGGTCCCATCGTGCCATTTTTGAGAATGATCAGCAGCTTCTTGGATCGCTTTCCTAGCATTGGCTGCACTCATTTGAGGCACAGCTCCCTTAGCGTCCAAGATTTGTCTAGTAGGCACGTCCAATCCCTGATAAAACAATATTATCTTCTGCATAGGGGTTAGATAGTGTTGAGGACATTTTACCAGTAAATCTTTAAATCGTTCCCAAGCTTGATAAAGAGTTTCATCAGGCTCTTGCTTGAAACTGTTGATAGCCTCCATCTTTTTAGCAGTCTTAGCAGGTGGACAATATCTCTTCAGGAATTTGCTCTTCAAATCTTCCCATGTAGTGATTGAACTAGCAGGTTCATTCCTTAGCCACTTGTTAGCAGCTCCTTTTAGTGAGAGTGGAAAGATTCTTAGCATGAGTTGATCGTCAGTGACTCCTTCTGAAGTAAACAAATCCGCAATCTCGAGGACCTTTTCAACATGCTCATTAGCATCCTCATGTTCCGATCCACTGAAAGCATTCTCTCTTAGCTCCTTGAGAAACTGACCCTTCAATTCAAACTTTGACTTATCATCAAATTTTGGTCTAGCAACTCCTGAAGTGTAATCAGCACGGGTTTTGTTCATGTATTCCTCCATAGTTGTGTTTTCGCCCATCGTTTCTGTTTCTTCTTCCTCTTTTTCTTCAGAAAAATAATCAAGCTCGAATGAACTTGAGATATCAAAGCTTTTTGTGTTGAAAAGCCTTTTAAGCGAATGAAAGACTCGTTCAGGATCTTCGAAAGGTTGAATCAAGTTCTTCGTAGAACTCCTGGTCATGCACTTCCTGAAATCAACACAAAAACATCAGTAGGGTATGCTCAAGAAAGTAATATATCAGAAAATTAACAACGAGAACGGAATACGAAAAATTAAAGTTACTGATATTTGCAGACGATGCGCCGTATCCAAAAAGTTGGATACGCCGTATCTTATAATCGTTAAAATTAAATCAGACTTTTTTCAGAAAATAGATACGCCGCTTAGAAATTTAGAATGCGCCGTATCAGTTTTAATAATCAAAAATCGATATTTATTTAAAATTAAATGCGTCGTATTAACAAAAGTTAATGCGCCGTATTTTCGTTACGTTTCAAAATACAAGATTTTTGATTCAGAAGATACGCCGTATCGACAGAGATCGATGCGTCGTATCTGTTTAATAATTCAAAAACTGTTTTTAATTAAAATAATAGATACGCCGTATCTGCTAAAGCAGATGCGTCGTATGGCATTAACGTTTAGAAAAAATTTTCCTTAAAAACAGATACGCCGTATCTTGGGGAAAGATGCGTCGTATCGAATTAATTAAACGCGTTGTATTTTATAAAAATTAAACGCAATACGCCGTATCTATGAAAATAGATGCGCCGTATCGTTTGAATAAGCTCAGTACAACGATAGCAGAATACAGAAAATACGAAAAATGAAAACAAATAAAAACAAACCAAAATAAACACAAATAAAAGCAAACAAATAACACACAAAACAGAAAATATGCAAAATAATACAATGAATGCAAATTAACCTAATATACAACACAATTAGCAGTTAGATTAAAAATTAAAAAGAAAAACCTAATTAAAATACTAATCAAATTAACAGATAATAACAATTCACTCCCCGGCAGCGGCGCCAAAAACTTGATACGTGCGTGCGAGTGCTCTAATTTATACCCACGGTATGTCGTTGTGGTTTTAGCAGTATTCAAGTTTTAAATTTATATTTAGCCGACTTATCAATAACACACACACTTTAACGAGCAGTGTACCCGGTCAGTATGTATATAATGGTAAGTAGAGTGTCGATCACTAAGAGTGGAACGTATTATCTAGTTATTCTAATCAGTATTTTAATATCTTAAGTTAGCTATACAACCTAATTTAACCCAAGGGGGTTCAGCCTGAGAGACTGGCACGGTTTGGTTGCAATTAAATAATAAACTAACTAATAGGCACGAATCAGCGAATAGCACACACGTACACAGATAAATACTCGAGACAATAAGAAGACCTGTCCTGATAGTTAAGTAGCTTGTCACTTGTTTTATTGCTAGTTTTATATGAAGTGTATAGTTCGATGCAACGCACCGAGATTAAGTCCTTTCTCGTTGGTTCTAATCTTATCGGAGAGTAAACCCTTAATGATTACTTATGACTATCCCATTTATCTTTCTTCCTACTTTTCTACAGACGATAGAATGCATAGGCGATCTAATAAATAGGCGAGGAAGGGGCATGGCGACCCAAGCAATGCTCAGCTAGACACAGAGGTTATCAATGCACTAATAAAAGTCACCAAAGACATCAACATATAAACTTTAATTAATGGGAAAGCAATTTTAAGGGGAGTTGAAGTGCATGGTCAATCCATGATCACAAGCCCATCAATCCTGATCAATTAAAGTGTACTAATACAATAAAACAAAACTACTTAATGAATTGAATACATGCAGGACCTTCTTACAGCTCTCGTATCTTCGTTCTAGGTGTGTCTTGTGCTGCTATCACAACTGAATTCGGCCTAGGGCTTCTGTCCTTTGAATATCGTACGTACCAAAAGTCTCCAAAAGTCTTCTAATTCGTCTGGTCTTTGGGGTATTTATAGTTTCTGTCTGAGGTAAGATGCGGCGCATCTAATAAGTAGATGCGGCGCATTGACTTAACTTCGTGTGGGGTCCAAGATTAATATATTCAGGAATATTCGTACACCGTCAGAAGATGCGGCGTAACTCCATTTATAGATGCGGCGCATGTCCTCTTGTATCTTGGATCGTATCTTGTGAAGTCTGGATAGTGATGCGCCGTATGTAATAAGCAAGATGCGGCGCATCTGGAGCAGAATGTCTTGATCTTGTACATTTCAGTAGACTCTTAACTTCTTGCTTGTTTTGCTCCATAATTAGTCCAAAATCGCCAAGTTTCACCAAATGCTTGTTTTTACCTGAGAATTACAAAAGTAAACGATTAAGTATCAATTCTCATATGTAATATAATAAAACAAGTCAAATAAATAGAATAAATGATAGTAATAAAATGTACTTATTTGAGTTAATCAGTTGTTGATCCTGTTGTTGTTGTTGTGAGTGGTGGTTCCACAATTATCTAACTTTCGCTTATGATCATTGTTTCCGGAGGTAGAACTCCGTTTGATTTCTCGTTCTAGTAATCGTTGTGCAAGTGTGATGGCTTCTTCCAGAGTTGATGGTTTTGATGAGGTGACATTTCCCTCGATGCTTTGAGGCAGCCCCTTGACATACTTCTCCAATGTCCTTTCGAGATCCGGCACCATGGTTGGGCACAGAGTGGACAGTTCTTGGAACCTTCTATTGTAGGTTCTTACATCGTTCCCCTTCACAACCTACTGGTGGAATTCCTCCTCCAGTTTCTTAATTTCTATACACGGGAAGTACTTCTTTAGCATCTTTGTTTTTAGTTCGGTCTAGAAAATCTGATACGCTCCCTCCATACCCATGGTCTGGGCGGTAGCGTTCCACCACGATAATGCATCTTCCAGAAGAGTCCCCGTAGCAAAGGTGACCTTGCTGTTACTTCTCATGAATACCGTTTCCGTACGCTCAAACCACTTAGCTAGTTCAGTCACTCCTTCTGAACATTTGAAGTATGTTGGCTGGCAATTTATAAAATATTTATAGGTACACTTGCGAGACGCAGATGCCTCGCTTTCAGCTGTTGCCCTGTTGTTGCTACTTGAGCGGGCTATGGTAGCCGCTTAAGTCTCTAGAGCAGCAGCAACACTATCCGCTACCAGTTTCTGGATAGCTGCAGGAGTCATTGCTGTTGCGGGAGTGGTTGTTTCCTTTCTTGTACGAGCTATTGTTCTATTAATGCCACAAGAAAACACAGATTTAGAATCCACATAATGACCATGTTAGAATACATTGAGTAATAGGGTAATTGTATACAATTCCTAATAATATTGTCACAATGTGAAATCACAACCAACTGAGAATCATAAAATCACGACATGTTTGGGTACTATCGTAAATAAATGATCAACTCTTGGTATAGGATTGCTAAGGATCAAAGTGATTCATCATCTACAAAAGCTGAAGTTCAGCAACTTTCTTTTTATTCATCAAGTTTCTTCTAAAAGTTTCTAGTAATGATGAGGGAGATGGGTCACTGGGACCTGCTATGCGGGCTCGGCTCTGCGAGGGTAAATCCTCCTCTGGAGTCGGCTCCTGTTGGTGAGGTGTAAACGGGTATGATTGGGTGAGTAAGTTAAGCAAGTAGTTGGGTCTGACCGTCGGTGGAGGTGGTGATGATAGTAGTGGTGGTAAAGTATGCTAAGGAGATAATGGTGGCGTCATCCTGATAATATCCAATGGTGATGTAGAGGATAGAGGTGGTGATGGTGGTATAATCGAAACTACTGATAATCATACCCTCTTGCAAGGTGTATGCATCTTGATAGGGCCATTTGGGTGACTCCAAAATGGTGTCATAAATGGTTCGGGCTCATAGGGTTCTAAGATCCTGACTCGTCTGCGTCGGATTACTGGTGCAGGTGGGGGTGGTGGTGTAGGTAATGGAGCCTCCGAATCAGTTGCAGGCAGTCACTGCTGAGTCTGCATATACTGATCATCTGTAAGTGGAGTGTAAGTGAGAGAAACTAGACGGTTCTTCGGGTGAGGTGATGAAATGTATGCCCGTGCGGCTTGTACGTACGGGTCCTCTGACATGGGTGAGTTTGGGTTACCTAGTGCAATAGGTATCCTGGGTGGTGTAGCGACGACTTCACCCTCCTCAAATGGCTCTGTTTCGTCTGAAGTGGTGTTCGACACTGTAGCATTCGAAGTGCTGGGAACTAAAGGTGAGGTGATAGATGATAAGGTGTCCTCGGATTCCATATTCGATGATGAGGTGTTAAGGTGTGATATTGTAGACATGGTACTGTAGTAACCCAAAAATAGTAAATGTAAGTAATCAATAACATCATGTGTGTGAAAATCAATATGAGATAATCAAGTGTGTGAAGATTAATGAGAAATAATCTTAATAGGTAATATATTGAGCACGGTGTTATGCAGACACGGAGGGCATAAAGTGGTATGGTGTAAAAATCATTCATTTTGAAAGTGTAGTTATAGTCCAATGTTTGAAAACATTTGGTTCTCTGTAACTATGGCTCTGATGCCAATCTGTAACACCCCATTAATTATGAGTTAACAGCGAAAGACTAATCGGGGTATTACGGGCAGGATCATAGTCTTGAATAATAGAAAATGGCTTAAAAGAGGCGTTTTGAAAGTTATTGTCATTCAAATAATAGTTGAGATACAAAAGTGAAAATTCAGTGTTGTGATATCCTATAAAAGGGTGAAGTAGTTTGAAATGAATGACATAATTTATTTTACACCACAAAAACCATCAGTTTAACGCCCACTCCTTGCCTTGTCTGCTCCGTTAATACCTGAGATAAACATGCTAAAAAGTGTCAATACAAAGGTTGATGAGTTCATAGAGTTTGTAAGTAAACAGTTGATTCCAATAGTTTCAAAAGTGGGTGATAGTTGTAATAAATACAAATATTGGTGAAGTAAGTAGTTCCAATAGTTTCAAAAGTGGGTGATAGTTGTAATAAATACAAATATTGGTGAAGTAAGTAGTGGGTTACGTTATTATACTCCCATAGTTTGTTTGTTTGCCCTAACCGGGTCAACACAAAAGTAGTTTGTTGTATACGTATAAGTTGAACACAAGTTTCAAGTTTGGGTGAAAGTGGGCTACGTTGTTATATGCCCGTAGTTTAACGTGTGTGTGGGTGATATCATAAAATGATATAAGTAATGGTGTCTTTGTGTAGGAGTTTGTCAACTTCCTAGAAGTTCTCCAATAATGTGCATTTGGCTATCAATCCGGCTAGCAAAAAGACTATCGATCCGGCTAACACAAATGAGTGAATAATGTGTATTTGGCTATCAATACGGCTAGCACAAAGACTATCGATCCGGCTAACACAAATAAGGTGCATTTGGTTATCAATCCGGCTAGCACACATGCTATCGATCCGGCTAACACAAATGAGGTGCTTGTACTCATGGTAATTCGTAAAAGTTTAAAGTACTTGTGTAAGTAAAAACAAGTATCATGTTTCAATAAACGAATAGAGTGTGTCATAAATCGTGTACCACGTTTAAAGTAAACGAGTAAAATTTGTAAGAAAACAAACATGTATCTCCCCCAAAGAGTATAAAGTCATTAAACGAGTAAAAGTGGGGCTATGACTCACCTTGAGTGTAACTGGAAAATGTGAAATGTGAAATCAAGTGAATTATGGGAACGACTCCAACACACGACCTGAATAATAGTGAAGTATGAGAATTTGATAGTTTTGACTTAATACGAACAATGAGTGTGAAAATGAGTAACGGATAACGATTTGGTTTGTGATGTGAGTGTGTGATATGCTTAAAATGCTTAAAGTTCAAAAATAATATTATATATAATATTATCTTGTTTTTATGTTATTGAAATCATAAATATCGTTTCCTCGAAAGTGGTTGAATGAAACGTTAAGTTTATTCGTTAAAAACTCGTTATATAAACGTATAAACGTTACGTGATTAAATATATTGAACGAATCGTAAAAATGCACGTGATTGTGTTGAAAAGTGTAAATTATGAAATAGAAATGAATATGGGATAAAGTTACTGTTTGGTCCTTGTACTTATACAAATTTTACACTTTTTACCCTAACGGAGTAAGTTTTGCACCGTTAGTCCTTGTTTACATTTTTAGTCCAAAAAGGGTCAAATATTACGTGCTTATTCGCGAAAATAGCTTATTTCTTGCTTAATGGGCTTTAGCGATTGAAACAAAGGCCCAATAAGAATTTTAGATCCGAGGGGTTTTAAGGGTTAATGGGCTTGTTCTTGGGCTTGTTTAATGGTCTTAAAAAGATAACAACTGAGCTTATACGATCAGCTTATTCCAAGTGCTTAAAATCTGCTTATTGGGCTTTAAGGCCCATGCGTATAAATATAAAGGATTTAAAACAGTTCGAGTAGCGTTCAAATTGGGGTTCCAAATCGACTTTTAAGAGCTTAAAATGGAAGTTTATTTTACTTGCTTGTTTTATGAGCTTATGGAGAATTAGGGTGGTCCCTAAAAAGGATATGTTACATGTATGGTTTCGATTATACAAGGCCATTTTTATTCGACAATATGAGTTGGTCTAAAAATAGAAAAATGACTTTAAAAGTAATATAAGAACTCGAAGAAATGGATAGCAAGTAAATATGATCGAGTGGAACATATATATTGTGCATGAAATATAGAAAACATGTGATGAACTCAAATAAGTACATTTTATTACCATCATTTACCCTATTTATTTGACTTGTTTTATTATATTATCTGTAAGAATTGATACTTAATCGTTTACTTTTGTAATTCTCAGGTAAAAACAAGCATTTGGTGAAACTTGGCGATTTTGGACTAATTATGGAGCAAAACAAGCAAGAAGTTAAGAGTCTACTGAAATGTACAAGATCAAGACGAATCTGCTCCAGATGCGCCGCATCTCACTTATTACATACGGCGCATCACTATCAAGATTTCACCAGATACGATCCAAGATACAAGAGGACATGCGCCGCATCCAAGAATGAAGATAAGCCGCATCATCTGGCGGTGTACGAATATTCCTGAATATATTAATCTTGGACCCCACGCCAAGTTAAGTCAATGCGCCGCATCTACTTACTAGATGCGCCGCATCTTACCCTCAGACAGAAACTATAAATACCCCAAGACCAGACGAATTTCAGAGAATAATATTATATACGAGGTTCGAAGACCAGAAACCTAGGACGAATTCAGATGAATAAGCAGCACAAGACACACCCGAACGAAGATACAAGAGCTGTAAGAAGGTGCTGCATGTGTTTAATCCATTAAGTAGATTTGTTTTATTGTGTTAGTAAACTTTAATTCATCAGGATTGATGGCTTGTGTAATGTGACAACGGAAAGATTGCACTCCCTTAAAACTGCTTTCCCATCAATTAAAGTTTATATGTTGATGTCTTTGGTTACTACTTATTAGTGCATTGATAACCTTTGTGTTTATTAGTGGCCTGCGCATTTGACTGCGGAAAATAATGTGGCTCCCACGGTTGTTACTAAATTGATCACTTAGGAATAACTTTTAGACATAAGTAATCATTAAGGGTTTACTCGCTGATAAGAATAGGACCAACGAGAAAGGATTAACTACATACACTTCATATAAAACTATCAATAAAACAAGTGACAATCTACTTAATCATAAGGACAGATCTTCTTATTGTCTTAAGTATTTATCTGTGTACGTGTGTGTGCTATTCGCTGATTCGTGCCTATTGGTTTAGTTTATTATTTAATTGCAACCAAATCGTGCCAGTCTCTCAGGCTGAACCCCCTTGCGTTAGATTAGGTTGTATAGCTAACTTAATATATTAAAATACTGATTAGAATAACGAGATAATACGTTCCACTCTTAGTGATCGACACTCTACTTACCATTATATTCATACTGACCGGGTATACTGCTCGTTAAGTGTGTGTGTTATTGATAAGTCGGCTAAATATAAATTTAAAACTTGAGTAGGCATTAATACTGCTAAACCGCAACGACACATCGCACGCATCAAGTTTTTGGCGCCGCTGCCGGGGAGTGAATTGTTATTATCTGTTAATTTGATTAGTATTTTAATTAGGTTTTTAATTTTTTTTATTTAACCCCTAATTCTGTCGTGTATTAGATTAATTTGCATTCATTGTATTATTTTGCATATTTTCTGTTTTTGTGTGCTGTTTGTTTTCTTTGTGTTTATTTTCGTTTGTGTTTTTATTTGTTTTTATTTTTCGTATTTTTTGTATTCTGCTATCGTTGTACTGAGCTAAATCGAACGATACGGCGCATCTGATTTCTCAGATACGGCGTATTGTGTTTAATTTTTATAAAATACAACGCGTTTAATTAATTCGATACGACGCATCTTTTCCCCAAGATACGGCGTATCTGTTTTTGATAAATTTTTTTTCTAAACGTTAACGCTATACGACGCATCTGCTTTGGCAGATACGGCGTATCTATTATTTTAATTAAAAACAGTTTTCGAATTATTAAACAGATACAGCGCATCGATCTCTGTCGATACGGCGTATCTTCTGAATCAAAAATCTTATATTTTGAAACGTAACGAAAATACGGCGCATTAACTTTTGTTAATACGACGCATTTAATTTTAAATAAATATCGATTTTTGATTATTAAAATTGATACGGCGCATTCTAATTTCTAAGTGGCGTATCTATTTTCTGAATAAAGTCTGATTTAATTTTAACGATTATAAGATACGGCGTATCCAACTTTCTGGATACGGCGCATCGTCCGTAGATATCAGCCATTTTTATTCTTTATATTCGTTTCTAAATTCATTAATTTATCTTCTAGCGAACAGATGCTACTGACGATTTTACCTATGATAACAGGTTTTGCTATGGAAGATATGTCAATGAATGGATATCTTACTAAAGGAACAAAACAACATGATTAATGGATTGGCAATTGAGTGCACCAATTGTCAACGGTGCTTAACAAAGTTCTTTTGGTAAAACACGATTTGAAAGAGGTTACAACTAGAGGCGGAAAGTCAACCTTTCAAATGTGATCGGTATTAAGGAGCTGAACGTGAGTCTAACTTGAAGACTCTGGAATAAAGACAAGTGCTGACCGGGAGACAACCCGGATTTATCTTTTAATTTTCTGTTCTGTGTCGAGTCTGTCAGACCTGCAGAAGATGCGGCGCATCTCTATCAATAAGATGCGACGCATCACCTTCACTGGTCATATCTTATTTTATTTTATTTTTCTGCATTTTTATTTTTAACTTTAAAACTTTCTGTCAGTTTATTTAATGCGGCGCATCCCTGGTTAAGGATGCGGCGCATCTTCTATTCTGATCCGTATTTATTCCAGGCTCGATACGGCGTATCTTCTTCCATAAGATACGGCGCATCGACTGACCTGATGATTTTCATTTTAATTTTTAAGTTTTATTTTTTTCTAACTACTAATGTATTATGCAAGTTTGAACCTTTCTTAACTTAGGTGTGTTTTAAAGCCTTGGTGGTATTATAGATTCCTGCATTTCCTGTGGATACATCTATTATGAAGCTTAAACGTTCTCATCCACAAGAAAGATGATTTCTGCTCTTATACTAATGGAGGATCATACCGAGCAAATCTCAGGGGAGTTTTTCTGTTCTAATTCTTTTATTTTCCAGTTTTTAACCTTTTATACAAACAACGAGGGCGTTGTTTAACTTAAGTGGGGGGATTGGAGAATTAGAACACTTAACACTTACTTGTCCTAAACTTTTCAAAAATTATGCTTAAAATGGGCTTAATATATCAAAACTTAAAAAAAAAATTTAGCATGTTTTTGTTTAAAGTCTAAGTTGCATTGCTGCACACATAACGTTATTTTCAAAAATTGTGATTTTTCAAAATTCACAAATCTATGAGTGTGCCGGTGACTTGTAAACTTTAGAACTTGGCTTGTATACTATTCGAGACCACCATAATAAGTATTATTTATATAATTGGAATGACTTGTCTAAATTGGTAAATTTCTAGGATTACACCCAAATAGCCTATTATATGTTATGTGTTATTAACTAACTACACTGGTTAGTTAACCCCCGTATAAACCCTTTTGTTACTCTCATTTTTAGAGTAAGATACCCCTAGAAAAACACTCAGAGCCATTCCTTTCGTTTCTTACACCTTTGTTAAAATGTTTCGTTACACCCTTACACCTTAGCCTACCCTGTAGATTAAAATCCGTGGTTGGTTAGTTGCTTTAGGCAAAGTGTGTTTCCTTACATTACCTGTGTTCGCGTGCGTAATTCATTATCTTTGGTTAGGTCGGGAAATTGCACAATGCAATTGGAGTGAAAGTAAATATTGTATATCTTTGAGTTTATTTTTCGTGTGTTTACTACTTTCACTATTACCGTTATTTCTGAAGTCATGAAAAGTATGGAAAAATTATCCAGAGTTATCGTTTTAGTGATGTGGTGAAATTTTACACATTTATGTTTATGTTAGTAATTTGAAAAAAAAAAAAAAAATCGAAAAAATAGAAAAGAAAAAGAAAAAAGAAAAGTTGGATGTTTGATTTAACCAACTTATGTAAAGTTTTGTATTAAGTGGTCGATATCACCACTAATTGTTGTATACTATATCTATGGATTGAATGGGAGTTGGCAGTTATGGGAACGCCAACTAAGGTTTATTCTTTGATTAAGATCTTGTTGAGTATAATTCGTGTCTACCTAAAGCCTGTGTTTTAAGTGTTAAAGCGTGAGTTATTCTATGATATGAGTCTTATTCATGGGATGGTTGGGATAGTGATTAACCACACTTAGGATTTTAATTTATTTGTTTTGTTTATTTTTCATTTTTACACCAATTTATATCCCAAATATTATCCATACCCTATATTATTCTTTATCCAACCGAACCTTTGATTTATTGAGATTAGGGATTTGAGCAATCTTAAGTATCGTAGTCGTGGATTCGGCTATGTATTTATGATTTTGTCGCCCTTTTTGATATATTATTATTGGTGAAGTTTGGACCTATCTTTAGCATATTCGAGTTAAGGATTTGAGCAATTGCAAGTATCGTGTTCGTGGATTTGATCATGTATTTGTGATTTTGTCGCCTTTTCTGGAATTTGAGATCGATAGAGATTAAGAATGATTAACCCTTAAGCCTCAAAACCCTTTTTACCGCTTTAGACTTGTTATTCCTTGGCTTTAGTGGGGGAGATGTGTATACTTGCCAAGCTTATGATAGAATATTCGTCACGACTGGACAGTTAAACGATTAGATTTGCTTTTATCAAATTATTTTATTTTACTTCTAATTCGTTAAGCGTTTAGTTGTGTGATTATGACAAAAATGAATACATGCTTAAATATAAAAATAAATCCTAATATTCTTTAGGGTTCATTTTCATAAGATTAAATCTAAGGTTTACTTGGGGACAAGTAAAGTTCAAGTGGGGGGATATTTGATGAACTCAAATAAGTACATTTTATTACCATCATTTATCATATTTATTTGACTTGTTTTATTATATTATCTGTAAGAATTGATACTTAATCGTTTACTTTTGTAATTCTCAGGTAAAAACAAGCATTTGGTGAAACTTGGCGATTTTGGACTAATTATGGAGCAAAACAAGCAAGAAGTTAAGAGTCTACTGAAATGTACAAGATCAAGACGAATCTGCTCCAGATGCGCCGCATCTCACTTATTACATACGGCGCATCACTATCAAGATTTCACCAGATACGATCCAAGATACAAGAGGACATGCGCCGCATCCAAGAATGAAGATACGCCGCATCATCTGGCGGTGTACGAATATTCCTGAATATATTAATCTTGGACCCCACGCGAAGTTAAGTCAATGCGCCGCATCTACTTACTAGATGCGCCGCATCTTACCCTCAGACAGAAACTATAAATACCCCAAGACCAGACGAATTTCAGAGAATAATATTATATACGAGGTTCGAAGAACAGAAACCTAGGACGAATTCAGACGAATAGGCAGCACAAGACACACCCGAACGAAGATACAAGAGCTGTAAGAAGGTGCTGCATGTGTTTAATTCATTAAGTAGATTTGTTTTATTGTGTTAGTAAACTTTAATTCATCAGGATTGATGGCTTGTGTAATGTGACAACGGAAAGATTGCACTCCCTTAAAACTGCTTTCCCATCAATTAAAGTTTATATGTTGATGTCTTTGGTTACTACTTATTAGTGCATTGATAACCTCTGTGTTTATTAGTGGCCTGCGCATTTGACTGCGGAAAATAATGTGGCTCCCACGGTTGTTACTAAATTGATCACTTAGGAATAACTTTTAGACATAAGTAATCATTAAGGGTTTACTCGCCGATAAGAATAGAACCAACGAGAAAGGATTAACTACATACACTTCATATAAAACTATCAATAAAACAAGTGACAATCTACTTAATCATAAGGACAGATCTTCTTATTGTCTCAAGTATTTATCTGTGTACGTGTGTGTGCTATTCGCTGATTCGTGCCTATTGGTTTAGTTTATTATTTAATTGCAACCAAATCGTGCCAGTCTCTCAGGCTGAACCCCCTTGCGTTAGATTAGGTTGTATAGCTAACTTAATATATTAAAATACTGACTAGAATAACGAGATAATACGTTTCACTCTTAGTGATCAACACTCTACTTACCATTATATTCATACTGACCGGGTACACTGCTCGTTAAGTGTGTGTGTTATTGATAAGTCGGCTAAATATAAATTTAAAACTTGAGTAGGCATTAATACTGCTAAACCGCAACGACACATCGCACGCATCAAGTTTTTGGCGCCGCTGCCGGGGAGTGAATTGTTATTATCTGTTAATTTGATTAGTATTTTAATTAGTGTGAATCGGAGAAAATGTATGTTGTATACATATACATACACACGTATACAAACATATATTGTATAATAAGAGCTCAACTTGATTGGATAAGATATGTGCAGAGATTTGATGAGATTTTTAGAGAATATACACTCAAGTACTAGATATTTAGGGAGGGCTTGTGTGTAGGAGTGGTTATATGTCGAGTGTACATGTATATGTGCATATATCGACATGTTTAAAGGGTCCAAAACCAAATGTAACATGACCAAATGTGATAGAAGGTGAGAAATGATGTGGAACAATGTTAAGAACCCATATTCGACCAAAAATAAATAAAAGACATAGGTGAAATTTAGTTTGGATCGATTTGGATAAATTTGTGTGAGTTTGTAACTGTGGTAGAGAGGAGTTCACTTTGGGTCTCGTTTAGTGTTCAAACGTTCAAATGAGGGAGTGAGACTCGAAATCATGATTCTTTGGTGTATGGAGATTCGAGTAGTGTAAAGAGTTGCATAAATTGTGTGTCGAATTCAAAAGAAATAGTGGCGAAGTGATGTGTGTTCAGTTGAGTGAGATAAGAGAATAAATAAAACTTATAATAGTTGGGTTGGGTTTGTGAATAGTAACAGGCCAAAAACTTGGGCCAGGAATAGTAAATGTGATCCGTTTGGTTTATAATGAGTGTGTTTGATTCGTTGTGGTCCGCGTGTGAGCTCATTCCAATTTGTTGGTGAATCATGTATCAATGTTTTTGAATTAATGTAATGTAATAAACAAAATTTTCAAATTTTGCCCATAAAAATGGTTAATTGAGCAATAATGGTAATTAGTACTTGATTAACCTTTAGAAATTACTAGGGAATTTTACAGGTTGCTACAGTACCCACCCATCAAACAGAATTCCGTCCCGGAATTAAAGTCTACGATAGTTGTTAGGGTTTTCTATGGAAATAAATGTGGGTATTTGTCGCGAATTTGGTCCTCATGTTTCCATGTGTATTTGATAGGATCTAAACACACGCCTTGTGTTAGAGATACTTTGAGTATATGCTAGGTAGCACGCAGAATTTACTACAAAGTACTTAGAAGATTCTGTGTTTGGTGATATATGTGATTGTATGAATATAACAGTGTAAGCAAGAACACAATGTTTAACCAAACGATTAGCTTCAATATATTACGAGTGATCTACAATATCACTAGGGTTCGACAGCCTTGAAGCTTTTACAATAATACGTATGACTGATATATCAAAACCCTAACCAAGAATCTCCTTTTATAGAACAAGGAGTCCTATACAAGTAAAACTATTATACGTATAAATCTATCTTAATAAGATATACATTACATCTTTTCTATATATATATATTTACGCGTCTTTCATCTTCTGTCTTCATCTTATAATCAGTACTAACTTCTTGAGGTCGCAGTACTAATTGACTTAGTACTGTTAATGTAATCTTGAACGAATGTTCAGCAGTACTAATTTATGCCTGGCAGTACTAACTGTTAGTTTAATTCCCAACAATCCTCCCCTAAACTTATGATTTCTGTGCAAATCATGAAGTTTCTTCTTGAATTAAACTCTGTTGATGATGGGGTGGATTCTTTCAAACACTTATCTTCAATCTTGAATCACTTCAGAATTTTCTTCACATATACGCTTTTGAAGAAACCATAACAGTAAGCACTCCAGCAATTAAAACTATCAATAATCTTTGAATTTTGAACTGATATCCTCCCCTGAGTCACATAATCATCTTAACAGCAACTGATATCCTCCCCTGAATTTTGAACTGATATCCTCCCTGAGTCACACAATCTCTTATAAAATGATGTCTAATCTCAATATGTTTAGTTTTTGAATGTTGAACTGGATTTTTAACTATGCACATTGTACTGCTATTGTCTATGAAAATTATTGTATTCAAGAAATTATACCCATAATCAAGCAATTGATTCTGAAGCCAAAGAACTTGAGCACAACAACTTGCTGCAGCCACATACTGCTGATGCTGGTGGTTGTTGCGGCTTTGCAGATAGTTGTTGTGGTTGTTGATCCTATTGTTGTTGTTGTTATGAGTGGTGGTTCCACAATTATCTAACTTTCGCTTATGATCATTGTTTTCGGAGGTAGAACTCCATTTGATTTCTCGTTCTAGTAATCGTTGTGCAAGTGTGATGGCTTCTTCCAGAGTTGATGGTTTTGATGAGGTGACATTTCCCTCGATGCTTTGAGGTATCCCCTCGACGTACTTCTCTAATGTCCTTTCGAGATCCGGCACCATGGTTGGGCACAGTGTGGACAGTTCTTGGAACCTTCTATTGTAGGTTCTTACATCGTTCCCCTTCACAACCAACTGGTGGAATTCCTCCTCCAGTTTCCTAATTTCTATACGCGGCCAGTACTTCTTTAGCATCTTTGTTTTCAGTTCGGTCAAGGAAATCTGATACGCTCCCTTCATTCCCATGGTCTAGGCGGTAGCATTTGTTGGGTCCGTCAGTACCCAAGGATCCTGAAAACAGGATTTGAATACAAATTACGCTAAATGTTAATCAACCGAAAACATACTTAAGTCATTGAGTGAACAGTCACTCAGTGAGTTACCTTCAAGATGCTCAGGACGAGTCTAAGAAGAAAGACTCACCACTCTGTGAGGCGGAACTCCCTGAGTGTTACTTGAGACAAAGAAGAAGGTAATGGGTTCAGTGAGTGTTGGACAAGAACTCACTGAACCCTAGTCTCCTTAACAACAATAAGCGATTGAAGACTGAAGACTGAAGGCGAAGACTGAAGAACCTCAAGCCTGAATGAAAGGCGGGATTGAGCGGGAAGAGGTTGAAGAGATAAGGACAAGTCTTATCGGGCCAGAAACAAACCATCCCTAAAGCGGCTAAAAGTCAAGAAGTGTCAGAACTGACACTCGAAGACTTTTTGGCGCATTCCAATTGGTTCTTGGAAATGACATATACTGTTGTAGTTGTCAGACACGCCTTCTTATTCTTTATGTATTTTAATCTTCAGGACTCTTTGATGTTTGCCTATAAATAGCAAACAGATGGAGAAAAGTGGGTTAAGTTTTGTGCATTAAAAGCTTAGACTTTCACAAAACCCCTTTTCTTCTACAAAGAGTAACCAATATCTGAGATAGCTTAGTAGGTCGATATTGTTACCACTTAAGCATAGATTGAGTTTAGATAGGAGACACACCATACCTTGTCTATTCAATCCCAAGTGTTTGTTCCGCAAAACACTTGGGTAATAGATTCTTTGATTGATTTCTAATAACAATTTAAACGTTGAAAAACATTGTGTTTTTATATTTACGTTTTACTTATCAGTTGTAATTAATCAAATACATTGTATCAGTCATAAACACAATTAGATTAACTTTTTAGTTATCTCTAAGCGTGTTAAGGGAACAACAAGTGGTATCAGAGCCTCTGGTTTATAAAATATTTCAAAAACTAAGAGTGCTCAAGGTTTTTAAAACCAAGATCCTACTATGGCTGATATTAGCTAGTCGATAAATAGGGTGGAAACTTTTCAGCTGTTGCCCCCAGACTTGAAGCTGGTAAATTTAGCAAGTGGAAAAAGCGAATGCTTTGCTACTTGACTGGTATGGAACCATACTACATCACTTGTGTCAAAGAAGGTCCTTATGTCCCAAAGACTGCTGAGGGGCTAAACAAGCCTGAAGCTCAGTGGACCATTGATGAGAGAAGGGTGGTCAATCAAGACCAACGCCTGAAAACATCATTATATCTTGTCTTCCTGACGATATAATGAAATCAGTCATTAACTGTTCAACAGCCAAGCAAACTTGGGATGACTTGATTAATAGCTTTGAAGGACCCTCAGATACCAAGGAAAACAGGATTATGGACCTGAAACTTGAGTACAATACTTTCAGGGCAAAGGACTCTGAAAGTCTCTCTCAGACATATACCAGATACAAGACCCTGATAAACGAATTATAAAATGATGGTGTAGTTTTGTATAAGCATGAGACAAATGTTGGCTTTGTCAACAGTCTCCCTGAGAAGTGGCTAAACTTCTCACAAGGCCTCAGGAATGCTAATCACATTCAGACCCTTGAGCTCCCTGAGATCTATGAGAAGTTTGTCTATGAAGACAACTTAATCTCTAGGAGATACCCAGACTCAAAAGCTCTTGAGACCAAAAAGGCCTTGACCTCCTCACCCATATCAACTGCCTTTTATTTTAATGGTGTTGTATAGGATTTTCAAAAGGATTCTGAAGATGAGATTGATGAAAGAACTGGTGATGAGTACCTAAATGATTTAAAATTGGAATTCCATGAAAGGGCACTCCTTGCTAATTCAAAACGTTTCATCAAAAGAAATCAGTCCAACTTTTCAAAAGCTAAAGCAAATGAAACCACTGAATATTTTAATTGTGGTAAAAAGGGTCATTTTGCTAGAGACTGTTATTCAAAAACCATCTCAGAACCCTCTTATAAATTTTCTGGAAACAGTTCCTCAGGAACTCGCAAGTTTCAACCTAGAATGCTTCAGTCGACCCAACATTTTCAAAACAATAATGTTCAAAAGGGTCAAAAAGACTTTGAGGCAAAATATAGGAAAGCTAAGGCTAAACTTGCACTTCTTGAAACTAATCCCTCAATGTCTCAGGCTGCTCAAACATCCAAACCTGTTCAGACAAAGAACAAGGTTCTTGTAGCAGAAGCTTATGACTGGGATGAAGAAGAGGTCTCCTCAGAAGATGAGAAAATTAGAGTGAGTGCACTTATGGCACTTTCTGAAGGTGATCAGGTGGCTGTTGGAAAAAGCCATGCAAGGAATGAAGAGTGGGTGAACATCACCATGAAGAAGGTAAACACTTTAATTTCAATGGATGATGATTCTGACTGGCAGTCCTATATGAATTATATTTGTGTAGATCTTAAGTTTGTAGAAGAACAAAGGCTTAACTTGCTTTCAAAATATAACTATCTTGTGTTAGAATTGAATAAGTGTAGAGATGAATTGCTTGTATTAAAACAAGCCAAGTTAGAAACTATTATACTACAAATTTAAAACACTGAAATTTTGAAACAAAATCAAGTCCTTCAAAATGAACTTAACAAAGAAAAGACTGTCATTGAAAGCTGGACTAAAAAGAACCCCAAGGTCTATGACACTGTGAGTCTTGTTCCTAATAATGACAAGAAAATTATAGGAATAGACCAACTCACTGAAAACTCCAGTGATAGTCACAAAGAAACGACCTTTATTCTAGCTGGCATATCTTTTGAGCAAGAAATACAACCCAAGTCAAATGACTGGATTGTCAGGGACAACCCAGTCAGTAAGTTACCAAACTTTGAGACTGGAAAAATCTTGCTTCCTGAAAGTCAGGCTCTGAAAAATATGCTTGGACTCACTGACCAACCCAGTAGTACTGAGTCAGTCAATGAGTCTGAATCAGAATCATTCACACCACTCCCACCTCTGAATATCCTTCAGGGTGCTGCACCAAGCTCAGAACTCCCACCATTGGTCTACTCTCAATATTCTCCAAAGGAGAATCCAGAAATAGGAAAAACCCTCTTGAAAAGGCAAACCCCTGAAGTCTCAGTACATTCTGATGACTCATCAACTTCAGTCCCTTCTGAAGTAAAAACTAAAAGCCCTGATTCCAAAATTGATCAGTTGGCTGAGCTTGTCAGGAAGCTGAGTGAGAAGATTGAATCTTTTGAGAAACCTTCTCAATCCAAGATGAAGGAACCCAAATCAGCTTCCTCAAGCACCAAACCAAAACTCCCCAAACCCCTAAAAAGGTGTGAGCTGTGTCACTATACCAATCATTTCACTGATGATTGTTATAGAATCCTTTATTGCATGATATGCAAAAAGGAAGATCACAGGACTTCTGATCACCAATCATACACAGCCACAACAAAGATGGCAGACTTTAAAGCTCAGGCTTTAGAATACCCTTATGATTCTAAACAGAAACGGAAACAAAAGGCCAAGCCTTTTGCACCTTGCCCTCACTGTGGCTTCAATGACCACCATCCTAAGGATTGTCTAATGGACAACTGTTGTGAAATTTGTGGAGACTCCACTCACAACACCTCAGGACATGAGAAGGTCATTCAAACCAGAAGAGGTATGACCAAGTCATCCTCTCAGTCCACTGAGTCTACCTCTGCAAATAAATGCAAATCCTGTGGTAGCTCAGTCCACTCTACCACTGACCATAATCAATTGATACTTTTAAGAAGACTACAAAAGTCAAGCCCTCCAAGATGAGGGGTCCTAGAAAGAACTAACTCAGTTTACCATTTGTGCAGAGACATGCCAGGGAGCCTGTTTGGCATCTAGATAGTGGATGTTCAAGGAGCATGATAGGTGTGAAAGAGTATCTGCACAAATATGTAGAAGAACCAGGACCCAAGGTGATATTTGCTGATAATTCATCATGTCTCACTGAAGGTTATGGTTCAGTAAACTGTAGTGGTATAGTCTTTACTAGGATAGCTTATGTAAATGGTCTTAAGTATAATTTGATCAGTGTCAGTCAACTATGTGATGCAAAGTACATAGTTCAGTTTGATGATAAGCAAGGGACCATCTTCAATGCTAATAAGGAAGTTGTCTTTATTGCACCTAGAAGGCAAGATGTTAATGTGTTAGACATGACCAGTCTAACTCAGAAAGGAATTTGTTTCTTTGCTAAGGCCACTGAAACCCTCAACTGGCTTTGGCATAAGAGACTCTCCCACCTGAACTTCAAAAACATAAACAATCTTGTAAAACAAAACAAGGTCCTTGGCTTACCATCACTTGTGTTTTCAAAGGATAAACCATGCTCTTCCTGTGAAAAAGGTAAACATCATAGAGCATCCTTTAAAACCAAAACAAACTTTTCCATCAGGAACTGCCTTCATCTTCTCCATATGGATCTCTTTGGGCCCATCAGTCCCAGATCCATTTACAATGAGAAGTATACTTTGGTCATTATGGATGAATACTCAAGATACAATTGAGTTTACTTCCTGATAAAAAAGAGTCAGGTAGCTGAAACAATCATGTCCTTTGTTAGGAACATTGAAAATCAAAATGACATCAAAGTCAAACAGATTAGGACTGACAATGGAACAGAGTTCAAAAACTATGAACTTGAATGTTTCTGTGATGAGAGAGGAATTTCTCAAAATTTTTCCTCCCCTTACACACCTGAACAAAATGGTGTTGCTGAAAGGAAAAATAGAACACTTATTGAAGCAGCTAGGACAATGCTAAATGGATCAGTCCTTTCTAAACACTTCTGGACCGAAGCAGTAAAGACTGCCTGTTACACACAAAATAGATCCATCATTGTCAAGAGACATAGCAAAACCCGTTATGAGTTATTCAAGGGAAGGATCCCAAACATCAGCTACTTTCATGTCTTTGGGTGTCCTGTGTTTATTCATAATCACAAGGATCACTTAGGGTAATTTGATGCCAAAGCTGATGATGGATACTCCCTAGGATACTCACTTGTCTCAAAGGCCTTCAGGGTGTTCAATACTAGGAGACAACAAACTAAAGAAACATTCCATGTTACCTTTAATGAGAGCACTGATGCAATCAGTGTCTCTAACACCTCAGTGGAAGAGATAGGCATTGATGACTCATCAAAATTCCCTCCTGATGAACATCATCCTGACAATGGTCCTTCCACTCAGTACCAAGCAAATGCTGATATCTCCTATTACATCATCCCTCACAACCTTCCTTACCCCACCATCACTGAGTTTGTTGAAGCACAAAGAAGTACTGATGCAATCATTCAGTCTGAACACAGTGCTTAGAAACCAAACAATCACAGTGATGAGTCAACCCACTCAGACTCTCAAGATGCTGAAGATCATCATGTGTCTGATCCTGACTCTACCCATCAGGCCTCCTCAAGTTCTAATCAGTTCCCAAGACCTCAGGACAGTTGGACTAGGTCTCATGATATAGAACTTGTGAATATAATTGGAGAGCCTACTGAAGGCATGCTCACAAGAAGCATGGCTGCTAGTTTTAGAGCAGCCTCAGCCAATGAATGCCTATTTGTGGACTTCATCTCCACAATTGAACCCAAAAGTGTTAAAGAAGCACTTACACATCCAAGTTGGGTTCAGGTCATGCATGATGAACTGGAACAATTTGACAGAAACAAGGTAATGACCTTAGTCAAATGTCCTGAAGATGTTTCAGTCATTGGCATGAAATGGGTGTTCAAAAACAAATCTGATGAAAATGGCATAGTCATTAAAAACAAAGCCAGACTAGTAGCCAAAGGCTATAATCAACAAGAAGGTATTAACTATGAAGAAACATTTGCACCAGTGGCAAGGATGGAAGTCATTAGGCTCTTCCCTGCATTTGCAACCTACATGAACTTCAAAGTGTACCAAATGTATGTTAAAAGTGCATTCTTAAATGACTCACTGAAAGAAGAAATTTATGTTCAACAACCCCCTGGATTTGAAAGTAGTGAGTTTCCTGACTATGTCTGCAAGCTTAACAAAGCCCTTTATGGACTGAAACAAGCACCCAGGGCATGGTATGAAACTCTCTCAGCCTTCCTAATCCAAAACAAATTTGTCAGAGGCAAGATAGACAACACATTGTTTATCTACAGGACAAATAATGATGTCATACTTGTACAAGTGTATGTTGATGACATCATCTTTGGCTCAACAAGTTATAAACATTGCAAACAGTTTGAAAAACTGATGGCAAAGAAATTTGAAATGAGCATGATAGGAGAACTGACTTACTTCCTTGGTCTGCAAATCAAGCAGACTGATAAAGGAACCTCTATCAGTCAAGAGAAGTATGTCAGGAGCCTACTGAAGAAGTATGAGCTCAGTGACTGTGCCTCAGTCAAAACTCCCATGGTACCCCTAAACAACCTTGGTCCTGACCCTACTGGAAAACCAATGAATCAAACTCTTTTCAGAGGAATGATTGGGTCACTGATGTATCTACTTGCATCAAGGCCTGACATCCAATTCTCAGTCTGTTTGTGTGCCAGATATCAATCTGACCCCAGGGAAACTCATCTCACAACTGTGAAAAGGACACTCAGGTACCTGAAAGGTACTCCAAACCTTGGATTATACTATCCAAAATGTTCAAGCTTTGATCTTAAAGGATACTCAGACTCTGACTATGCTGGATGCAACATGGACAGAAAAAGCACCTCAGGCTCCTGCCAAATCCTTGGTGTGAAAGTAGTCTGTTGGAGTGCTAAGAAGCAACAATCAGTTGCCATGTCCTCAGCAGAAGCTGAATATGTTGCTGCTGCCAGTTGTTGTGCAAATGTACTTTGGATGAAAAGTCAACTCAGTGACTATGGAATCCAGTATAAGATGGTTCTCATCTTTTGTGATAACACAAGTGCAATTGCCATCTCAAACAACCCTGTTCTTCATCAGAGAACAAAACACATTGATATTAGATATCACTTCATCAGGGACCATGTCATGAATGGTGACATTGAATTACACTTCATTCCTACTGAATATCAGCTGGCTGATATATTCACCAAACCATTGGATGAACCAACTTTCACAAGACTGAAAGCTGAACTAGGAATGTTGGATATTGAGAATCAGTCCACTGATTGAATTCATCAAACTAAGTGTAAATTCTGAAAACCCCAGGTCCCTGACTCAATGTGTTCCTCAGTGAAAAAGATCACTGAATCACCTTCTCTGAATCCCTCACTGAATGAAAATTCATTCAGGGCCCTCAAAAAGACATTCAATGCTAACTTAAATGCTCTAAGTATCTAATTAGTAAATGTCCGAGGTTGATAACTGAATTCTTATTTAATATAAGAATATTTGTTCTTTTGCCTTTCTGGCATGCACCTCATGGGCCCCCACTTTCCCACTTGGCATTTAATGCCTCTCCAATCACATAACTGATATGTGATGACTCAACCCTGCAAATTATACTTTTTGCAGACGGCACAACTGTTCACCTCGACTGTTGCGCAAAACCAGGGAAAAGTGGAGTGGTGGCATTTAAATCGGATCCCAAACGTTTTATTCAAAACAGTTTTCAAAAAAATATCTTTTGAGAAAATAAACCGCTTAATGCTTAAAATACCCTCCTCTCCACTTCCCTATAAATACCCCCAAACAAAATAACACACACACGTTTTTTTTTAAAAATCTTGAGCAAATTCTTGCCCCTTTTTTCTTTCAAAAAAAAAAAAACAATTATGTGTGTGTTCTTAGTATTTAGAAACCCAGACCATCTTTGTAACCCAGACTTACCAAACAAAAATGGCTACTTCTAAAGCTATCACATACGCCCCAAATGTGGAATTCCTCATCGAGGGCGTAGACATGACCAAGAACAACGTGGTAGGAAACTTTTCCTATCCCCAAAAGTTTTGGGCGTACAAGAATGTGGTTAAATATCTTCAAAACTGCTTTCTTGCTACGACGTTCACAAAAACCCCCTCAGTCATATATCATGACTACCTGAGGGAATTTTGGTGTACTGCAGTGGCAACAAGCCCTGAGGACACCAAGGACTCAATAATCACTTTTTCTGTGATGAATGGGAGAAGGACCCTCTCCCTTGATTACCCAACCTTCATCAAAGCCACTGGCCTTGATTTCACTGAGAAATTTGAGCCCAACCCCACTGACCAAGAAGTTAAGGCAGAATTGCTTTTTCTAGGCCCACATGACCCCAAACAACCTGATGTGGCCCCAGGTACATTATTGGCCAAGGTACCAATAATTAAGACTTGGTTTTCCCCAGTCTGGAGGATCCTGATGACTTTTTTCATTCAGGTCCTTGGAGGCAATAAATCCTCCACGGAGCAGTTGAATGCATAACAACAATTAATGGTGTTCAGTCTCTTGGAGGGTAGAAAAATAAAAATCGGAGGAATAATCTTCCGTGACCTCGTGGCCAAGATCTCAGGAAAATCTAGGCAAAGACACATGTCTTACCCTAGGTTCATTTCCTGTGTGCTTCAGGACTTACTTGGCTCTGATTATATTAGGCCTGACGCTCAAGGATCTAAACCTGACGTCCTACACAAGGCCAATTATACAAGCGGCCTTACTGAGGTACAACCAGTCGCCCTGACCAACTACATGTTGGTAGTCATTCAGGGTGAAAACACTGTCTCACCCATTCCCTCTCCTACAAAGGAGAATAAGAAAAAGAAGGCAGGGACCAAGAAGGTGGTGAGACCCACACCACTCGCCCTTGGATCTTCTGCCTCAGAGCCTAAAGAAGGGCAAACGGCCAAGACCTCAGAGACACCCATCATTGAGACCTTCTTGACCTTAAAACAAACGCCAACGGAGGGTACTGAGAAATCATCCTCAGTATCCTCGGGCAAAACCCTTTCTCATGGCTCTACTGACATACACAAGTCAGTGGGGTTAGGAACCTTCACCCAATCACATCCCGATGAAGGCATTGCCAAATCACAAGCTATGCCTGAGGGAGTACAGGGTCCTGAATCCTCGGTAGGGCAGCACTACTCTACTGAGAAGGGGACCCACACCCAATCACATCCCGTTCACGACTTTGAGAAATCACACTCAGAGTCTCAGGGAGTCAAGGACCCTAAATCCCCAAAAGGGCAGTACAAACCTGATGGGAAGGGGGTCCACCAACAATCACAATCTGTGCCTAGTGATAGTACTGGAAAACACCCACCAGTCCTGGAAGGCGCACATGGGGACAAAGACTCAGGGGGCATGCAACCACCCACTGATATGGAACCACAACCCCCTCATGGTGGATCTAGTCTCTCGGGAACTGACTCTAAAAGCCAGGCTGAGCAAACCCACTCAGTTATTATGGCGGGGTCAGGACCTGGCCACAACCAAGGCAAGTCTTCCAATGAAGAGGAGCCGGCTAACCCATTATTGCAGATTTAGTCTATGGAAGATTTTTAGGCTGTTCTCTTTTCTGATGATGAGCTCAGCAATGACAGTGAGGAAGAAGTTTTTGAGGCAGGTGATGATCTGGACACTGGTGTTCAACCCACTGAACAACCAACTGAACAACATTGTGAAGAATCAGCATCTCAGGCTGATCATTCATCAGAATCTGAATCATCCTGCCCAGCTAATCTCAGGAAGTATGACAATATTCTTCCTCTCACTGAAAGACAGTTGGTCAAGTTCTTGCAGAAAGCCAACAATGCTCTCTTTCGTGGGCTCACTGAAGAAATCTTTGATCAACATTGTGAAGCTGCATATCATTATGTCAACTTGAAGGAATCTGTTGAATCTTATCATGATGACGTTAATGAGCAACAATCATCGATCACCTTCTCCTTGACAACTCTTGATACCCATCTTAAAAAGTTCAACGCTACTCTTTCTAACATTACGAAGAGCGTTGCAACTATTCAAGAGTCAGTAAAACATGACCCTGAGCTTACCAAGAAGATTCTTCAGGCTTCTGAGACCTATCAGCAACATTCAGCCTAGTTCACTGAGCTTGTCAACATGCTGACATCCTCTAACCTTCAGGGTCTCAGCTCTTTAGTAGACTCCATCAAGTCTTCACTGGTACTTATGGAGGCAAATTTAGCATCTTGGGCTAAGTCTTCGAATTCCTTGGCCTGGAATCTTGGGCCTCGAATGACCGCTATAGAGACTTCTCAGGCATCTCTTGAGGCCAAGGTAACCACTCTTCAGCAAGATACCTCAGACATCAAAACCATGATGACTGAGATCTATCAAGCTTTTAAAGGTCAGGCTGCTCCCTCAACTTCAGTGCGCACTCCAACTCTTGCTCTCACAATGGCTCCAGCAACAGTTGAGGGGGAGAAAGTCACTGAAGCATCATCCAGTCAACAACCTCCTTCTCACACTGAGGGGGAGATACCACCAACTCAAGCTCCTGAAACAACCCCATCATCAACACACCAAGATAAAGGCAAAGGCATTCTCACAACAACAGAGCTTGAACCTACAATAAAATTGGTGCCTACTTCCTTGGATATAAGGCCTAACCCTGGTGAACCGGTCAAGATCCCTTATGAAATTAATGGAGTGTTGTATCATCTCACTGAGGCTGAAATTCAGGCTCATATGGAGAAGGAAGAGTCGTTAAAGAAAGCAGCTGAAGAAGAAAGGCTGAACAAGACTGCTCTCATCCAGGTGGTAAATGAAGAGGCTGAAAAGCTTGGAATACAACCACAAGCCCTTGCTGGAAGAAAAGGTGGTGAGAGATTTATGAAAGCTCAGGATGCTGAGATGATTGCTCTCAGGCAGAAGAGGGATGAGAAAATGAAAAAAGCTGTAGAGCTAAGGGAAAAGAAAATTGAGAGGTACCAGTGGGTTATGACAAGCAGATTGCAACCAGAACCAATCACTGATGTCAAGATTCATCAAAATACCAAGCCTGCTGTCATTAGTGTCTTTAGAGGTCCAGACAAGAGAGACTTTGAGGTTCATGATCCCTTTAGATTCTTTGACTTTAGGATCACTGAATTGGATGAATTGGGTCCAATCATAGTGAAAAAGCAGAACATGGTTGTCAAAGATCTGATGAAATCCCTGAGGCAAAGATATGACAAACTGACAACAACACCTGATGAACTTGGTATTCCCTCTCTTCTCCCAGCTCCGGCCAATCAGCCTGCTCCCTTTCAGTCCTCTAGAAGAAAGAGGAAGAAAATTGAATCTGAGCCTGAGATCAAAGTTCCTGGCCTTGAATGCAACAGAGCCCTCCCTGAAGGAGTTAGATTTGTGAACAACATGGTCATTGAACAACCTGAGAGCGGTCTCTTCTTCACTGATGCGTTTGGTGACCCAACCTTCCAAAGATGGAACGACATTGATAAGGCAGGAATTAAAACTATGCTTGGTTACCTCATGATGGCCTCCCCAATACAGAGTCCTGAAAATGTGAGGTTCTGTCATGACCTGAGAATCAAGATCCAAGAACATCCTGACCAACATGAGCTGGAATCTAAGAGACCAAAGCTTGAAGCCCTTGGTTACAAATTTGACTAATGAATCTGCAACACCACCACTATCCTTTACTTTGTTTAGTTGTTAGGACTTTTGTAATAATATTAATAAAATGATGGCCCATGTTTTTGTTATTTCAGTGTCCTTAATAACTTTCTAGTATATTCAGTATGAGAAGAAGTGATTAGCTCACTCATAACTGATCAAAACACTTAAGCATAATGTATATCCAAATAGGGGGAGATTGTTGGGTCCGTCAGTACCCAAGGATCCTGAAAACAGGATTTGAATACAAATTACGCTAAGTGTTAATCAACCGAAAACATACTTAAGTCACTGAGTGAACAGTCACTCAGTGAGTTACCTTCAAGATGCTCAGGACGAGTCTAAGAAGAAAGACTCACCACTTAGTGAGGCGGAACTCCCTGAGTGTTACTTGAGACAAAGAAGAAGGTAATGGGTTCAGTGAGTGTTGGACAAGAACTCACTGAACCCCAGTCTCCTCAACAACAATAAGCGATTGAAGACTGAAGACTGAAGGCGAAGACTGAAGAACCTGAAGCCTGAATGAAAGGCGGGATTGATCGGGAAGAGGTTGAAGAGATAAGGACAAGTCTTATCAGGCTAGAAACAAACCATCCCTAAAGCGGCTAAAAGTCAAGAAGTTTCAGAACTAACACTCGAAGATTTTTTGGCGCATTCCAATTGGTTCTTGGAAATGACATGTACTGTTGTAGTTTTCAGACACGCCTTCTTATTCTTTATGTATTTTAATCTTCAGGACTCTTTGATGTTTGCCTATAAATAGCAAACAGATGGAGAAAAGTGGGTTAAGTTTTGTGCATTAAAAGCTTAGACTTTCACAAAACCCCTTTTCTCCTACAAAGAGTAACCAATCCCTGAGATAGCTCAGTGGGTTGATATTGTTACCACTTAAGCATAGCTTGAGTTTAGATAGGAGACACACCATACCTTGTCTATTCAATCCCAAGTGTTTGTTCCGCAAAACACTTGGGTAATAGATTCTTTGATTGATTTCTAATAAGAATTTAAACGTTGAAAAACATTGTGTTTTTATATTTACGTTTTACTTATCAGTTGTAATTAATCAAATACATTGTATTAGTCATAAACACAATTAGATTAACTTTTTAGTTATCTCTAAGCGTGTTAAGGGAACAACAGCGTTCCACCACGATAATGCATCTTCCAGAAGAGTCCCCGTAGCAAAGGTGATCTTGCTGTTATCTGGACAGTTGCTTCTCATGAATACCGTTTACGTACGCTTAAATGGTGGTGTGATTTCCGTTTAAAAGGACTAGAACTTGGATATGTTGCACGTTGCTTGTAAAAAGGATCACCAAAGGCTTCGAATGGAACTTGGACGATTTGGAAATGGACTCGAACGACTATAGAATGCACTCCTGGTTCTTGAGGGCTTCTCGGCAGTTAGGAAAATACTAGAGAGAATAAGATAAAAGTCTAGTGTGAATGGGAGAAAATGTATGTTGTATACATATACATACACACATAAACAAACATATATTGTATAATAAGAGCTCAACTTGATTGGATAAGATATGTGCAGAGATTTGGTGAGATTTTTAGAGAATATACACTCAAGTACTAGATATTTAGGGAGGGCTTGTGTGTAGGAGTGGTTATATGTCGAGTGTACATGTATATGTGCATATGTCGACATGTTTAAAGGGTCCAAAACCAAATGTAACATGACCAAATGTGATAGAAGGTGAGAAATGATGAGGAACAATGTTAAGAACTCATATTCGACCAAAAATAAATAAAAGACATAGTTGAAATTTAGTTTGGATCGATTCGGATAAATTTGTGTGAGTTTGTAACTGTGGTCGACAGGAGTTCACTTTGGGTCTCATTTAGTGTTCAAACGTTCAAATGAGGGAGTGAGACTCGACATCATGATTCTTTGGTGTATGGAGATTCGAGTAGTGTAAAGAGTTGCATAAATTGTGTGTCGAATTCAAAAGAAATAGTGGCCAAGTGATGTGTGTTCAGTTAAGTGAGATAAGAGAATAAATAAAACTTATAATAGTTGGGTTGGGCTTGTGAATAGTAACAAGCCAAAAACTTGGGCCAGGAATAGTAAATGTGATCCGTTTGGTTTATAATGAGTGTGTTTGATTCGTTATGGTCCGCGTGTGAGCTCGTTCCAATTTGTTGGGGAATCATGTATCAACGTTTTTGAATTAATGTAATGTAATAAACAAAATTTTCAAATTTTGCCCATAAAAATGGTTAACTAAGAAATAATGGTAATTAGTACTTGATTAACCTTTACAAATTACTAGGGAATTTTATAGGTTGCTACACGTTAATAATGGCTATTTTGATAGCTTATTTTCAGAAGCCCTTTAGGTATCTTGACATGTTAATAAGGGTTGTTTGGATAGCCTATTTCAGTAGTCACTTTGGTTTTCGGAACGTGTTATGAAAGTGCATGTTTGTTGCCATAGCTATTAATTTTGTCATATACTTAATTGTTGGCTTTCATACTTTCTTATTATATTAGCAATAAGCCTTACATGTCTTTGTTGTACCAATATGATTATATACCCCACACGGCCACACTATAAATCCATATAGTGAAACAAAAACGTACCTTCACTTTTAGGCATGTAAACCCCTCGGGTGTTTCCGTGTTTAATTGAAGAACTCGATTTTTAGCTACTTTGATTCCTTCGCACATGATGATCGCTAGTACCAAAAAGCATGAGAGTGGTTTTTATATCAGTGCCTTTGATACGTGTTATTAATTTCTGTTGCTAGTGTGATATGGATTTGATTTCAAGATCTGCAATCGGAGATTATATTAGCTGATTAAGTACTTAGAATAGCTAAGTCTCGATATCTTTGGTATTTGAAATAATCTGAGACATCACCATGTTTTTTTATAGGTATATTGTAACTGCCTTAGCAGTATTAAAGCTGAAAAGGATCATTAAAGTAGAATAAGATTTTGCACTATCTCGTTTGCATAGTAATCAGGAAAATGGACTCATTATTAAGCTTACATGATAGTGCCAAAATCTTAGCTGTGTATTCAATTTGGATGAAGATGGACTCATTATCAGTTATCGGGTGCTGATTTTTTCATGAATAGTAGCAATGGTAAGCATACTTTTTTTTGTTTACTTATTGTCTTTGAGTGTTAGTTTGAAGTTTTGACTGTTTGGATAACATCGCTTGATGAAGCGAAAAGTGTACCGCTTTTAAGGGGTCATTTAAGCCCTAAATCGTATTTATTTGATCAAATATTGCCCTAAATCGTTCCTTTTGTCATTTTAGGTACTTTTGAGGAGAAATCTGGAAAAGGAGGCATTTTGGACGTTTTTGGAGCATAAAAGTGAAGAAAACGGCAAAGTCTCAAAAATCGTCTGAAAGTTACCTTTGACGGCGTCACATTTAACCCCAGACGGCGTCATGCCTTGGCAAGAAAAAGTGGACGTGAAATTTACTCATGATAAGCCAGTGAAAATAGCATGTGAATTCTGACGGCGTCACGCTTTAACTTGATCAAGGGCGTCACGGCTTAAATCAAAAGGGGACGGCGTCACGTTCAAGGTTCGACGGCGTCAAGCCTTGATAAGCCAGAATGGATTTTTGAAGAGCTAAAGAGGGACGACGTCAAGAAGGTCATCCGGGAACCCTAGAAGCGGCGAGGTGACGGCGTCACACTCCATAAGGTGACGCCGTCAGATCCAAACATCTATATATAGTTTTCTAATTTTTTGTCATTAAGGGAGAGCTTAGTGTGTGGAATTTTGGGAGAAAACCCTAAGACGAATTTAGCTTCTTTTTCAAGGCTTTTTGCCTTGAGATCTTCCATGTTACATTGAAAGATAAGTTATCAATTAATCATTCAATATGTCTATGTGTTGTTTGATTCTATCTTATTCTTGTCTTTTGTTTAACATGTTAGGCTAGATTTATCTTGTGTTTGCTTAGATCTAATGAAACCTAGCTATTGATTATTGGTTATTAGTGTGTTATTAGTTGTATTGGATGATTGTTTATCTATGTTAGGCTTAAGAAAACTGGCTAACTTCCTATTCGGTAACTTGCTTGAACGTCTTAAGAAACATGAACCAAATGTGTACTAAAGGTTTTTATGGTTGTATTTAATGCACAAGCGAATTCTAGTGATCCCATGTTAGGAGCTTCCTAGCCGGCTCGACATAGGAGTGAAGTAGGAGCTTGTAGAGTTGGGGAAGTAAGTACGCCACCCCACGAATGGTATTAAGGAATACACCCGTCATCCACGCGACTAATACACACTAATTAACCGGTAAAAGATAGTTAGGGAGTAAGGAAATCTAAGTAAACACATTTCTCTACACATAAGTTTCTCACAACATTTTATTTTCAGTTATTTATTTTATTTGCATTTGTAGTTATTTGGGTTAGTTGACTAGCAACTAATTCCGCCCACTCTTTCAAAACCGAGATTTTACTTGCTTTCATAAAAAATATAAAAACATAAAAAGAATCTTCCTCAACCCTTAGACCTATTAGAGTAGTCTTTCATACCTAACGAACACTATTCCCTGTGGAGAACGATCAATCCCCCGTACTTACCACTACACTATACTACATCGGTCAGGTACACTGCCTGGTGGGGTTGTAAGCCTCTTGAGATCCCTCGAGAGGTAAAACCTGTTGTAAGGTTACAAAACCACGCATCAAGTTTTTGGCGCCGCTGCCGGGGAATAGTTATTGTTTAGGTTGAATTTTTATTTCTATTAGGTCTACTCACTAGATTCCTTTCTAGTGAGATTTTTATTTTATTTTTCTAGATTTTCTTTAGTCTATCTATTTTCTTCGTGTCTTTGTTCGTAACCATACCATCCGACATCATGGAAGATGGTAATATCCTTAACCCCCACAACAACCACCACCACCTCCTAGAGCCCGTACTTTAGGAGAGTATTCCCGTCCTAGCCACCATGGCTATCGAAACACCATTGAGCTCACTCAAGGAGCCAATATCACACCCTTGCGATCCGACACCATCCGGTTGGTGCAAAGCGGATGCGCATTCCATGGACTTCGTTCTGAAGATCCTAATCAACACCTCAAGGACTTTCTCAAAATCGTTGATTCTATAGACCTTGATGTTGCCACTCGAGAGACGACCCGATTGCGTCTCTTTCAATTCTCTCTGCGGGATCAAGCTAGTCAGTGGCTAGAACGTCAACCCGCAGGATCCATCACCTCTTGGGATGATCTCACTACTCGTTTCCTTGCTCAGTTTTTCCCACCGGGAAGAACTACCAAGCTAAGGAAGGATATCTTGATGTTTGAACAACGTCGAGGCGAAACCCTCTACGAGGCATGGACTCGATTCAAGGACTTACTCCAAAAAGTCCCTCACCATGGCATGGATCCTTGGCTACAAATCCAAATCTTCTATGATGGTGTCAATCATCAAACTAGAAGAGCCATAGATTACGCCGCCAATGGGAGATTGAGCAGGCTCAGTGTCGATAAGTGCTGGGAAGTCATTGAGGACTTAGCACAATACGAAGAGGAAGAATGGAATGACTCAACGTTCTCGGAAGAAGGGATTTTAAATTGCATGAGTGCAACCCAAGAACAGCTGTTCGAAAACATAAAAAGGCAGGTTGAGCGCTTAATGAAAGCTGAGACACCTACGGCTGATGAAAATCCCGATAAGTGCGTGAACACAATTGGTAAACATACGTTTCATCAATTCTCACGACAAGATGAGTTTGAAGGGATAATGCTAACTTTCGTGAACAACCAAGAAAGGCGGATCCGGGAATTAGAGACTCACTTGAAAAACACCCAAGATATGTTCATGGAACTAGCAGAAAAGTTTATCGTGAGAATAAAGGAGAAAATTAGGGAAGAAGCCTCACACAAAAAGATCGAGAAGATCTTTGAACTCCCGGTCCCTAATGAACCATACAACGAATGGGATGATGAAACCCTCCTCCCCGAGCCTTCACTTTCAAAACCCTCTTATCTATTTGGATCCTCTCGCGAGAAAAACTCTCAAGATCGTAGCATTTTCGTGGGGAGCATGGTTGTCACGCTCCCTAACTTTCATGAAGCTAGGAAACGATCTTTTGGCTTTAAGCCAGGTGTGAGAAGAACTCAATTAAAGCACACCATCATTTCGAAAACCCCCTGGGAAAGTTCCTCTCACTCCCTGAATACTCGCCTTGATGGAAATTGGGACCCGAATAAGACGTCAACCGACCCTTTTCAACATTTTACTACACCCCGTGACAGTAACAAAACATTTGACCCAGGAGGAACTTGTTAACGAGACTAGCTATCAGGATTATTGACCCTGACTAGCTGCTCTCTTAAAGTACGAGGGGCTCATTTGTAAACTGGCACAAAGTAGTAAAATACGCTAATCTGACTGCGTCAGAATTTAAACGTGACGCCGTCACCCCGTCTGCACAGCAATAATAACTTAATTTCCATCACTTTCATCACAAACCCCACAAACCATATCCACTCCAACCCCACCTCCGATTTTCCCAGGACAAATTCGCCAATTCCCGCTTCCAATCTTCACGTGGTAAGTAATTTTTACTCATTCTTTTCGCTTCAATTACTCATAGGATTTGTAAATTTCGAAAATCCCCAACTCGTGAAACCCTAGGATTGATTCATGCTTAGAACTCATAATGTGTTTTAATTAGTGTTATTTAACAATAATTAAAGCATTTGATGATTGACAATCAATTGGGTCTATTCACTAATGGGGAGGCCACGAATTTGAACCATAACCTATGATCCAATCACCCATTTTGCTGTAAAAAGGGCGTTTGGTTTATAAGCTTAAAGTTTGAATATTGATTTTTCCCTCGTAATTTCGGATTTAAATTTGGTCGAACCTGACGGCGTCACCTATCAAAGGGTGACGGCGTCAGACCTGTCTGGTGCGCCACCAAGTCTTTAATTCACATATTAACACTTTTGTTCCTCCTGCTTTGTTCCAGATAATGAGTAAGCGTCAAAGACCCAGCCGAGGAAGTTCTTCCCGATCTCAACAAGAGAGCTTTGGGGATACGGTCCTCAGTTGGGGTGTCTTTGACAACGATGCTGCTACAAGCAAATACGCACAACTGCTACTACACAAGGTCGAAAATGGGGCCGTAGTTGATTGGAACTTTCTGAGGAGAGAAGGTCTTGAGCAGACCTTTCTCCAAAGTTTTCAGACGGATGGATTTACCGGCCCCCAGTGGGAAAGACTGTTTAAAATTCAGGAGCCGGTATATGAGGAATTGGTACGGGAGTTCTTTGCCACCTTTCATTTTGACATGGCTGAGGCAAGGACCGATGTGGGCGGTACCACGATCTATTTCAGGCTGGGGGGTGAGCTAAGGACGTGTTCTGTTGCTGAGTTTGGGTGGAGACTTGGGTTGTACGATCAGCATGATACCATTCAGGCAGGGTTCATGCAGAGGTTGTTGCGTGGGGAGTCGATGAAGAATGATTTTAGATGCTCCATGTTCTGGCAAACTATTGGGGATGGGGTGTATACCTCGACCACTGTGGCATCCCAAATCAGGGACCCTAGGGTTCGGTTGACTCATCGTTGCCTCACCTACAGCTTGACAGGGCGTCACAGCTCTCACCACCGTGTCACAGCTTCTGATCTCTTCTACCTGTACACCATCTACTCTAATGATGTTTACTGCAACATCCCGTTTTGGGTTGCTAGCTTTATGCATGGTGGAGTTGGGGAGAGGGAAGGAGACAGAATTTATGGTGGGATGTTTATCACCCGACTGGCCCAGTCTTATGGAGTCCTCAGGCCCGAGGTCATGAGGTATTTGAGTGGTGATGCATGCAGGACGGTGAAGGAGAGGTCCCTGAAGCAGATGGAGGTGATTATGGAGATGCATGACGGGTCCTTTATGTGGTATCATCCGGTCGGAGCTGAGGATGATGATGATGAGGATGATGAGGAGGAGGAGGAGCCCCAGCAGCAGCAGCATGAGGGGTATGAGGCCGGTACAGCTGATTACTACCGGCACATGAGCAGGGGGGACTGGCAGGCTCACCAGGGGACCTGGATGGGCCAGGTTGATACGTGGAGGACCAGGGTGGACGAGAGGTTCGACTGGATGTATGATCACACGGTTCGTCAGATGCAGCATCTATCTACACGTGATCAGTTGGACCCACATCTGCAGGTTGACCCTTTCCCGGGTCGTGAGCAGGATTACCCTCCATATGGGTACCACGGGCATCTTCCTCCTGGCTATGACTATCGCCAAGGACCCCCACCCCAGTGATGATGTGATTTGATGTTTTGATGTTTGAACAATTTGATATTTGGTTGTATGTGTTGAAACAATATGGTCTGTAATAATTTAGGGAAGGCATCTGTTTGCCTTAAAACATTTGTTACATTGATTTTATTTATCGCATGCTAGCCTCATTTATTTTATTTATTTGCTTTGTGTGTTTATTTATTTGTTTGTTTGATTTTATTTGTTTCCGTATGTGTGTTTAATTTTTATTAGTATTGATTCATGTTCAAAAGTAATTTGTGAAAATGCTTTATTTTGTTTTTAACTTCGTCTTAACTACATATAAAGGTATTTTGCAAAAGTTAAGTGTAAGGGAAATCTAAATCGGTTTATTAGAACACATGAACATGAATCATAATAATAATAAATTAACATACATATTCGTATTTGTTTGAGTCAAATGCTTGTATCGAGTCATAATGATGTTTTGCAGGAATTCCAGGAAGTAAGGTAAAGGTTTTTCCAGAAATTTTCCGGAAACTTAAAATGAAAATTTTTGTCAGGTCATTTATGACGGCGTCAGGGTTTATAACCTGACGGCGTCAGATTTAATTTTCAGAAATTTTTGAAAGTTTTGTTTTTAAAAAGTTTTTATTAAAATCTCCAACTTATAATCTCCAGGAATCTGCAAAATTATCATTCCACAAGCATTATATCCTTATATATAGATTTTATCCCGCCGATGTTATGCAGGTTTTCGTGTTTGTTTTCTCAGGTTTAACAGGTTATTTTGGACCAGGAGATGTTTATGGAATCAAGCTTATGGCGATGCATTAGTCATGGAGCTTCAACATTACCTTGGAGGAAGATCTAACCGTGTAACTTCATTATCCACCGAACGAATTAGGGGAGTATTTGATTTCATTCTTTTACTTTTTTCTTTTACATCTTGTTATTTGAACATTGGGGACAATGTTCATCTTAAGTGTAAGGGGGGGTAAAAGTACGATTTTAGAGAATACTATTACGCTTGATTTTTGTTTGTTTAATGGTAGATGTGTAATAAAACTGAGAGAAATACTTGTTAAGGTAATTTTAGTGCCAAATTTAAAATTTTTTACAACATATAGGAGTGAAACTTTGATCTTAATGAGCGTCTCACGGATAGGAGTTATATGACTAGCACAAAAAACCGTACCACTAAAAATTTTTCCACCCCCAAATATGTGAGGTTCGCCCCTAGAATTGGTAGGAAAAGCATTTATGCTATGATGTGTGTACCGGTAGCACTTAGATTCTAGAACTTGCGTTAGGACCATTCCAAGGCCACAAGTGAGACTACATTCGTGTAGTTAGATTTACTACATGATAAGAGGCATTAGGATTAACCCATTGTTTTACACCTGTGTTTTTGTTATAATTACTTTGGCTACATTGGTCAAGTAATTCTCCCACACCCTTTGCGTTGTACTCATTTTTAGTACACGATACCCCTAGTACACCCCTCAGAGCCTATCTTTTCGTTTCGACCTTTAAGCATTTTACTTAAAGGAAGAATTTGTTACACCCCACTTAAATGTACACCCAAATCGCCTTAGCCTACCTTGTATGCACTCATTTTTTGTGCATTATTGTTACAACATTTGTTTAAACCCAAGTTAATTATCTAGTTGATTACATGGTTGCTAAGTCGAGTCATATCCTTGTACATATTGTTTTGGGACGATTGGGACTCATGGGTAAAGTACTAGTGTAATGGAGTAATGGGGAAGAACATCATTTATTACCCCCATATGTGCTAAATGTTTTAAAAGTACTCCAAGTTTTTCAATTATCTTAATTCGAGTCATTAGATTAGTATTTGTAAAGTTATGTAAAAGTTCAAGTGTAAGGGGAATGCAATGCCCCTATGATGTATTATTTTGGATGGTAGGGCAAGAGTGTATGCAAAAAAAAAAAAAAAAAAAAAAAAAAAAAATCGAAAAAATCAAGAAAAATACAAAAAAAATGAGAAAAAGAAAAATAGAAAAAAAAACATACGGACTACCATCCCGTTTCATTTTATGTTTGTTTTATGTTTTTATTTTGTTATTTCGTTTCTAGCTTAAGATTGAGTCTAGTCTTGGCTTAGCAACATTGTATAGTACATGTAATTGATCAAGATTTTTAACTCGCCACCAGTAAAATATCCCTTATCCAACAAAACCGTGTTTTCCTTTTCCCTACACCTAACGTTATAACCCATTTAAAAGCCCTATTTGATAGTTTATCTTTGGTGCTTACGCCTAGTGGAGGAGGTTTTCGATCCTTTCCCAAGCCTATGGTAATCTATTTGCTATGACAGGTAGTGAGAGATATTATCCGTTTTCATTTATGAGATTTATTTTGATGACACTTGAGAGATGTGAGTATCTAAACACTACTTGTGAGGTGCTAGTTTGTAATCTCCGTGCTTATTATGATTGAAGTGGAACGATTATTTGTTGTAATTACTTTTATGTTAGCATTAAATGACCCCTAACTTGTATTTTGATTAGAATAAAAGCGCATTTGCTTGAGGACAAGCAAATCTCAAGTGTAAGGGTATTTGATGAAGCGAAAAGTGTACCGCTTTTAAGGGGTCATTTAAGCCCTAAATCGTATTTATTTGATCAAATATTGCCCTAAATCGTTCCTTTTGTCATTTTAGGTACTTTTGAGGAGAAATCTGGAAAAGGAGGCATTTTGGACGTTTTTGGAGCATAAAAGTGAAGAAAACGGCAAAGTCTCAAAAATCGTCTGAAAGTTACCTTTGACGGCGTCACATTTAACCCCAGACGGCGTCATGCCTTGGCAAGAAAAAGTGGACGTGAAATTTACTCATGATAAGCCAGTGAAAATAGCATGTGAATTCTGACGGCGTCACGCTTTAACTTGATCAAGGGCGTCACGGCTTAAATCAAAAGGGGACGGCGTCACGTTCAAGGTTCGACGGCGTCAAGCCTTGATAAGCCAGAATGGATTTTTGAAGAGCTAAAGAGGGACGACGTCAAGAAGGTCATCCGGGAACCCTAGAAGCGGCGAGGTGACGGCGTCACACTCCATAAGGTGACGCCGTCAGATCCAAACATCTATATATAGTGTTCTAATTTTTTGTCATTAAGGGAGAGCTTAGTGTGTGGAATTTTGGGAGAAAACCCTAAGACGAATTTAGCTTCTTTTTCAAGGCTTTTTGCCTTGAGATCTTCCATGTTACATTGAAAGATAAGTTATCAATTAATCATTCAATATGTCTATGTGTTGTTTGATTCTATCTTATTCTTGTCTTTTGTTTAACATGTTAGGCTAGATTTATCTTGTGTTTGCTTAGATCTAATGAAACCTAGCTATTGATTATTGGTTATTAGTGTGTTATTAGTTGTATTGGATGATTGTTTATCTATGTTAGGCTTAAGAAAACTGGCTAACTTCCTATTCGGTAACTTGCTTGAACGTCTTAAGAAACATGAACCAAATGCGTACTAAAGGTTTTTATGGTTGTATTTAATGCACAAGCGAATTCTAGTGATCCCATGTTAGGAGCTTCCTAGCCGGCTCGACATAGGAGTGAAGTAGGAGCTTGTAGAGTTGGGGAAGTAAGTACGCCACCCCACGAATGGTATTAAGGAATACACCCGTCATCCACGTGACTAATACACACTAATTAACCGGTAAAAGATAGTTGGGGAATAAGGAAATCTAAGTAAACACATTTCTCTACACATAAGTTTCTCACAACATTTTATTTTCAGTTATTTATTTTATTTGCATTTGTAGTTATTTGGGTTAGTTGACTAGCAACTAATTCCGCCCACTCTTTCAAAACCGAGATTTTACTTGCTTTCATAAAAAATATAAAAACATAAAAAGAATCTTCCTCAACCCTTAGACCTATTAGAGTAGTCTTTCATACCTAACGAACACTATTCCCTGTGGAGAACGATCAATCCCCCGTACTTACCACTACACTATACTACATCGGTCAGGTACACTGCCTAGTGGGGTTGTAAGCCTCTTGAGATCCCTCGAGAGGTAAAACCTGTTGTAAGGTTACAAAACCACGCATCATCGCTTAGTTGCGTATTGTATCTGTATACAACAATTAAATTGATTTGAGTGTTTGGAGAAAAGCAAATTGCAAATATTAATATGTTTATTTGAAGATGGCATATTTTAAGTGCGTATTTATTCTGAAATAAGCTGACACACATTCATTGAAACATACACAACTGCTTATCTACTTATAAATAAGTTGATATACATTCATCAAAAGACACAAAACTGCTTATCTGCTTATAAATTAGAAACATTGATATTTTAGTTTTCAACATTTTCTTAAAACTGTAAGATGTCAAGATCAATTTTGACCTACTCTTGCTCATCACAGTCACCACCATAACTATCATCCATCTCTTCATAATCTGTCTCATTGGTAGGATATATAGTCTTCAACGGTATCGGTTCATTTTCTTCTCTTGGGGCTGTTAACGCCAGTTCCAAACTCATTGATTTCCTTTTTTTGTACCTAGCTTTGAAATACCTTTGTCTCAACTTTTTGGTGCTTTTGGGAAGTTGGTAATCAGGGTTTTCTTCTACCTGCTTCTTTTCTTCCATTAGCATTCTAATTATTTCTTGCTTGCTCTCTTCAGGTTTTGCACCTCCATTTTCAGCCTATAATGCAAATTAACTTTTTGAGTAGTATAGGCAGTCAATAAACTTACAATTCATCAAATAGATCTATTGATAATTTAGTTTAGTTAGACAGTTGTAACAGACAAATATTAACATAGTTGGGACCTCCGAGCTCCCTCACAAATCCCTTTTCCTATTTAAACATGCTTTATGCAAAGGTCTGCAACCGACTTATTGCTAGACTGTTGAGATAACAAAAGGAATCACTGAGGAAGATCAGAGTGCACAACTATGTTGAACATCTTTTGTCAATATTAAGAAACGAAAAATGATATGGACTTTAGGCTCGACTCTTTTGACTATAATGTTAACAACATTATTTGTTTGTCAATATTGACATCCGATGTTCCTTGTCTGTCACAAAAAACACGCTCTGCCCTATAAATTTGAGAATAAAAGGTTTGCATAACGCAACTACATTCAACATCGTATGTCAATATTAACAAATGAAAAATGAGGTGGACAAAGTTCACAACATTCTTTATTTGTCAATATTGACATCCGATGCTCAATGTCTATCACATAAAATAGGCTGTGTCCTATAAATTTGAGAATAAAAGGTTTGAATCAATTGATTTCTAACCTTAAAATGGTTAATTAGTTCTTGTAAACTGATAAGCTTACGACAGGGCCAACGGTTAATACCCACATCCCTACAGTGCCTTTTGAAAAGAGTTAAACAAATATTAAACTTTTTTGCAGCTTGCGCTATCGGCATGTGATAGTACTGGGCAATCTCCTCCCTGCTGAATGCCATGATTTTGTAATATGGATAGCTGATATGTGGATGTGAAGAAACAACTGGATCAGTGGGCTTTTAAAAGCCTTACCAAGCCTTAGATTTTTTCGGTAGTTACAAAAATGTATTGTAACTTCTGCTTACTCATAAAGTCTATTTATTAGAAACTAATAAGAAGTTTTATTATTGCTACTGCTATTTACTGTCATATAATGTCTTCTCATTTTCTAAAGTAAAACAGTTTTCAGGTTGTTTTTAAAGCTACAGTTTCTAGTTGATAGTCTCATGTTCAAACGTGACATTTTAAATCTAAAGCGAACGTGACTTTCTCTATAGTGTTAACTGCAAAACTATTCTCGAATATGCTAAGTTTGTAAATCCTAAACACGCAATAGCAATAGAAATGTTTATGAGCTGAACATGTAGTTTTTAGGAATGCCATAACTTCATTGTTAGTTTTCTGGGTGGCTTTAGAGCAGTACATGTACTTTAAATTGAAGTTAAATTATTTCAGATACTTAGAATCCTATAAAACAAAAGCTATTTATAATTTTAGACATTGTTGCATTTAATCAGGAATCGTTGAGAAAGATATCAATTATTTGAAAAATAACTTATACATTGTAACATTGATTCATTATCAGAATAGTACAACGGCTTATTAAATTAGGTTACGTTCTTTTAGTTCCCTTTCTTTGTCTTGAAGCTCCTCCTGTGTCCCATACATCTTGTTATTATTCGATAGCCCGGTGTTCTATGAGCCAACTATGTATCCTGCAGAGTATTGTGCAATATATAGTGTGTGAGAAAGGTATTAATTATTTAGAATAGTATTAGTGTTTCACTATTAGAAGAGTACCTGTGGGTGTTAACATAGGTTACTGAAAGTCTCTTTGAAGACAATATTTCGTGTATGGCCCTGTAGTTCAATGTTTGCATCTTCATTCATGAGAATTTTTAGGCCATTAGGGCTTGTGACCCTAGATAGTGCGACATAAAGTTGCCCGTGACTGAATACGGGGTTTGACAAATATATATCTACATATTTAAGTGACTGCCCTTGGCTTTTGTTGATGGTCATCTGTAACACCCCCAAATTTGGCTAAGCAGCGGAATATAAATTTGGGGAGTTACTTAATTGTATCACAGTCCAAGTCATAGAAAACGAACTCTAAAATGAGACGTTTTCGAAAAACAACACCAGTCGATAATATTAAGGAAAATTTAGAGTTTTACAGCATAATATGGTCCCAGAAATCAGTACATAAACATAAAGTGTTCAAAAGTTATTGAATGGTTTATAATAAAAGAAAGTCTTCAATTATGCAAAAGACTCGATTATGCTTCCCAACCTTCTATCTCCTTATGGACCTGAGATAAAACATGTTAAAAACGTCAACACAAAGGTTGAGTGAAATCCATAGAGTTTAATTTATAAGCAGTTGATCACAATATAATTTAGTTTATGATAGTGACTAAGCAACAAATACAAAGTCGGAAAAGTTATTATTGCCCTAAGCTCATGACACCGAACTTTAACGCATTCATGGATATTCTAAGAGAATATAAATATGCCCTTTGACAATAGGTAATAGCCAATATACCTAACATTTTACAAATACAGTACACATAGTAGCAGCACTCAGCATACCAATGTGGGGGATGTCAGTCCCAAATAGATCTATTCACAGCATTCGCGTTTACACGCATGTAATTAACGGTTCACGATTAAAGGGACTTTCAGGCTATGGGAAACTTAGGCAATAATAATATCAGGATAGCACACAATTTCAAATTATCGTGATCATAAATATTTATAGCATGTATCTCCCCCACGGAGTTTGTAAAATAATTGAAGTAAAAATTGGGGCTATGAACTCACCAACGATGATGTAGTAATAGAAACCGAAGAAGTGTGCACGACGAGGAAAACCGCAAAGATCACAAATGACCTATAATAAATATAACACGACTTAGGCTCGGGGAAATATGTGACGCTTATACTTAAGTGTTTATACAGTAAATAAACTTTTAATACCCTATGGTAATATAGTTAAGAGTTTTATAACAAGTCGTGGTTCGAAATGATATTTATTTATGTTTATACGGGTTAATATTTCAAAGCTGTTAGAAATTTGATAAAAATTCCGCACGAATCGGGTCGCCATTTCTAAACCGTAAAGGGTAAATTTATGAGCTTTATATACTTGGAAAGGTATGAATATGTACATTTCAAAAATCAAGGCCTCACTCAACTGAGTACTTCATATCAAGGGTGAAATTACCAATTTACCCTTGTGTCTCTATGCAGTTAATTCCAGCATCTAGTTAGGCTTAGGAAAATGGGATGATCTTTTGTTCTACAGGTATAATGGTCACAAGGACAATGGGAAAAGTTTCCTACATGTCATAGCTCAAACTTTCATGTTTTGACAAGCATATGGTTCTGGGTAAAATTTAGGAGCAATAGGCCTTTCAAATCTGACATACATTTCTGGACTACTTCTAGTGGTGATTTTCTCAAATATTCCTCGGGATGAATTAGGACATGCGGTTTTTGGAAAAATGACCCTGAGACATAGGGATACATCCTTATATTTTTCCTTTAGGTTCAAAACTTACTGAGGTAAAAAGGTTGTGTCATTTTTCCACATGAAAATTTTGGACAGATTCATCTTTTAAAAGTCATGATTACTAGGGCTCAAAAGCTAGGTTTTTGTGTATAGAATATAAAGACCAACCATGATAAGCTCCTATGTATCTAAATATTACTTATTTACAGAAGTATAATAAATTTTTACACAAATATTATAGGTGTTTAACATGCATGTCTTTGGTGAAATAGATCAACCATTAGTAAAACTCTTACAACCTTGCATAACACATCAAGAATCAAGCTTAGCTACCTATCTAACTCTTATATTCCTATGACCACTTGATCAAATCTTCCAAAATAATCAATGAAAGAGTTGTATACTTCATTCCTAGTAATGCTATAAATAAATCAAATATAGGAAGTTTGAATGAGAAAGAAAGGTTAGGAACTAACTAGTATACAAGGACCTTCAAGTGTTGCACTAATGTGACTTAAGAAATCAAACTCCAAGGGTGTTCTTGGCCTTGGAAACTCACGACACCAGCAGGTACAAGAGAGGAAATGCAGATTTTTTTGTGATATAAGTTTGTGGAATGAAAGAAACTAGTTATATTGCATGTAAAGTTGTGTAGTGGAACACACTTGTCCTAAGAGTGGACAAGTGTGTAAAATGGGCGACACAAACAAGGGGGTGGGAGGATGTCATTGGGGGTTTTATATATAAAATTTATGCATTGTGTGTTATAGAGAGTAGTCTTGATCCCGGTAATTTAAAACGTGGAGTTTTAAAGACACGAAAGTTAAGTAAATATCAAAACATAGTATATTTTGTAAAAATGCTTGCATTTAGTTTAAAATGAGTAATTTTGATGTTTCATGTATTTCCCGAGCCTTCCGGAGTGTCATAACGTAGTTAAAGCTTAAAACGCGAGCCGAAAACGCGTAAAACGTAAAATGTGCACACTTCGCGTAGAAATAGAAAATTAAATTATTCTATATAAAAAAAGTATGTGGGGGATATAAATCATATAAAAAGGGTAGACTGGGCATAGTCTGAAGCAATTTAAAAGTTTAAATGTACGCGTTACGACGTACGCGGGTAACTTTCCCGACAAAAGCTAATTTACTTAAAATAGAATAATTAAGTAATTAAAATAGTAAAAATAATGACCTGAAATGCCTCGGTTGTTACATCATTGCATAGCATGGTTTTTTATTGAACTGCCTCCGTTTAATTATGAATGGCCAGTTTGATTGTGTGAAAGTCAGTGTGATCCTAGGTATAAGCACAATGTTTCCTATATGTGAGCCTGTGATAATTTTGGCATGAATAAAAAACTGACCTAGATCAATAATGAGTAATCGAGTACCATTGCACAACCCCTGTGTTGGATTTACGTTTCGTAAAAGCATCATTGGGAGTTCTGTTTTTAAGGACAGAGCATGGGGCGTCATCCCTTGGAAATTTAACGAATTTAAGAACTAAGTGGGGTATAGGTTTTCCTGCCCAGCAGTATCAGTCGAAGCCTAGCATATCTCATCTGCACTATTGTAGATCACAGGGTTGCCTTGAAACTTTTCAAACATATAGGCGTTGATTATATCGGCATCTTCATTTTTGGGAGTCAAAATGGCTCTTTCTTTTAGATAGTTGTCCTCATTCTGCCTTGTTGTAAAATCAGGGAAAGTTTGGTTGACTATCTCCTCAACAGGGGAATTCCCTGATTTAATATTGAATTCATTGGGTATGCTTATCCAAGTAGGCTCGTCCTCACCTTCTTTACGCTTGGCTGGCAGATTCCCATCTCCCACATCTAAAACCCATTTATTGAAATCCTGTTTTTGAGTATCAATGCGACCGTCCGCAGTGTATTCATTGACTCTCATGATTCGAGTAAGTGTGAAAACTTTGCAAGAATCCCATAATTTTGATCGGTTAATGCAAGCTTCAAGCACGTCCGCCCTTTTGCCTTTCGGAATGACCGGTAGAATTTGCCTAAATTCTCCACCCAACAGCATAGTCATTCCCCCAAAGATGCGGTTCCTATTTTCCAAACTATGGTATCCCAATATGTCCCTCAGCGTCTTGTCTAATGCCTCAAAAGAAAATCTTTGAGTCATCGGTGCCTCATCCCAAATTATCAGCTTGACCTCTTGCATTAACTCTACTAAGTGCGTGTTTTGTTTGATAGCACATGTTCTGTTTTCCATTAAATCCAGTGGAATAACGAATCTGCTATGAGCAGTTCGTCCGCCAGGTAGGAGCAACGAAGCAATTCCTAGGTCAATTATAAATATGAAGTCAGTGAATCTTTAAGTATTATATAGTATACTCAAGTAATAATCATGTATAAATTGAAATACCTGAAGATGCCACTGCAAGCACTATTCCCCATTCTGATCTTATCTTTGCAATTATAGTCTTGTATAAAAATGTCTTTCCTGTCCCTCCAGGCCCTTAAACAAAGTAGAACTGTCCATTCTGATTGTGAACAGACTCAAGAACCTCATCATAGATTAAGCGTTGTTCGAGGTTTAGTAACGAATGAAGTTTTTCATGTTCGATCTTGTTCTGTTTCATGACATAGTCAAGCGCCTCTCTAATTAAGCGATTGTCCATTTTTGTTAATAACCTTGGGTCTGGTCGGGGGAGATCTTGAAATTCTGCCAAAGACTTGCCATTCTTGTGAAACAATTCTTGTATTTCCATGAGGCAATAGTTCTTTATTTGGTCGTCCGTAAGTTCCAGCTCAGGGTACTTGAAATGTTTCCTTTTTTTATATAGAATATCCTCTGACAAAGCTTCCCAGTTTTCTTCCCAGAATTGTAGTGGTCTGATCACATCACAAAACAACAAAATGGTAACAAATAAATCACAAAGTTGCGCTCCTAATGCCCACTGTGTTGCTTCTTTTATCGTATGTGTCCATTCCTTATCATCATTGAGTAGGCCATACGCAAAACATGCTGCTTTAAATGTCCCATATACTATTTTGTTAACTGTCATCATTTCCTCAAATGATTTAGCTCCTCTGACGACATTTAATAACATCCTCAGATAGTATCGTTCCCTCCTGTTTAGCTCAAACCAATTAGTGAACATGGTTATGTTGATTCCTTCCTTTGCAAGAAGCGTTGGCAAACTATCTGAATCACGCAACGTAATTGCATTCTGATTTGGTAAGTGATAATTAAGTTTCATTACTGATGGGTTGGAATAATGGATATCAAAAGAAAATAGCCGCCACACTGCTTCGCATGGTGCTAGAAACCGGCAGTTCAAGAAACTTTTGATTTCATCAACTGCAACCACGCTATCAGTCCCCGCTTGATTGTCTCTTTTAATGTTTTCTTCTATAACAATACTTGCTCGATCTGGCCCTTTGTTTAAGTATTTAAATAAGTACTTAATAGCCTTTGTTCTATTGCACCATTCAACATTGATGTGTGCTTGATATTTAATGAGGAGGTATCGATTGTGAGGCACTACATCTTTGTTAGAGTAGGTGGTCTTTCCTTTCACAGCACACACTTTAGTATCTCTTCGACGGTAAACAGGGTACCCGTCTCCATCAAGTGTTGCATTTGTTTTCAATGTTGCATGGAGCCTATTTTGCTTTTTCCCCACAAGGTCCATGCAACATATATTCGGTAGCAGCCTTGTATCCATCCGGATCAGTCACTGGAGATGGAATCTTTGCCGAGATTATGTCATCTATTTCACTTGGAGTCTTGCACTTGGCGTGTTCTTCAAGCCATAAGAGAATATGCGCGTGGGGCAACCCCCGTTTTTGAAACTCTATCACGTAGACAACTGAAATAACATTTTAGGAAACCTTTTGTTAGTTTTTAAACTCATGAGCTGAATAGACAGACTGATCATATGATGTAAGGTGTGTTACCTGCATGGGATTCCCTAAAAATGTGATTCTTTGTAAGATCTTCCAACATCTCATCCAGTTTAATTTTAAAAACACGGGTTCCCACCTCTGGCCGATCATGCGCCTTCTGCCCAGGAACATTGTTCAGCATTGCTGCAATTTCAGGCCATTTTGGGTTGGAAGTGAATGTGATGAAGAGGTTTGGATTTCCATAAGTTCGACACAGAGCCATCGCATCCTGGTAGTTCTGCATCATATATCTTGGCCCACCTATAAAACTCGATGGCAAAACCACTCTTTTTCCAATTGCTGACGCGTCTGTGTCCCCTCTTGTAACAGCATCATATACATTATGATACAGATCCACACGCAAGGTCTCTTGATTACTCTTTGCCCATTTAAGCCTTTGTTCTTCGACAGTTGTGTAGGCGTCTACTAAATACTGCTGAAATAAACGTCCTCCTCTTATCAACGTAGTACCTTGATTGTTCCGTTGTTGGATCATGTAAGCGTAGTATTCTTTCATTGTAACAAACCCACGTATAGTTTTCCTGTTACCTGTATTGTTATGATAAGGTATTTTCTCATGGAATCCATCTTCTTTACACGGAAATAGCAACGGATATTGAAGTGCCATGTAAGATGGATGCAATTCTGAGATCCTTTGTGGCCCCATGTTTTTGTTGTTTACAATGATATCTATTGGGTTTTATATTTGAGTTGATAAATGCAAAACTACAAGTGAAGAATGAAGACAATACATAACACAAGGAACTTGCTTGATAAAGAAGATTTTACTTATTAGTCATTTGTAAACCTAATTCTCTATTATATAAAGAAAATACAGGTCGTAGGTTTTTATGTGTGTCAAGATGTAAATACCAAAGGTGTGTGTGTGTGTAAACCAGGCGTGGGTTTCTTATGTAAACGCCTAGGTTTCTGGTTTATCTAGCCTCAAGGTAATCAAGGTTTTCCTTGATCCCTGTTACTATTGAGTAACCGTACTACACTTGATCAAGTAGTATTGGGGCTATTAGTTTGTAATTGTATGTTAGAGAAGATGATGAGGAGAAACCTTATTCAATAACATTGTTGTTCTATTTATTCTGCTGCATGTTAATCTTTATTATTGTTATCCCTAGAGCACAAAATGATCTATGGAGTTATTTTAAACTCCACAATTTGTATCAAAGCTCGGGGAGCTCGTGATCTAGGGATTATACAAGGTTTCGTCAAAGAATGAAGAAGAAAACCGATTTTGGTTTCTATTTTCATAACTTTCTACAATGTTGTTTTCAAAAGGCGATAGCTCATTCGTTAACCGTTGGATAGGGATGAATTTTTTACTGAATGTTCTTTACACATCAAGGTAGATTCTCACCGAAGGGATCTTCAATCTGAGCTTTTGATTGAAAGATATACGTTGTCAAAGTCTGCTGCAGATTAGTTTTGGTATGATCGATTTTTCGGGTTTCTTTATTATTCAACTTCCTGAATTTGTGTCTACTCGTTTTAATTCATCATGGAAGTTATTTGAAGTTGATTGAAGCAGCTTGGGTAAGCAACGATTTACTTTTAGGGTTTTTGATTTTAGGGTTTGCCATAATTGTTTTTATTCTGAATTTAATTCATGAAGCATTGAACCCTAAATCCATATATAATCTGTTTCGGATCTTCTGCTCTTAAATGAAATCCTAGTTTAAGGGTATTGCTGCTGTTGACCCTATTGTTCCATCAAAGTTTCTTAATCTTATTAAGCTGCTAACGTGGGTCGGTTGGATTATAACATGGAGAATGGTGTCAGTTTGTGGCTGATGTATTACGAATGTATGTTCAGAAACCCTAGTTGTTGAGATATATTGAAAACAACTGATGTTGTTTCTCCAGGGTTTTGCATAACTGCTTTTGAATATAAAGTCTGCTGTTGTGTCTAGTCATATTAGCTGTGGTGAATTGTTTTTTTTTGTTTTATTATTATTATTATTATTTTTAAACTAAGAATGAACCCTAATATGTCTTTTATGCTGCTAATGTGAGCAAGGTGAATTAATCAGTTAAGGTAATGGTGAACCTGACGTACACAGAAATTTAATGTTGCTGCTCATTCGAACGTCTTGTTGCTGCTATGTCTGATTATAGGTACTGCTTATATCAGTTTATACTGCCACGAAACAAGTTTGTACTGCTTCTTATTTGAAGATTAGTACTGTTCAACAATTTCATTAGTACTGCTGCCATGAGATTAGTACTGCTTGCAGAATATTTGTACTGTTGTGTCACTCAGATGGTACTACTGCGTCTTGATAACTTGGTACTGCTCTTGACACTTAGTACTGCTCGTTCACATTTTTATGCTACTGAATTCAAATTATACTTTGATCAGTTAAGGATGTGTTATCCATATTTGCTACTGTTCAAGGATGCTGGATCGACTTCTTTAAAGGGTTGTTTGATTAAAACCTAAGCTTTGCATTTAAGGTTTTTCCTTTTTCTTTCTATTTATTTGCTGATTTGGGAAAAAGAAAAGAAAAAAGGATGATTGGTTTTGGCTTAAGTCGTGTGTCAAGAGTTATTAAAACATTTTGTGAACATGGTGATATGGTACGACTTGAAGACAATACAAAATACAAGGGACTTGCTTGATAAAGAAGATTTTACTTATTAGTCCTTTGTAAACCTAATTCTCTATTATATAAAGAGAATACATGTCGTAGGTTTTTATGTGTGTCAAGATGTAAATACCAAAGGTGTGTGTGTATGTGAACCAGGCGTGGGTTTCTTATGTAAACGCCTAGGTTTGTGGTTTGTCTAGCCTAAAGGTAATCAAGGTTTTCCTTGATCCCTGTTACTGTTGAGTAACCGTACTACACTTGATCAAGTAGTAATGGGGCTATTAGTTTGTAATTGTATGTTAGAGAAGATGATGACGAGAAACCTTATACAATAACATTGTTGTTCTATTTATTCCGCTGCATGTTAATCTTTGTTATTGTTATCCCTAGAGCTCAAAACGATCTATGGAGTTATTCTAAACTCCACAATATCCCTTGTAGCAATATCTTCACCAAAATCATTTGTAATTAGAGCTGCCACTTCGAACACAGAGGGTGCGTTGTACTGCCTTAAAGTTGGTCTTTGGTCAAGAAGCCGTAATTGAAAGTTGAGTGAGTTATGTGAAACACACCAATCCCTTGCCATTCGAAATGCGATGGCAACTGAGCTATACTGATTCAGCATGGCCATCAGGCTTCCTACTATTGTTTCCTCGATTTGTGCACCTCCATCATTCTGAATGAAAGCAGACACCCGATTCCTCACTTCATTCGTTGTGTCAAAGAAGTAAAGTTGTGCAAACTTAGGTTGTATGCTTTCTTTTGGAAGTAGAGACCCAAGTAAGTGATAGTTTTGGCCATTGACGTTGAATGTGTATGGCGCCCTACCTGAATTAATTGAATGATCTATTTTTTCCCCAAAATATGTAAAGCAGAACATGCTGTTGTATACCCTAATTTGTTCTCTAAAATTTGATGTTGCAGGGTCAGTATAATCCAAGAGACTTTTTAATGGTGGTGGGGGCTCGCGGAATTTAGAGAGCATTACTTTACCATCTTGGCAGCACTGTGAGAATGATGGATTTCTAGCTCTTTTAGCTTTATTACTTCTCTCGTTATACCACATAATTGCATCACAGTTAGGGCATTTATGCGATGGAGGGCGAAAATCAATGTAAGTGACAGGAACGGCTGGTAAAATAAGACTTGTTAGTGGTAAATAAATACATTTTTTCTTGACACTTATTTATTCTTTCTTTGAGCATCACCGATATAGTAACATGGGAAAATGAACACATTTCTTCTTGACACTTATTTATTCAGTCTTTCTAACATGCGAAAAAAATACCTTTGGACGTGAACGCCGCTTTTTAATTTTTTTTGGCGTATCGTCTTTGTACTGGTTCTAAAATAATATCGGGCCTGGTTATGCGGTTACTGGAAGTATAGGCTCCTGTATTTAGTTGCCTGGTTATTCGGTAATTGGAAGTAGAGGGTCCTGCGTTTTGTTCAGGATTTAGTTGTCTATCTCTTGGTAGTGATGATGTACCTAAGGAAACATATTAAGTTTTTAATAAATTCGTGTGAGTTTTTTTGCAATTCAAAAAGATGTACACGTGCTTACTTGGTCCTGTAGTCGCATTTTGTGTTAGTTTCAGACCACAATAAAAATGGAGATTCCCATCTTCACCAATAGTTGTTTCTGAATGTATCCTTATAGAATTGTGAAGTATGCTAGAGAAAGATGGAAGTCGAGCACGTTTGTTACTTCAACCTGCAATATTAATAAATCCCTTAATGTAGTTACACAAACCATTTAGATACACTGTAAATTAGTCAATTTAAATAAACTTTTATCCATAATTAGAACAAAATTGTATTAGTGTTATCCTGGTTATGAAGCACAAACATGAAATCAAAATTTGAAAAGATATATAATGAATATGTAAAAAAATTTACCTGTTGGAATTTCCTTATTTAACTACTACATTTATTCATGTAATAAATGGTAAATTATCAAATAGATGACCTTTTACTATGCTATCTTGCCAGATGTTACTTTGTATTGACAATCCAGTTTTTTTATTAACTACAATCCTATGGCCACTTTGTTTATTGCTTGAGTGTATATCTGAAAGAATGTTGAACTTTGCGGTGAAGAGGTTGGTGGCCATAACTGAGAAACCACTACGGAAGAGGTGTTTCAAGAAATGGCCTTGATGGATGAATGAATGAGATTCATCTAATTGAATACTTGTTTGTTTCTTTAAGTTTCAGCCAACACCCCTGTTCATTAATTTAAAAGCCATCGTGTATGGTTGTTCTTTTGCGGTAGAGAAACAACATGGTTGAGTTTCACTTTCTAACACTCAACTGTTTTTTAACAGGCTGAATATGGAGGATGCATATTTGTTGCCCCTTGTTTCGTATTCAGTTATGGCTTTATTTTCGGTAAAATTTAAGGTTAAAACTAAGCATTAAGCAATGGTTAGTTGTTATGCATTTAGGCCAAAAAGTGACATGTTAAAAATATTGAAACCCTACACCATTTAGCACTGAATTTGTAAGTTTTCACTATGGGATCCACAACATAAATTATAGAACAAAACAGAAATTTTATTCATAACAGTAAAACGTGTAATCAAGTCTGCGTATTCTGAAGACCATGTAGACATTCAACTATGTTTACAAACATATGTCACTTGGTACACTTTCTAACTATAAGTACATTGTTTTGAAATTGTATATTTACTATTTCTTCCTTGGATGCATATGCAGGATATCATTAGTGCTGGATGCTTCATTCAGTGTCTTTTAAGCTGATAACAGGTTTTAACCTTATCTTCTTCTTCATCCGCTTTCCTTTGTAAGATACACATGCAACCTGCAAGAAGTAAAGTACATAGGAAAGAAATTTTGTCTACATAAAGAGTTAGTTATAATATGTTAAAAAAACCAATTCCAAATTTTCAAACAAACACTAAAGATGATGCAATCATCATAAGAAACCATCAAAAGTTCACACAGTGTACACCAAATATGGTGTAATAATCCCAAACAAAGTTAATACATAAATAACCCAAACAATTGTATATGTGGGGAAAAGTCTACCACATTTATTTTTCGCTTAAAAGAAATCACAAAGTGTTCATAGACCGATAAAGTCTAAACTAAAATGATCTTGCCAATCAACAAGGACAAATCTTGCAAATCAACAGGGATACCGCTTCCAAGCCTGGGGCGTGTGTTGCTTATTCAGATTGGGTATCTCGGTCAACGTACCTACACAGGACAGTAAAAACTTTCAGGCATCAACATTTGAAATACCCTCAAGTTAGAAGTGTATTTTTGATTGAGTTTTAACCTTCTCCTTCTTTTATGGCTTCCAAGCTCGTCATCATCATCCATTGGTTCCTGACTCCCAAGAGTTACATCGGTGTCCGAATCTTCAACAGTGCTAAAATAAAACAATCAAAAGCGACAGGTTAGTGGCCAATGTTGAGCAATAGGACGTAAGTATATTAATGTCGAAGTGTACACAGGCACCCTCTCTAAGCTCCTGTATGTGATCCTTAACCTTTTCCTTTTCTTATGGCTTCCAGACTCACCATCATCATCTTCTGCTCCCAAACTCCCATCACTTACTTCGGCGTCTGAATCTTCTATATCAATGCTACAATAAAACAGGCATAAGCGACATGTTAGCAGGCCAAAGTTGAGCAATTGGACCTAAATATATTAACGTGGAAGTGTACGCAGGGACCCACTCTAACTTGTTGTACCTTTTGTCCTCTGAAGGTTTTGATGGAGTCAAGAGTAATGGAGCTTTAGACAATGTTTTCAGTTCCGGCTTTCCATCATCGGTAGTTTCAATAAGACTTCTAGAACCTGCACTTTCATCAACTACATTTGGTTCTTCCACTGCATCTGGTGCACAAATAGTCCAGCAGGTGAAGCTCTCATAGTTACCATGCTCGTAATATGTGTGTGATTTTAACTCCAAAGTGTGGGAGGTGCCTATGATATCTAGAAGGGGTTGTGGTAAAGCCGGTAGGTCATCCGCATCCTGTACATGAAGGTAAGTGAGCAAAACATTTATGAACTGACTCAAGTATGTAAATATACCTGATCCTCTCCTGCCAAAAGTGACTCCGCTAAATGTTTAACCAATTGTGTTGCAATCTCATCCAACATGACTACCATGGCGTTTGCTGTGTCATCAGAAACATTTAACTCAAGCCGGTATCTGCCAAGGCAATGTTTGACATGGAAGGTTAGCGTTTGTTTCCATGATATTGTAACCCATATGCAATAGAATATACTTAAAAGAACATAACACCTCACAACAGGATACTCTGCAAGCTTGTTGCATGCATCACACCAGGATTTTGCCTCCTCTTCTTGTAGCTCCCTTCTTGCACTTTTCACTGGCACATGACGGGTAGTTCCAGCCTTTCCTTGTGTTGATATCATCAATTGTGACTTGACAGATGAATGTCACAGACTGTGGGAAAAAAAGGAGGCAATGGTTAGGCGTGGAAGAGAATAACAGGATAAATTGTTTGGAGAAAATGGTAGATACATCATTCTTTCTGTTGCGGCCCCAGAGCAACAGGTTCTCCAGTGTCCCGGGCCTCGGTGCAGAGTAATCAGCCTGCAAGCCAACTTTGACAACCTCTATTTCACCGTCATTCAAATGAATGTACATGTTAAGTGGGTTACAAAAGGTATGTACAGTATATCAAAAATGTATTACCTAGCTTGTGATGTAAACTCCTTCAACACAGGGATTTCTACGTCGTCGAGTATCATAGTAGATAAACTGCTTGATAGATAAAGCCTATCTGCAAAGTAAAGGATAGTAAACTATAAGTTTTTTCATGCTTTAAAATAACTAAAAAAGTTAATGTTCGCGGGTTCTCACTGTTGTAAAGTTTAGTGTTAACCAAAGTTATAATCACAGCATGAGGGCCAGTACTCTTTGTTTTTTTCTCAATCAACACATCACCTAAGTTTCCCCACATTGTTACCCTAACTGTTTGGCCCCTGTTTTATGGAAAAAGGAATTAATAGTGAGGTAGTCATTATTGATATACTTTATAAAACCCATAAGTATAATGACAACGGCAATAACCTTTGATTACTCTGGTGGAAATCTAGCGTTCTTGAACCTGTCCTTTATTGAGTAATCCTGCCCACATTTGTGATATACCCAACAACGTCTGCAAGGTACTTATTTACTTATGATCATAGCTATTATCTAAGATGGTACACTAAATATTGCAAAGATAGCACATTACCAATCAAATACTTATTGTTTGTAACTTCCAGGTCATCAAAATCAATAAGCTCAAAAGGATGCCCGACAAAACCATCTGGATTGGCTAAAGATCTTCGAACGGTAGTGCCATCGTGGAATTCAATCATGTAACGACTCTCTTTCATAATCCGGTACTCTTCTGTGTTGTGCACAACAGCAAAGTCATTAATGGTGTATATTAGGCCCTCTTTCAACCTATCAACAAAATTGTGTGATGTCTTGGACTTTGCGGTACAATGCATGAGATTACCCTGCAACAAAAAGGTACATTAGCTTATTTTCACTATACAGCAAGCTATTTTAGAAATGAATGTTCACATTTACAACAATTAACTTTCATCAGACCTTTCCATCAGATATCAGGAAATCGGTGCTAACGTATCGGCCAGTAGTAGAATTGACATCCCACTTTCGATACAAATCATGGCGACAATGGGCCCCGAAACATTCAAATCCAACTAATTCAAGAAAACTTGGGCTTTGGGTTGTATGATTGCCTTAGACATGCTATTTTTGGGCTATATGATTGCCTTAGACATGCTATCTTAGCTTTACTAATGCGTGTGTAATTGATGAGGGAGAAGAGAATATGTAGAATTGTAACAGCAGACAAGACATGGTATTTATAGTCTGGGAAGCCTTTGGATTGTAAGCTAATGATTTGTATTCCCAGAAACAACAATTATTGAGCTTATTGAGCTATAATTGCAGGCTGTATATTAGACAATTGAAACTGCCAATAAGACCCACAATGATGAGTCTGCATTAAGGCTGCCTGTATTGTTTTACATTCAAGAATTAATGCTGAATTGAAGTCTACACAATGAAAGTTGCATTGAAGGTTGATTGTTATGAAGGCTCAATGTTTTACATTCCCTGTAACTGAAGGAAAAACGCAACCTGTTCATCTTGTTTGCATTGAATTCCGAGCATTAGCTAGCTTGTACTGTACACAGTCTTGAAGCCTCAACATTAGTAAGGGGACTCAATCTTATATTATGATAGATAGATGTATTTTACTTTAACAACATTGTTTATTTTTTGAGTTTTTAATATTTTTTAGTAAATATATATGTTTGACCGTTTTTGCTTTTTATGTAACAAGAGTGTGGGGGCGTAACTAGTAAGAGTGGGTTGTAGATCATAAAAGCTAAATCATTTAAGTTAGAGAGCACGGTGGAATAAGTTTTTGGTCCGTCATCCGCCAATAACGCACGAATGGCGCCGCCGTTCTGCACTGTCAGCGACGCCGTTCATCCTACCAACTTAAAGCCATTCGTTTTTTTAGTGAGTGAGGTATTTTGTGGGAATTACAATCCTACATGCACCAATAAGTGTTATTGTTCTTTTTTTTGTTGAAATTGTTGTTTTAGTTATTGGCGAGGTGATCAAGTGACACACGAATAACGTGTTATTCGTTCGAGCTGCTAGCTCTCTTATAGCTTTTATTCTTTGATATATTTGATAAAGTAGTTGAAGTTGGAGAATCAAATGTTCAAACGAAAATATTGCGTGTTATATTGTTTCAAGGGCAAGAACCCAATTCTAGGGAATTGCATATATACATCCTTACAAAGCTCAATAATTACATATATATCCAACCAAAAACCATAATTGCATATATATCCTCTCAAAGCTTTAAAAGTATCATATATATCCAAATAATTAAATTATATATAAATAATACTCATTTTATTATAAATTACCTATTATACCCTTCTTTTGTTGGTTGAGTTTGATGGGTATGATGTGTGTTCCCAGAACAGGGTAAAGATAATCAGTAATCAAAGGTACCGGATATTCACTTGAAATCATGTTATCACTTTCCAATAGAAACTATTCGACCCTATGCCTGGGTTGCATGAATATCTCTATGGGATAAGACCAAGTGATGTTCTTGTTTTAGGCACAAATCAAGAACGAATTGCTTTCAAGTGTTTATGACCAACAGCAGAATCGCATGCCTAGTAGGAGTCAGTGGTTATAACCTCTATTTCACCGTCATTCAAATCAAGAACGAATAGTAGGAGTCAGTGGTTATAACCAGCAGCAGAATCGCATGCCTAGTAGCACAATAAATTGTGCTAGCAGCAGAATCTATTGCTAATAGTTCAGCAGCAGTATCTGAGTACTAGCAGCAGTATCACCAATGCTAGCAGCAGAATTGTTTTGCATCAGCAGCAATGAGGCTAGCAGTAGAAACAATAAAGCTAGCAGCAGAATTGATACACTAGCAGCAGAAATGATCAGCAGCATCATGATAATACTAGCAGCAGTATTATCAAAGCTAGCAGCAGGAATGATAATGCTAGCAGTAGGAATGATAATGCTAGCAGCAGGAATGAACTGCATCAGTAGCATTATCATTTACATCATCAACTGAACTACAAACCACTTAATTGAGTCAGGGTGTTCAGGGACCTAATGGGTGTACACTCCGTACCTCCAAACCCATTACCAGGTGTGAACTCATCCCTCAAGTGCACTAAATTTTCCAACAATCCTCCCCAAATTTAGTTCACTTCCTTTTGCATGAAAAATAAAACGCAAAACAAAATATATGCATAAATGAAAATATCTTGAAGATTGAATTCTCATCTTAGTACATTACACGTTCAAATATTCGAGAATCAGGGTGTTCCAAGAATTGAACCCTTCAACCCATTTGAATACCTGAAGATAAAATACACATACATTTTCAAACACTTAAATACTCCTGACACTATACAAGCCATGTGTCCATATCCAATTCATAAATGTTGTAAAAGCTAAAAGTCCAAAGCTTCCTGAAGCGGCAAAACTTCAACATTTACATAGGTGTTTCATCTTTATTCATGCTCCTGCTAAGCACTTTTTCAAAGAAAATTAACCATTGAGAAGTAAAGACTTCATCCTCCTTTTCAGCAGGTTCTGAGCACAACCTTGGGATGTAAATAAAACATGTGCTCCAGTCAACTAAATGTTCAGCTTTCCACATTGAACTCAGCTCCAAAGTTTCCTCAGGAGGGAGTTGGGTGTCTTTGCATTCAGTGACTAAGTTGGACTTAAACCCATCCCTTTAGCAGACTTTAAAACCAAGTCTCTAGCCAAACCCTTCGTCAAGTGATCAGCTAAGTTATGTTGAGATCTAACAAACTCTGTAGATACCACCCCATTCATGATAAGCTCACGAATCATGCTATGCCTGACACCTAAGTGTCTAGACTTCCCATTGTACATTTGGCTATAAGCCTTTGCCAATGTAGCAGCATTATCACAACGGATAGAAATAGGTGCTATAGGTTTAGGCCACAATGGAATCTCAAGAAGCAAGTTTTTCAACCATTCAGCTTCTTTACCAGCAGCAGCTAAGGCCACAAATTCAGATTCCATGGTTGAACTGGTAATGCAAGTTTGCTTCTTGGATGCCCAAGAAATTGCACCTCTACCAAGTAGGAATACCCAGCCACTAGTAGACGAATTGTCCTCAGTGTTACTGATCCAACTTGCATCTGTGTATCCTTCTAATACTGAAGGATAACCAGTATATGAGAGACTATAATCCATAGTTCTCTTCAAATACTTCAGTACCTCTGAATTGCTTGCCAATGATGAGCACTAGGATTACTAGTATATCTGCTCAGTTTACCCACAACAAATGCAATATCAGGCCTTGTACAAGTCATGGCATACATTAAGCAGCCAATCACCCTAGAATACTCAAGTTGAGATACAGCCTTACCAGTATTAGGCATGAGCTTCTCACTTGTATCCATAGGAGTACTCACTGGAGTACAATCAAAGTAATTAAATTTCCTCAACACCTTCTCAATGTAATGAGACTGAGAGATAGAAATTTTGTTACTTTCATGTTTAATCCTTATACCAAGGATAACATCAGCCTCCCCCATATCCTTCATGGAGAACCTTGATGACAAAAATTCCTTTGTTAGGTCCACTTGACTTTGGTCAGTGCCAAAGATCAACATGTCATCAACATATAGACAAATGATGACTCCTTTACCAGACTCATCAAATTTACTATATACACATTTGTCAGACTGGTTAAGTGAATAACCACTAGACAAAACCACTTCATCAAATTTTTGATGCCATTGCTTAGGTGCCTGCTTCAGTCCATATAAGGACTTAATCAGTTTGCACACCTTGGTTTCATTGCTAGGCATGATGAAGCCTTGAGGTTGGTTCATGTAAACCTCCTCATCCAATTCACCATTCAAGAATGTTGTCTTCACATCCATCTGATGTATAATCAGATTGTGAATAGATGCCAAGGCAATCAGCAATCTTATGGTACTGATACGAGCCACAGGGGCATAAGTATCAAAATAGTCTATTCCTGACTTTTGTTTAAAGCCTTGAATGACTAGTCTAGCCTTGAACTTTTCAACAGTTCCATCTACCTTTATTTTCTTTTTGAAAATCCATTTGCAGCCTAAAGGTTTGCAACCAGGTGGTAGATCAGTCAACACCCAAGTGTTGTTGCCCATGATGGAGTCCATTTCATCATTTACTGCTTCTTTCCAGAAAGCAACATCCTGGGACTTCATTGCTTCATCAAATGTTTTGGGATCATCCTCAACATTAAAGCAACAGGAGTGTTGGTTAGAGACCTCATCCCTTGTTCCTTCAATCAAGTATAATTGAAATTCAGGTCCAAATGATTTTGGAGTCCTTACCCTAGTGCTCCTTCTGAGCTCAGGTTCAGGTTGTTGTTCCACAACCTCATCAGGAACCTCATCAGAGATTTCTGACACACCAACATCATTAGTTCCATTAGGAATCCTCTGGCTTGGTCTAGGGACTGATGAGTATCTATTCTCATCAAAGATTGCATCCCTTGATTCAATTATTGAGTTAATTGAAACAGATTCATTAGGTTCAATAACATAGAACCTATATGCCTTGGAATGCTCAGCATATCCAACAAAGATGCATTCAATGCCTCTTTCACCCAAAGTTTTTAGCTTTGGATCAGGGAGTTTTACAACTGCCCTACAACCCCAAATCCTAAGATAATTTAGGTTGGGTTTCTTTTTAGTCCAGAGTTCATAAGGGGTTGCCTTGTTCATTTTTTTGGGAACCCTATTTAATAAATAGCAAGCTGTTAACATAGCTTCACCCTAGAACCCTTGACTCAGCCCTGAATAGGACAACATGGAATTAACCATCTCCTTCAGCACTCGGTTTTTCCTTTCAGAAATTCCATTTTGCTGAGGAGTATAAGGGGCAGTCGTTTCATGGATTATACCAACAGACTGGAAATATAGAGTATCCATGTACTCACCTCCCCTATCAGTCCTTAATCTCTTGATCAGGGACTCTTGTTGCAATTCAACCTCAGTTTTAAATACTTTAAATTTATCTAATGCCTCATCCTTAGTATGCAATAAATAAACATAACAATACCTAGAAGCATCATCAATAAAAGTCACAAAGTATTTCTTATTCCCCAAAGAGGGAGTAGCATGCAAATCACACAAGTCACTATGAATCAGTTCCAATATCACAGTTTCACGTTTTACACTTTGAAATGGTTTCTTAGTTATCTTGTTCATCATACAAGTTTTACACTTTTCAGTGTCCATGTCAAATGCTGGGATTAACCCACCCTTAGACATATCTTGCATCCTTTTAAAGTGAACATGGCCAAGTCTAGCATGCCAAAGGGTTGAATCATTTAATCTAGATGATGACATAAAAGCAGAATCAACCATATCATGAACAATATTAAGTCTAAACATTTGATTACATAAATAACCAAAACCAATGAATACACCATGTTTAGATAAAACATACTTATCAGATTCAATTACTTGTTTATAACCACAATTATTCAAAACACTACTAGAAACCAAGTTTTTCCTAATATTAGGAACATGTAAAACATTAAACAAAGAAACAATCTTTCCAGAACTGAACTTCAAATCCACACATCCTTTTCCATGCACCAGGGCTGTTGACTCATTTCCCATATGAAGAATAGAACCATCATTCATTGACTCGTAGGTCTTGAACCAGCTTCTATCTTTACACACATGAATTGTTGCTCCAGAGTCAACCCACCACGCAACATCATCATCCTGCACAAAGTACACATCAGAGATATACGTAACATAATAAATCTTAAAAGACTTATTAAATATATTCTGACCTTTTAGGGAATTGGAATTACCATTCCCAGAACCACTTGTGCCTGATCCATTGGCTTTATTTCCAATCTTAACACCTTTACAATCCTTCCTAAAGTGACCAGTTTTACCACACTTCCAACAAGTAGCTTTAGACTTCTTGTTAGGATCAGTTTTGGTGTTATCCTGATGCTTACGTTTGCCCTTGTTGTCATTGTTCCTGGAGGAGTTGTTATGCTCTACCAAATTGACAACTGATGGACCAGCAGCATTGCTGCTCTTTGGCTTGTCACTTTCATGCGCCTTGAGTGATTCCTCAATGAGCAAATGACTGCCCAACTCAACAAGAGTTAACTCCTCCTTCTTATGCTTTAGCATATGCTTGAAATCTTTCCAAGAAGGAGGTAGTTTATCGATGATACAAGAGACTGAAATAGCCTCATCCATGTTCATCTTGTGTTGTGTGAAACGACCAAGTATACTAAGAAGTTCATTGTATTGTTCCATGACAGGTCTAGAATCGACCATTTTGTAATTGTTAAAATTACTTACAAGGAACTTCTTACTTGATGCATCCTCAGCCATATATTTGGCTTCCAGAGAATCCCACAATTCTTGAGAAGATTCAACATTTTGATACAGATCAAATAGAGAATCAGACATACCATTGAGAATTAATCCTCTGCACACAGTCATCATTCTCCCATTTGCTTCTGTTCCACATCTGTTCCATAGTAGCATCATCCCCATGATCTTCAGGAATATGTGTAGTCAAAACATAGACCACATTCATGCTTGACAACAAGAAGTGCATCTTCTTTTGCCATCTTCTGAAATCAACACCTTCAAACTTCTCCAGTTTGGAAAAGTTAGCAGCCATATGCCTCATAGCAACAGCCATTGATTATCACAGGAATAGTTTCTATTGATAGTTGGTGTGTTTAGTGTAGTGTTCCCAGAATCAGGGTAAAGATAATCAATGAACAAGGTACCGGATATTCACTTGAAATCGTGTAATCACTTTCCAATAGAAACTATTCGACCCTATGCCTAGGTTACACGAATATCTCTATGGGATAAGACCAAGTGATGTTCTTGTTTTAGGCACAAATCAAGAACCAAATCGTATTCAAGTGTTTAGGGTTTGTGTTCTGTATCTCCATGTAGTTATGATACGACCTCTATTTATAATAGAGTTTACTCAAACCCTAGCCCATGGAATTATGTATAATTAACGGCCCATTAATTATACTATAATAGTTTCCATAATAGTAGGAGTCAGTGGTTATAACCAGCAGCAGAATCGCATGCCTAGCAGCACAATAAATTGTGCTAGCAGCAGAATCTATTGCTAATAGTTCAGCAGCAGTATCTGAGTACTAGCAGCAGTATCACCAATGCTAGCAGCAGAATTGTTTTGCATCAGCAGCAATGAGGCTAGCAGCAGAAACAATAAAGCTAGTAGCAGAATTGATACACTAGCAGCAGAAATGATCAGCAGCATCATGATAATACTAGCAGCAGTATTATCAAAGCTAGCAGTAGGAATGATAATGCTAGCAGCAGGAATGAACTGCATCAGTAACATTATCATTTACATCATCAACTGAACTACAAACCACTTAATTGAGTCAGGGTGTTCAGGGACCTAATGGGTGTACACTCCGTACCTCCAAACCCATTACCAGGTGTGAACTCATCCCTCAAGTGCACTAAATTTTCCAACAACACATACATTGTAATAACTGTTTTTCTTCAAGTACCTGTATCCACCGGCATATGAGTATGGCAGAGATGGAAACACGTTTCCATAATTGTTTAATGGTGGTGAATCCGGCTTCAAACTTTCTTGAATGGCTTTAGCAAGTTGTTCATCGTCCTCTATGTTATCGTCATCATCATCATTATCATCTAATAGAATCAGTACACAAAACCGAATCCGATTCCCAAAATTCATTATTCATTCTTAAATGATTGAAACACTAATGCATTTATATTCACCAATAAATTTTTTCCTTTACGTGACCTCTGACTTAAAGTCCAGTATGATGTTCATCCTTTTGGAAAGCCCCTTTCCTGTTATAGGCACACATTAAGGCCATCACCTTTTTTAATGCTTCTCGATCTGCTTCTCTGAAAATGCGTACAAAAATTAAGTTCTCAGTAGCAGAAACATAGTCTATTTTCCATGTAAAGTAAATGATGCAGCCTAAATAACCTACTGACACAACCACTAAACATTAGAGAAGACATGAAACTATAAATAGATATTTGTAATTGTTGAATTCTTATAAATACTGAGAATCTAGTATATGGTATAGTGAAAACCGATATTGATTATCACATTTAAATTATGAACAAAGAATAATGTGACTAATCATTCCAGAAAGTAATCAAATATAATAATAACTGAACCTCAAATGTTTAGCAGACATTCTTTAACATGTTTCAACCGAATGTCGTACGCGTGCCATTTAAACTCACCCCCCCCCCCCCCCCCTCTTTCTACTAATCACTTTAAAGTTATTATAAGTACCAACTATCAACCATCTTCATTAACCATCAATCAACAGCCAATCTTTTAGACCAGGGACGGAGCCACATATGACCGAGCTTTCAATCAAATCTTTTACATACCAACAACCTGATTGTAGTATTGTACATAAACATTTTAATTAAGCATAAATTTTTACCCTAGCTTCAAATCCGATGTTTTCTAAAATTACTCAAACTTAAAAACTCATCTAAATTCACATCAGTAGGCAATTCATCAAACTCAATACCATAAAAATCAAAAACCAAAATCGAAGTTAAAATTTTTACCTTATGTTAAAAATCTAATCTTTAAGCATAACCCATATCCACAATCATCCAAAACACAAAACCAAGCAAAGAATTCGAATGTTGGAAAACAAAGTGGAATAGATGATTCGAGGAAAGGGAATTCGAATATAGATTGTTGTGTCTTTACTTACTTATGGTGACACATGTGAATTAGAGGGGGTTTTTTCTTTTACGCCATCTATGTGGAAGAAAGATTAAGGAGCGTGTTTTCATAATATGTTACAGTTTAGTCCTAAAGTATCAACTAATAAATATGGAGTACATATGTATTTTTGACTTTTTGATACATGAATAAGAAAAAATGAATTTATATCCTTTTTTATGACATATTTGGAAATATTTAATCTTTTAAAATTTAAAATCTATTTTTAGAAAAATAATAATCCTCTTTAAATATTACTCAATAAGGAATGATTTGACTTTTTTAAAATGCAAAAGTCCACACTTAGGGTTTTGTTTTATTATATAAAAGATTTAAAGTTATGAGAGGATATATATGTAATTATTGTTTTAGGTTGGATATATATGCAATTATTGAGCTTTGTAAGGATATATATGCAATTCCCCCACATTAATTATTTCAAAAATCTTTCATACTCTTTAAAAGCTACTTCAAAAGTTCAAATAGTTTGTACGAGTTTTATATTCCACAAGCTCGTATGAATTTTAGTTGTCAAACAAAAATTATACTAAAGCTAGTTTATTTTAAAACATCAAGCTCTTATAAGGTCTTAAGAGCCCTCCACCAAACATTTAATTCTCTGCTTACTTAAATAAAAACTCTTTTATAAATTGAATAAAAAGTGTTGTAGTGGTCAATCCCGCGCGACTCGGCCTGTATTGATAGGTGCTTAAAAGTGACACGTCTCAACGTGAGATCGTTTTTGACTCGTTACAAAGCCTGCACATCTCGCCACCGTTGATATACAGTAAATATGTTTCTAAGAATGTTAACTGTTTTCCAGGAAGGAATATCTTGAAGCATTTGTGCAGAAGGAGTATGCTGGTGCTGCGTTCTGTTGATGCTGCGGCTTGAGTATTAATAAAAATAACTAGTAAGAAACCGCAGTATTTGTTGGAACTATGATAAGGTGGAGTAGCTAATTACTGCTTGCTGCTGATGTATCTCAATCTTAAATATACTTGCGTGTTACATAACAGTTATATACCAAAATTTTATGTATATGGTCAGTTTGGTCTATACACTTATGCTATCAGAACCGTAATGCCATTTTGAAATGGATTGGCCCAAAATTTAAATGTTTAGGTCTCTCTACCATTGAATGTCTCATGGGTCGGTAAATTAAGCATCTCAAATTACATAGTTTAGTTCAACTGTCTTGTGGTGGATGTATCCTGTTTGTGTCTGCGGTATTAGAGTCGCATGGTGATGGCTAGTGTACCCTTGGCATGCAACATGAAGGCCAATACGCCTTCCCACGAGTTTCTGATCACTTTGACCAGATAGGTTTACAGGAGTAGTTCTACATTTTAGAGTCTGCACATGGAGCAGAAGACTACTTGTGTAAAAATGGTAGTATGCGAAGTATTTTGTTTCCGCTTCACTAGGAATATATGACATTTAAGAGTTCACACAGGGGTAGGTTTCAGAAATATTAACCTCAGTCATTGTCCAAATTGCTGAAATACTACACGAGAGCGCTACATATTAAAGGAAGTTAGCTTTAAAACAAGATTTGTATTTTACTGAATGATAATCAACCTCAATTGGTTTCTGAAAAATAAAAATAATGTGGCAACACAACAAACACAGGTTATTTATCTTAGGATTCATATGGATGTGTAAATAAAATGATTTTATCACACTTGACTAAAAGCTGGCAGAAAATATAGCATTTTGAAAAGTTGCGTGCTCCATATTGTTGTATTTGAAAAGCGATGAGTTACACAAATCCCATTCTATATAAAACTGATTCTTTTAATAAGCGAGACTAAACTTGATATACTATCTTACCCAAAGTCTGAAAGCCTGAAACTTGCCTAGTGCCAAAACAAGGTTTAAGTCAAACCTCTTTAGCAGTAAATTTAAGGCAAGGTATGTATCCTATATTTGGAAAGTAAAAAACTGGTTACCAGTGAAGAGTAGTTTTTCATATTGATCATTGTTGGTGTTTAATCTAATTTGGATTTCATTTGTTTGGAGATCCTAAGTATTGTAAACCCAATGTTGTATAGTCAGGTTGAAGCGTTTTCATTCTTGCACACATTTGACCATTCAATTACACTTTAGACATATTTTGTTTTGGTTTTAAATGGCATTCACAATGGTCTTGACCATTCAATTACCTCTAAAAGCTAGTTTTGTAGCTTTATCGACTGACCCTATATGGTTTTTTTCTTTTCTTCATAACTATAAGTCAATGGTATAGTTAGAGCTTGTCATCAATGATCAACATGAGGTTGGTCTTATTGATTAAATGATAGCATTTTGTGGGTTGAAGAAGAAATTGTTGCCATATCTTATATTCCTTCCTAGGATATTATGAGAAAATATACTAAATAAAGTTTTGTAGAGAAGTACAGATCATTATTTAGAAATGTAAAGCAACAAACGATATATGCATTTATCTGAATCAGATCTAATCCGTAGGAGCCACACAAGGCACGACAAGCACGTCTTGTGAAACATGAGAAAAACTAACCATCAATTGCAGTTTTGCTACTTGTTATCCAAATGTTACACAATCGAACAAAAACTATTCACATCATTTACAATCTTCAGACTCAAGAGATCTTGTCATCTTTTTCCGTGGGCGTATCAACTTGAGTAACATTTCCACCCTATAAAATGAAAAGCAACATCAGCAAAGAAACACAGGATGAATGGAGAAGTAAATCAATTCAAATCAAACAATATAACAATTTCCGTAGATGTTTCCATCTAAATTTTGAAACAAAACTGGTAAGTAAACGAAGAAATGGACCGAAAATTATAAGATGACTAGTCGAAAGCTTTGATTTTAGGAGACAAAAAACATGATAAGGCTGGAGACATGACCGTTCTGATATATAATTCATGAATTCATTAGACTTACGTGTCTTTCAAGTGAAGTTGATTTGTCGAGATCTGCCACTGGAACGCCTCTTGGTATCTGTATAGGAGGGTTAACTTCCTGTGAAGAAAGAAAGAAAATGAACATAGCGCAAACTTGGTCAACTATAATTCTCAGCAAGTCACTTGCATATATGATCAAGTAATATGAATAATGCTTAAACAAATAGTAAATATAACCTTGGTCCGTGCATACATAAAAGAAATTTCAATTGGTAATAAAACTAATATTACATCATAATCAGTGTACTTACTTGACTCCCAAGTGAAGAGAATCCTTCAAATCTGATTGGTAATGGAACGCCTCTTGGTGTCATTTTAGAAGGAGAGTTAACAACCTGTGACAAAAAATGCAGCATAGACGCATAAATGATGCTCTAATTAGCAACTTGTCAACTATATGCAGGTTTTAAAATATATTACTTGGGATAATTTTCTGGAAACCTGATGAGTTGGCGTTTTTAGTATGGAATGCAAGGCCTCAATTTTGTTTTGATCTCCTGCAAACTGATTAAGAATTTGTTGAGACGATCTTTGGGGTGCCGCTGATGATGGATTGATGGGTTGCGGATTACTTGAGGAGACATTACCCTGTAGAATATCAAAAATCTAAACTACATGACATATCACATATGAGATTTTAAAAACATTACTACCAAAGCGCGTAAGTAATCATGAAATACTATGTTCTTTTATTCTAAAAGGTGATCAGAAAAGGGCAATCTTAAAAATAGTAGGAAAATCAGTAAGTATCTTCCAAATTAATAATCAGATCATAATTTTATATATTCAGAGAATGTATACAGGATTATGCAAAAATTGTGACACACACACATGAAAAGATTATCACCAACCTTGGTGCACTAAGAATGCGTAAATCAATTTATAATTTAGTGTAAACTTTGTTCAGGACTCGATTAGTTGACAAACCTGATGAATAGTGTGTTGAGCCACATCGAGATATGGGGGATGATGGATTGCTGTTGATGTGTCAACCATCTGACTTTGTAGATTACTTAAGACGAAGTCGTTACACTAAAGAATATGAAAAAAAGCATATGAGATTTCAAGTCATTAAATCCACAAACATGTAACTAGGGGTGTTATCGGGTCGGGTTATCGGGTCTATCGGGTCGGGTTGAGTCGGGTTTGGATTTTTTAAAAACTCACCCGACACCCGACCCGATAAGGATTCGGGTTATCGGGTTCGGGTGGTAGTCGGGTCGGGTTATGTCGGGTCGGGTGATTCGGGTTATCGGGTGACCCGATAGTAATTTGCATATACTTGTTCTGTCAATAGTAATAAGTTATTACAATGATATGTACAAAGAAGTCTTTTAATACTTGTGGCTTTATACGCTAACTGCTACCAAAATAACTAAAATATCTAACAATAGAAATGAGCTAGCTTTACTAACCTGACTAATCTACATTGTGTGACACATATGCATACACTTATTCAATAGCATCCTCATCTTGTGTAAGTAAAAAAGTAGTGTTTGGATATCTTTTGAGTTTTGACTGTTCATAATGTTGTGATGGACTGATGGAGTGTTTGAATGTGTCTCATTGCAAGAGCTTCAGCTGGAGTTGGCAGTATGGTCGAATTTTATTGACAATATAAAAAAGTCTGCATGAACTAGTTTGATACATATAGCATTTGTCATGGCTAGATCGACTAACTAAAGCAAATTGCATTATTTAATTGTGTTAATGCATCATATATCATATTTTACAGCCTATTGTAGCAGACATATAAGATCTATAATTGAAGCCTCTTCTGATATTTTCCAAGCTGCTTTAAATTGTCGGGTCTTATCGGGTTGACCCGATAACCCGATAACAATTTTTATTTAACCCGAAACCCGACCCGATAACGCTATCGGGTTATCGGGTCGGGTCAATTTGACCCGATTAAATTTTTTGACCCGATTAGACCCGACCCGATTAGACCCGACCCGATCGGGTTCGGGTTCGGGTCGGGTTGACCCGATCCGACAGACACCCCTACATGTAACTATGAGTACAACTGAAACCATGTCAATTGCAAAATTATATTAAGTCAGATTCACATAATAGCTTTATAATGTGCATTCCTGGAAAGTAAAAGTGTGGACTCACTTGTCTCTCAAGTGCAGTGAATTCATCATGAAAATTTATCGATGGAGCGCCTCTTGGTATCTGATAGGATCCAGCACTTTTAGGCAAAGATTATAAGTGAAAGGGTTGATTTAATTAAGTTTAGTAGTTTCCTTTTATATGTATTAGCTTGTTGGCTAAGCTAAAGTATTATGGTAAGTATAGAGAGTCTATTATTTATAGGGCATTAGGGTTACAGGTTTAGGGTATGCAGAATTTGGAGTCATTAATAGACACTGGGAGGTCACCTACATCTCGAAAGTAGGCACTATCTTGTTCTTTATTTTCGTTCTTTTGATATTTAATAATAATCAGCCCTGGTTCGTATCAATTGGTATCAAAGCAGATTCGGGACCAATTTTTTTTCTTTCCATAGTACTGTTCATCGAGGTACTGTTCCAAAAAAAAAAAAAAAAAAAAAAAAAAAAAAAAAACTGTTGTAGTTATTTGTTTATTGGTCAGCGATGGTTAAAGCTGCTGATTTGGAGCTTGAATTCAACAAGTTTAAAGGAGAGACGAATGCACGTTTAACAACTTTGGAGAATGAATTGGCGGCTATGAGATTAGAGGCTAATCAACGTCATGAGCAGTCAACAAAGTTACAGGAAGAGATGATGAGGATGATGACTGAATTGATGAAGAAGGGTTCACATGAAGAAGTTGAATCAACTAAGGGCTTTCGTTCATATGAGGACAATTGGTTGGAGACACTTGAAACAAGTGCAGCAGGGGAAAAAAGGAAGTCAAGAGATGGTGCTAATTTTTTTGGACCAAAGAAAGTTGAGTTTGATATTCGCTCAGGTTTGAATGGAACTAATAACTATTGGATGAATGAGACCAGTAGAAACACGAATTCAGGGCCTGATGTTAATGATGAGTCGATACAACAACAGACAGTTACTGGAACAAATATTAGAGCGAATGATTACAGGTTTAAAAAATTAAAGATGCCAATTTTTGATGGCGAGGATGCTTATGGGTGGATCTATAGAATGGAGAGATTTTTTAAAATCCAAGGAGTTGAAGCTTCGGATCAGTTACAAGTTGCTGAATTATGTTTAGAAGGTGAAGCCTTATCATGGTATTGTTGGAGTGAGGGAAGGGCTCCGTTTAGGTCTTGGGAAGGGTTAAAAAGACGATTATTGGAACGTTTTCAACAATCTTATGAGGGGACACTCTGTGAACAATTTTTAGGCATCACTCAAGACGGCACTGCTAGGGATTATGTGGCTTTATTCGAGAGATTGGCATGTCAACTTGTTGGAATTTCGGAACCGGTTTTGCAGGGCACATTTATTAATGGACTCAAACCTGAGCTTCGTGCATCTGTTCGTGTGATACAACCAGAAGGGCTTAATCATGCCATGAAGCTGTCAATTTCTATTGATGAAAACAAGACTTTTTACAATGTCTTATGGGGAGGTGGGTCACACCGTCCAACAATAGAGCAAACCACTTCCAAGGGAGAGAACTTTAGAAGATTAACGGATTCGGAACTACAAGCCAAAAAAGCTAAAGGATTGTGTTATCGTTGTGATAAGAAATTCACCCCAGGTCACCGGTGCCCAAGTCAGACTTTACAAGTGATGTTGGTTGATGGAAGTGATGGAAGTGATGAGGAGGCTGCACCAGAACTTCAAGTCAAACAATGGGATCCCGGAACAAAGATCGATTAAGAGGAAATTTTAAAGCCACACCTTGAGGTCAAGGTGTGTGTTTTGGCGGGGAGTATTGATAGGATCCAGCACTTTTAGGCAAAGATTATAAGTGAAAGGGTTGATTTAATTAAGTTTAGTAGTTTCCTTTTATATGTATTAGCTTGTTGGCTAAGCTAAAGTATTATGGTAAGTATAGAGAGTCTATTATTTATAGGGCATTAGGGTTACAGGTTTAGGGTATGCAGAATTTGGAGTCATTAATAGACACTGGGAGGTCACCTACATCTCGAAAGTAGGCACTATCTTGTTCTTTATTTTCGTTCTTTTGATATTTAATAATAATCAGCCTGGTTCGTATCAGTATCCTCATAGAAGGATAGTCAACATCCTGTGACGAAAAAAAGCAACATTGGTCCATAAATGAAGCACTTATTGTCTACTTGTCAAGTTTATAACATACATTGTTTAAATAATTGAAATGAGATCAATTTCGACAACCTGGTGAGTAGGTATTCCTGGTATGGAGGGCAAGGTTCGGATAATGTTTTGACGTCTGTTTTCATTTTTTTTTTTTTGAACGGCGAATATGTCTGTTTTCAGATTGATTTTGAATTTGTCGAGGCAATGTTTGCAGGGCTGCCATTTGCTGATGTGAAGTTTGTGGAATACTTGGGAAAAAGTTGTTGCCCTATAAAATATACAAACATTAAGGCAGATGCCGCAGATTACATTACATATGCATCATAGGAACATAAAATTCACTGATAACTAAAAAATACTACGGAGTACTTTGTTTCCGTTATGTTACCACCAAAAAAGGTTGATCCTAAAAACCAACTCAAGACAATCTTAGTTATTCACTCCCAAGTAGGCAAATAAAAATTAATGTACATGCTGACGAAGTCAGAAACTATCAAGTATAATGCATAAATTGCCACACGCTTTGAAATTATCGGCAACCTTAGTCGAGCAACTATAGTAAAGAACAATATGTTGATAAGTTGATTATTTTTGACAAACCTGATCACCAATAATATTTTGAGCCGCATAGAGATATGAGGGATGATCAATTGCTGGTGATGAGTTACTGTACAAGGGAAATTCCTGATTGAAGGGCATCTGAGTTTGCCAATTATTTTCGTCGATGGGGTTACCCTAATGAAGCATATGACATGATATTTTAGACTCATAAAACGCATAACACATAACCATATATGAACAAAGCTGCAACTTTATTAATCATAAATCTCAGAAAGTCACATTTAAATAATCAAATTCTCTTAAACTCTTAATAAGTACTAATAGATTGTAAAAACGTCGAGTATTGGGGGTGATCGCGTTTGGATAAATGTTGACATACCTGATCAATAGTTTGTGGATCCAGATCGATATATTGGGGATGATCACCAGGGGACAAGGCCAATTGCTTATTCATGGGCATCTGGAGTTCAGGATTACTTGATACATAATTCGAGACATCATAGTGCTCACCCTTGTGTAAGAAATACAATATTTAGCACACATTTAGCCCAAAATTAAATCAGCAACATTTAACTAAGATGCATTAATTTCTGTAAGCGATCACCTGATGAGAGTATTCTGGACATTGGTTCTCTCCTTTTGAATGATGTAAGTCACATACCATTCCCCACCAATCGCTCAATAACCCGTCTAGTACTATAAGCAAATCTCAAGAAAATCATGATACTTTATGTGACAAGAAACCATCCAAATTAAGTATCAAGCCAATTCAATCAAACTGAAGATCATGCAATTGGATTTAATAATATATTCATTATTCAAGAAAACACAATGTGATTAGATATATACATTATCAAGATTCACAATTATATTGTTATATAAATTAGAAACTATAATAAACAAGAAATTAATAATGAATTTGTATGTACCAGGGGGCTCTTCTTCACTAACACGTGCTTCTCGAGCAAAAGTATTTGCTGCTGTATGAAACCCTTTCTTTTTCATGTAATCAAGAATGTATAAATCCAGTCTGCAAATTTAGACACATACAAAATCACACACTCACTGGATACAAATTGATTCGTAAATTACATAACATTAGCACAAGACAGATATATGATTATAACTCACAAATTTCGATGGGCAGGAGTGTTCTTATCCATTGATAGAAATGATCAAGAAACTGCATGCACGTACAAAAGAAAGAAATTAAAAAGAACGGTTTTTTTCCGATCAGAAGAAAAAGAAAGCATTTGGAGATTGAAGAGACGATACCCAAATGAAGATCGATCAACGTTTATCAATCGAGTGAAATTGCTTAAAGGATGGATGCAAATGATTTAGAGAATTTGAAGATGGATGCATGAATTTAGAACATCTTTATAAAAGGATTATAGAGATAGGCAAGGGTTTTAAAATAACAACTTTTGGAGGGAAATTAACTGTTTGCTTGAAAAATGCACTCAACTAATTCTGGTGCCGTTTACTTTCAACTTAATGTCTGTTTGGTAACAAAACTGGCTGGAAACAGGAAACTTTGGTGTTTCTTTTTAACTTATTGCAAAAGAGAATCCTTAATGTGGAAGGGGGCAAAATTTGATACTGTTTCTATTCAGGACGTCTTAATACGATTTTTTTCCCGAACTAGTGTAGGTGGAAAAAATAAATTCGAAAAATTTAGAAAACTTCGAAAAAATTTATAAAAATTCAAAAAAAATTTAAAAATTCGAAAAATTTATAAAAATTCGAAAAATTTATGAAAATTCGAAAAAATTTATAAAAATTTTAAAAAAATTCAAAAAATTTTAAAAATACAAAAAATTTATAAAAATTGAAAAAATTTATAAAAATTCAAAAAATTTATAAAAATTCGAAAAATTGATAAAAAATCAAAAAATTCGAAAATTTTATAAAAAATTTATAAAAATTCAAAAAATTTATAAAAATTCAAAAAATTTATAAAAATTCAAAAAAACTTATAAAAAATTTGAATTTATTAAATTTTTTTTCGAATTTTTATAATTTTTTTTGAATTTTTAAAAAATTATAAATTTTTATAAATTTTTTGAATTTTTTAAAAATTTTTATAATTTTTTATAAAATTTTCGAATTTTTTGAATTTTTATAATTTTTTTGAATTTTTAAAAAATTATAAATTTTTACAAATTTTTTGAATTTTAAAAAAATTATAAATTTTTATAAATTTTTTGAATTTTTTAAAAATTTTAATAAGTTTTTTCGAATTTTTATAATTTTTTATAAAATTTTCGAATTTTTTGAATTTTTAAAAATTTTTTGAATTTTTAAAAATTTTCGAATTTTTTTAAAATTTTTATAAATTTTTTCGAATTTTCATAAATTTTTCGAATTTTTATAAATTTTTTCCACCTACACTAGTTCGGGAAAAAACTCGTATTAAGATGGTCAATTAAGCATAAAAAAGAAACAACATATATCCACACAGGACCTAACTAGAAACAGTACACATATATCCACACAGGACCTAACTAGAAACAGGAAAAAAAAGAAACAGCCCCTTAATTCTTGTTACTATGACTTATAAATAATCAATGTATTGAACATTAGTGTAAAAGTTTTATAATATGATTAATTTGAGAATTAAGTAATTCTGACAAAGTAATTGTTAGTACTTAGTAGTAATAATTGAGTCAAGTTGAGAAAGTATCAGTTAACCAACGAGCTGGAGATTGAGTGAAAATAACGGCTCGGTCGAACTCAATTCGAGTTTCGAGCTATCTAATCTAGTCGAGTTTGGCATTGTTTCGCCTCGACTTCAATTAACCATGGTGATGTTGGTCTTTATAATGACTCAACGATTTGTCACCAATCATGAAGCTAGTCTCGCTGATCAACTACTGATGTTGAATAAGTTACGGTCACCACATATTATTTTTTGACAAATTATACAACATCTGTGCAACCAAAGTTTCTTAGAGTTGCAATAGATTTGTTATTCTTTTGAAAAATGACACAAAACATGTTCATTTATCCAAATTGGAAGTATAATAACAGGAGCAACACAAACTAGATACAACGAAGTGATTAGAAATCAAGCACATATTGTGGATCAAAAATGGGAAAAGCTAAACATCACATATTAGTTCAACGGATTGTCATAGTTAACACGGTCGTCCTCGGGTTTTAGGAGTCTCTAGACTAAACTCAAAATCATGCCTTGAAAAATGGATGTCAAGTAAAAAATGTTACCGTTTTATAAGATAAACTGCTTTCCTAAAAACATCATCCTTATTTAAGGCCAAATTGCATATAAAATGATAGTTTTCAACTGATATCATTTCTAATCGGGTAAACACCATAAAATAACAACCTACTTTCTCAAATTTTTCGAGTTGAAACACTTACTTTTTTATTAATGACAAATCCTATCAAACTTTCGAATATTGTTCTGACTTCAACCATATAACTAAAATAAACTTGCATCGTTAGTTCTTGATACTAACCACCGTTAGCAAATAACTTAAAATTTGGTTTTCGTCCGTTTTTACACGTTTTTGTCCATTTTTACACGTTTTTGTCCGTTTTTACACTTTCTCGTATGTTTTTACACGTTTTCGTCTGTTTTTGCAAGTTTTCGTCTGTTTTTACACGTTTTTAAACGTTTACGTCCGTTTTTACACGTTTTCGTCTGTTTTACACGTTTTCGTCTGTTTTTGCACATTTTCGTCTGTTTTTACACGTTTTCGTCCATTTTTACATGTTTTTAAATGTTTTCGTTTTTACACGTTTTTAAATGTTTTCGTCCGTTTTTACATGTTTTCCTCCGTTTCTACATGTCTTCATCCGTTTTTACACGTTTTCGTCTGTTTTTGCACGTTTTCGTTCGTTTTTAAACTGGAATGCAAGGAGGGTGACCGAGTCACCTTTTCCTCCAATTCACGCGCCACTTCCTTGGCCGAACAAAATAGTCACGCGCGAGGTTGATGTTTTGTTAGGATTTATTTTAAAGTGATGGTCATTTGTCTTTGTAATAGTTTAATTAATGTGTCGTTGTTTGAGTTAGTTAAGTTAATCAACGGGCTTGGGCTTAAGCTTGTTAGTTAAATGTTATAATCATGTAATTCTTGTAAAAGCCCATCTCAAGCCCAAGCCCACCCAAGTCTAGAAAACTATAAATACCCTTCACCCTCCTCACTTGAGGGTGTTGCTTCAAGGGTATTCTCATCTTGTATCTTATTCTTTCTCTCTTAATCTAATCTCTTGAAGTTACCATCCCATCTCCATCTTTCTTCTATTCTTCTATTATTCTCATATTGTGTTGTGTGATAAAGTAATATTAAGCTTTAACAAGTGGTATCAAGAGCAAAATCTTAAAGAACTAGGGTTTATAAGTTTTTTTTTGTCACGTTACTGTTCCAATAGGGGTGTTTACTCTCGTCACTGTTGCATTAGTTTAGTTGTTTTCAATTGTTAAGTTTCATTTGTTTCATCTATTTTGTTTCATTTGTTGTTTCACGTTACTGTTTTGTTCTGCCAACTTTCATCGTAGCTACAATATAGTCGAAGCAAAGTGATCGAACCAACTTCATCGAACGAACTCTATTATCGAACGACTTCTCTTGATCGAAGGAGCATATAGTCGAAGGAGGGTGTGATCGAAGGAGCATCTAGTCGAACAACTTAAGTGATCGAACGACCAACTTCATCGAAGCAACAAAGTGATCGAACGACCAACTTCATCGAAGCAACTTTCTATTGATCGAACGAGGATTTCATCGAACGAGCAACATTTCATCGAACGAGGATTTCATTGAACGAGCAACATTTCATCGAAGGAGGTTTCATCGAACCAACATTCATCGAAGGAGCAACTTCATCGAACAAGCAAGGTGATCGAAGGAGCATTCAATCGAAGGAGCAAAAGGGTAGTCGAGTTAGACTTACTCTTCCAATTTGATCGAACGAGTTCATTGATCGAACGACAACTTTGATCGAACGAACTCCATATTCGAACGAGCTTCTGTGATCGAAGGAACGAGTTAAGCTTGTCGAACGAGCACTTTGTCGAACGAGCACCTTGATCGAACGAGGTAATCGAACGAGTCATTTGATCGAACGACAAACTTTGTAGTCGAACCATCACCTTGATCGAACGAGTTTGTCGAACGAGCAATATAGTCGAACGAGAAGGATTGTCGAACGACCAGATTGTTAGTCGAACGAGTTAACATAGTCGAACCAAATCTTTGATCGAACCACAACTCTAATCGAACAAAGTGCCTAGTCGAACCAAAAAAGTTAGTCGAACCACAAAGCCTTGATCGAACGAGTACTCTAGTCGAAGCAAGTCTTTTTGATCGAACCAAAATTAGTCGAACTAGAAACCTGGTCGAGCAACTAGGTAGTCGAAGAAGAACCTTCATCTAGCAACTCTGTAGTCTTCTCGAGTTCGGTTTATTTGTGTTCTTCTCGTGTTTCTTCTTCAGTAAACTATTGAGTTTGTTGAAGTTGAACTGTGTTGGGTTTGTTTACTATAAACGTTTTGATAATAAGAAGAATAACAATTATAGTAACAAATCTTTTGAGGTTGCATGAACTTCATCAACTTTCTATTATATAATAAAGGGATTCACGTGTAGATTAACTTTTGACGTGCTTTTCATATGTTTAATATCACCATCATCTATTGGCGTGTTGCATTATATTAAAGATCTTGTGTACTTTAACTTTTGACGTGTGATACATTGAGCTTGCATGTGAAGTGAGTTTGCGTGTGTAGAGTATAACGTGTTGCATTGAGTTTTTGTTAATTTCGACTTTTGCGTGTGAGTTTGGTCTTTTGCGTGTAGAGTATAACTTTTGCGTGTGAAGTGAGTTTGCTATTAATGTGAGTTTATCATCTTGCATGTGATACAACTTAAAACAAACAAACAAACAAAACTCGTGATATTAAAGTTTGCTTTACGTGTGTAATACTAAGAATTAAATCAAACAAAACTCGTGAACCGTAACCAACCGTATCCTAGTTCTTTAACCGATCCATAACCATCTTTATCATACAACTTCATCAATGGCCGCTCACCAAAACAATATCACAACTGATTTGGCACATGCGTTTGCATTAATCACCAAAGCATTAAACATCCCACCACATAACAACAACCAATGGAACTCACCGTACACTGACAACATGCAGTCATATATAGGTCAAGAAGGACAAATGGTTGACGTTATCGGGAATCAGCAAAGAAATGCTACGGGTATTCAAATGGGGAATCAAATGCAATATGCTGAGCAGAATACGGGAAATCAAATGGATCAGTTTGTGAATCAGAATGGGGTCAATCATAATGAGAATTATTGCTTCATGACTTCTTCTGCAACCCAAAGGAGTGATATAGGTAGAGCTGGTAATGTCCAGGCAATGGATAGGGTAGAAAAGCTCCAGTACATGTTGATGCTAGCTAAAAAGGATGATTCGGGAATACCATTGACTGATGAGGAATACAATTTCATGGTTACAACTAGAATTAATGATAATTCTACAGAAGTCACTGGAATCTCCGACCCTATGCCTAATCAGCAAGAATCAACATCAAGCAGCGATTCTGACATTCCTCCTACTTATGATAAAGAACCACTCCATGAGACATCAATTTCAAGTAATGAGGTTAATCCGTTTGCTCAACAAAAGCCACATTCTGTGCCTCTCGAACCAACTTATGATACATATATGGACTCGCCAAATTTTAGCAATATTAATTTGGCATCTCCAGATATGAATCCTAACGAAGTTCAAGTTGCACAAAATGACGCTAATGATGAGGAAACCCGTGCTTTATTTGAATCATTACTGAATAATTGTCGTATTGAGATTGAAAAAGTGAAAAAGGTCAATAGCGATCTTAAGACCGCGAATGAGAAATTGACCGCTGAGCTTGAGAGATATAAGGTAAACGAAAAAGCTTTTGAATTTCACCACAAACGACTGTCAGAACTTGAAAATGGTTACAGTGATTCTGTTTCAAGGGAGAAACATTTGCAAATCAAATACGACACTCTTGATGTTAAACTGAACATGCAAATTAAATCCCTAAAAGCAGAAATTTCTGATTTAACCAACCAACTTTCTAAACAAAAATCAACTTGTTCTGATCTTGAAAAAGAGAAGAAAGAGTTGCATTCAAAGTTTTCAAAACGAGAAGATGAACTTCTTGATAAACAGGAAACTATTAAAAAGTTGGAAGAATTGCTTGTAAAAACGGGTCATTCAACTCAAACGATTAATATGTTAATTAACGACAAAAACCCGATTTTATATACAAGAAAGAAAATGGCTCTCGGTTGTGAAAACCCTTGTTATCTCAAGAAAGCTCAGCAAAAACAGAATGTGCTATTTAATGGTAATCTTATAAATGATGTGCATGATCCACCTGCTTGTTATGATTCGCATGAAACGATTGAGCTTACGAAAGAGAGTCGAAACAAAATGAGACAATTGAACAGAGAAATCAAACCAATTGATTATAATGAAGCTAACAAACTTGCTGGTGTTCATCTTGTTAAAAAGGAGTCACATTTGTTTTTCAAAAAACCAGTGGCTGCCTCAAAATTCAAAGTTGTTTCAAAACACCTTTCTAACATCGAACAAATGTACTCTACCGACACTTCCGCAAGTGAAGCTAGAATACTATTGGCCGATCTTAAAAGGAGAGTTGAAATGCTTCAAGATGTTGTGGCAACCAAAACAAATGCTAAAATCAACGATTGGTTCAAAAGTTTTGAAACTGAACAGAAAAAGATGTTCGAAACAGAGATTACTCCCATTGTATCTGGCATACATGCAAGAGCAATTCATGTTGAGAACGCAATTATCAAAGAAGTAACTGAATTTGTCAAGGACCAAACATCCTTGGTAATTGAAGCCAATGAAAACATTGAAAAAATCAAAGTTTTGGAAAAACAAAATGACGCACTCTCTGAAGAAGCTCTTTCAACTGATATCATGTCCATTATTTATCAAATGTATTCTGTTGAAGATGATGAAAGACTTCGAGCTGAGACTTCCGAAATTGTTTCAAAATATGAAAAGGCGCTTATTAAGATTGAAAAACAAAATGTAACATATTTTAAACAACTTGATCAGAAAAAAGAAGAATGCAAGTATGACAAATTGTCGTATGAGCGTTCTTACAAAAACATGCAAGAACAAATTGATCTTTTGAAGTCTCAGCTTGATACTCAAAAAGGAAAGGGTGAGGAAAATAAGTCTGCTAGACCAAAAATGTCCATTTCCACACCCTTGCCTAAGGAGAATGACAAAGGAAAAGGAAAAGTTGTTGTCGAAAACTCAAATGTGATAGCACCTGATCTTTATAGGATTAGTCCCACTACTGCGTCTGCTTCTACATCTCAAACATATAGTGCGATAGACAAAAGTGCAAAAGATAATCCGAAAGAGTCTAGGAATGCTACTACAAATTCAAAGGACAACAAGTTGAATCCTAATGTGTGTGCCCCCAGGAATAGCTCACCAAATGTGACCACAAATACTGTTAAAGAATCCGTTGGTTCAAACAACATGGTCCACAATTCCTATCTAGAAAAAGCTAGGAAAAATGCACAGATTCGAAAAGATGGAATTTTAGGAACACCGTCTACGGTGATGAATTCTACAACATTACAAGGCACTGCTAGTAGTTGTAAACCACTACCTAGGAACTCTCAACAAAAGACTAGGGATTGGCCTGCATCTAAGAGTAGTTGCGAAAAAGAAAATGTTAAACAAGTAGAATGCAACACTAAGAATTCCTCTTCAAACCGAAAACAAGCTTCAAATGACTGTAGTGACAAAGTTAAGGTTGCTGTTTTGAACAAGAATGTTGAATTTGTCTGTCCTACATGTCAAAAATGTGTCTTTTCAGCTAATCATGATGCATGTGTGGCACAGTATATCAAGAAAGCAAATTTGCGTGCTAAGGCACAATCCTCTAAGACACCAAATAGAAACACACCCGTTGATAAGAAGCAAAAAGCTAAGAATTCTACCAAGTGGATCCCTACAGGACGTAGTTTTTCTCAAAATGAGACTTCCGCTGTATCTGAAAAGAAAACAACTCCTAGATCCTGCCTTAGGTGGATTCCCACGGGAAAAGTTTTTAAAACAGTCGGTCTTAGATGGATTCCCACAGGAAAGATTCTTGATAATCGCACCACAACAAGTAGTAGTGAAAATCATCAGGATAAGGATGAAGAAACCACTGCAACCATTGATAGTGAACACCCTCAGAGTGATGATTCATGCGCTGCTAACACTACTATTTGTGCATATTCTTCTTTTGTGGATTTTGTGAATGCAGGAACTTGTGAAAGTGCAGATGGTTCATACAACCAATGTGGAAAAGAAGAACTCTATGCCAACATCGCATTTGGAAATCCTGGTCTTATTCCTCTCTTAACTCCACTTCTACTTGTTCATACTTAATTCTTCTTTGTGAATACATTTTTTTTAGAAAAAATCAAAAACAAAATACAAAATTTGAAAAACCAACAAAAGCAAAATATAAAAATAGAAAATTTCCAAAAAGACAAAAACATTATAAAATATAAAATTCAAAAAAATTCTCTTCTCAGGCATGTCTCTCGTATAATCGATATTCTGTACGTACCTAGAAATGTCATTCAACAATGATACGGGCATGTATTGAGCGAGAGTTCATTTAAATATTTTCAAAACATGTCGTTTCTCAAAATTTCTTCTTAATGGCTTCTAATCATATCGGATTAGGACCCGCGCCTCAAAGAAAGGAAAGTGCTCATTCAAAATAAAGGTTTTAAATATTTTTCGAGCACTTATCCTAAAAATCACAACGGCTTTCGTGCATTTCAGTACGAAACCCGCGCTACATTGATGACTTCTGATTATTTCTGATCAGGACTCGCATTGTTAATGGCAAAACAACACAAACCTTGAGCACATGATCAAGATTTCTCAAAAAGAATTTTCAAAATTTTTCTCAAATTCTGTGCTCAAGAGAACTCCCTCCTAAACCCTTAAAACTGCTTTTAAACTAAAATGTTTAACCATATGCTTTGTTTAAGGGGGAGTAGAAAAACAAAAATGTTCCAATTTCATGCTCAAATCCGTCGTTCTCTCCAAAAGGTTTCATTTTAATCAGTTGATATCAAAAATATCAATTCATGCTATTTTTGAGGGGGAGAAGACGTGATTAAAATGTGATCAAAAGCGAATCTCTAAAAGAGCTCTTCAAAAAGACTCAGTTCTAACCCTCGAATTGACGAAATCTAAATGTCCGTTATCGAAAAGACTTGTCCTGGACGGGTAATAATTTCAAGCTAGTCCATCTAGTGATGTAAACGTGTCTCGCGAAGGTCATGTTCAATGAAAATCGATCATTTCAAATGTGCGAACTCTACCCAACATGTGCAATTCTTTCTTAAATCTCATGAGCACATGTGAAGGGGGAGTATTTCAAAAATGCAAAACTCTCAAAGTGTTAACAAAAATGTGTTTATTAATCATAAACACTTTGAGAGATTTTCACAAAAGGTTTTATGGCAAGTGATCAACAAACCTAGGATAATCATGGTGTTATAAGGTGTTTATGGTTAGGTTGTGTCCTATGATCCGCCAGAGCCGGAGGAATCTACCCAAGGACAATTCCAATAGATTAGAATTAGAAGTCCTTAGGATAGATTGAAAAAAGGAGTAAATGAGAAAGGGAAAGAAGGGGTTGAAGAATTAAAAAGAAAAGTTGAATGAAAGGGTGAAAAGAAATAGCCCTCCATGAAAACTTAGGGCAGAAACCGGGTCAATACATCTACTATCGGTATTCACTAAGGTGATACTAATATTGAAGACAAGAAGTCATGGACCCAGTGACGCGCTGCACCACCCCTCCTAGCCACTCAGATATCTCTTAAAAGATATTTGTTTCATTTCTCACGGAGAACACTTCATAATCTATCGGCCTCTCATTCCGAGATGTGTTGATATTGAAAAGGTGACACTCTGCTCCATGCCTCCGACGACTAAAAACCAAAACTCACAATAGAGTCTAGAGCCATGAGATTCATCAAAATATCTCATTAGGAACACTTTCAAAATGATACACTTGTGTTCGCCAAAAAGGACACAAGTTGTAAGAGTCTTAATGAGATCCAAGGATCTTGCCATTTTATATCATGATGGTTTCTATGCTTCAAACAGTCTACAGTCATGGGGTGATCTCCAGCGACTCACTGAATCGTGGGTGCACTTCGGTGTGTCCGTGTAAGCCCTCTCGGGGGTATCCGGTTCAGAACGGCCTAGGGAAGGATTAGAGAAAGTCTTCACACTATGCTGTTGAAAATCTCAAAGTCCCAACCTGTAAGCGCTGGATGATTATTACTAACGGTTTTATGCAGCTACCTATAAACATTCATCCACCATCATCTGATACATCAAACATCTTCACCTCAGCATACTCATACTTATGAAGAACATCTCCAACAAAGCTCAAGTGTAAAAGTTCAAGACAAGAAGATCAAGTTAAAGACAAAGTGAAAAGACAAAGTCAAGAAGCTAATCAAGATGTCAAGAACAAGTTCATATATCAAATGATGAAAGAAAAGGGGAGATTGTTAGCATAAGTATAAAGTCCAAGATGTATGAGTATGTTGGAGGACACGACGCATAATCACATGAAGATGCTGATCGAAGGCAAGAACAACCTCAAAGATGATTCTTTGAAGATCACATAGCATGAAGGAACCAAAAACAAAGACTGCTATACAACGACACTAAAAGCTCAAAGACATTGAAGACAAAAGACCATCTCACACGGAGCATCATTTGAATGACCATCCCTTAGGGGGAGATTGTTAAGATTTATTTTAAAGTGATGGTCATTTGTCTTTGTAATAGTTTAATTAATGTGTCGTTGTTTGAGTTAGTTAAGTTAATCAACGGGCTTGGGCTTAAGTTTGTTAGTTAAATGTTATAATCATGTAATCCTTGTAAAAGCCCATATCAAGCCCAAGCCCACCCAAGTCTAGATACCTATAAATACCCATCACCCTCCTCACTTGAGGGTGTTGCTTCAAGGGTATTCTCATCTTGTATCTTATTCTTTCTCTCTTAATCTAATCTCTTGAAGTTACCATCCCATCTCCATCTTTCTTCTATTCTTCTATTATTCTCATATTGTGTTGTGTGATAAAGTAATATTAAACATTAACATGTTTCGAGGTCACTTAAGGTGATCGTTTCACCTTGCCATCCAGCCTTACATGTTTTTGTCCATTTACCCGTGTAAAACAGACGAAAACGTGTAAAAATGGACGAAAATGTGCAAAAAACAGACGAAAACGTGTAAAACAGACGAAAAACGGATGAAAACATGCAAAAACAGACGAAAACATGTAAAACAGACAAAAACGTGTAAAAACGTCCGAAAACGTGCAAAAACAGACGAAAACGTGTAAAAACGTGTAAAACAAATGAATACGTGTAAAAACGGACAAAAACGTGCAAAAACGGACGAAAACGTGTAAAAATGAACGAAAACGTTTAAAAATGTGTAAAAGTGGACGAAAACGTGTAAAAACGGACGAAGACGTGCAAAAACAGAAGAAAACGTTTAAAAACGGACGAAAACGTGTAAAAACGGACAAAAACGTGCAAAAACAGACGAAAACGTGTAAAAACGGACGAAAACGTGTAAAAACGGATGAAAACGTAAGAAAACCAAATTTGAAGTTATTTGCTAACGGCCGTTAGTATAAAGGACTAACGATGCAAGTTTATTTTAGTCATATGGGTGAAGTCAGAACAATATTTGAAAGTTTGGTAGGATTCATCCTTAATAAAAAAGTAAGTGTTTCAACTTGAAAAATTTGAGAAAGTAGTTTGTTATTTTATGGTGTTTACCCTTTCTAATCCGTTAAGCATTTCATGCAAGATTAACGTAAATACAATATTGGGGCCCTTCAGTTTAAATTTGGAGGCATTGGGCGGCTGCTGGCCGCTCATTGTTGAATATCGAGTTTGGAAGTTTATTACTCATAAAGCACGAGGTCAATTAGTTGATGCATTAACTAATTGTACATGGCACACGACATAAGGTACAAGTTGGTGAAGCAACTAATACCACTTGTGTTTGACTTGTTAAGTGGAGGTAGATTCGTGAATTAACCCATATTCAACCAACCTGACATGACCGTCTTTAATATCTACAAAAACTACCAGTTTAACTCCATTTGAAAACCCAACCCACCCGATCCGTTCATATTGCCACCTTCAAAGAGAAAGTGCAGGTTTTGACCCTTTTGAATTACATTCTCCTACATAATGCATTCAAACCCACAAAGACAATATGAGCACATAAAAAACTTCACTTTCTTGAATGTCATATCCTATGTCACTAAATAGTGGACGAATGATTTTCCTAGAGTTTTGATCAAAATCCAGGCAACTTTGAGCCAGCATCCAGTGCATTATATTTATGTCTGCGGCCTACGCCTGATATATGATTCAAGTGGTAGCTGGTCAATTTTTGCAGCAAGTATGAAATCATTTTCTGTGAGCCCACCTGCACAAGTTACATTGATACTAAGATATCTTTACTTACAATATGATTTTTATATTGATATTTAAGGAAAGTTACCGAAAAACATCACCCTAGTTCACAGTTCTATTTCCCAAAAGCAAACCTAACTACTACGTAAAAGTTTTAACCTTGTGTCATACTTGATATTCCTAAGCTGCTCTTCACTCGTTAGGACTGTAAATTGCGATTTCATCAAATGAAAAAACTTGGTGCCAAAAGTTGTTTTGCCAACTCATTCTATTTCATCAGATGGTGATAGTGATAAATCTCACATGCCCCCTTAGTTTATTTATTTTTTCACTTTGAATCTACTTTTTTTTAGCAAACTTTCAATCTACTATCTATATGTACACTATCCACCACTCAATCCAAAATCGTATGATTGCATGATTTACGGCTAAAATAAATGTGTTGAATGCAAGATCAGTTCATCACAACTTAATAACGTGATTCTATAAATTACCAAGCCAGTGCATTTCAATTAAGTATAGTTACGAAACTAGCCCATTTCTGAAGAGGTGGCTTGCCATTTCATATTTATTTTACCTGCAATACTAGTTACTCTGCTTGTCTACTAAATTACGAAATTAGCCAGTTTCCGAGAAGTACTATAACCAAGGTCGGGAAATTATTGAGTATGCTTAGGAAACAGGTCAACAACCTAGATACTTTGAATATTATATATGAGATTAGAGCTGTAGTTAACACTTACCACAAGCATGTGTCCATATCTCAACTGTCACATTGTTCCATCCGACAAGATGAAGATCTGGATGATGACCTGTATTTAAACAATATGAGATCACAATCAAAAGATAGATCATACAATTCCAACCATCTTTGTAAAGAAATTTAAGGAAAAATGTTGCTAGGTGATGAATTCGATTCAAACGATCTGGGTGATAAATTTTGTTAAAACAATCCCTGTAGTGGTCATAGTTTAGCACGAGCATACATTTCAAGAAATAATATTCACTTTGACCTTTTTATTGGGTCAACAGTTTACAATTTGTATCTATAATTGATATGATTTTCATGGTCTTTTTTGTGAAGACCAACTACCCAGAAATTATATTCCAAGGAAATATCAACCATGGACTCTGTGGTCATCAGTCATCAATAAACATCGTTTGCTTTTAATATGTAAGCATTTACAAAGATCACTCCAAAGTCGTAATCCTCAACGATTCCAACATGACATGGGGTCTAGTTTACAATTTAATTCAATTACTTAAATATTAAATCGAAAAATTAAGCAGTGTAACATTAACATGATATAAGGTTTTCAATGCATTTCATATTCGTTAAAGCAATAAAATTGCATGAGCATCTGAAGGTCTAATGTTTGTACCAGCTTAACAAAATCACCGTTTCAATATAGACTAATTACAGAGTTCCATTAGGATGGGGCAAGGTTATAACCAGAAAGTCCAAAACAATTTTAATGTAACTGGAGTTGGATTTGTGCTAAAGGTATGCATTGGATAAAGCTTAGAAGTTACAAATCCACTTAACTTAATAGAACTTAAATTGCGTGTGTCTGAGTGAGTGAGATATAGAGAGAGATTGATACCTTCAGCTTCAGCCAAGTCACCAACAATCTTAAAAAACTCCAAACCTTGGAGAAAATTCTTAACTTTCCATTTTCGACGGAGCTTCATTACACCACCATCATGTAGCAATTCCCATTCAGGCACCTAAATCATAAGCAACATCAACTTAATTTCATATATTCCAGAAAAAATAGAAAATATTGGAAAAAAAGTAAATAATCGGACCTTAGGTTTCAACACATTGGCACTCCCTTCTGTCATAGGGCTCAAATCCTTCCTGTTGCATGGAACACATTTCTGAAGTGACAAATCTGAAAAAACAAGAAACATTTTACAAACACTACATGGACGTCCCTATTTTCGAAGGATGAGAAGAATGAACAAACATGAAACAACAACGACATAATCAGATAAAAGTACCCTTCTCCCTCATATTCTAATAACACAAGCTTCAACCCCCCAGTGGAGGTTCATCTGAGACCCCCTAAAAACTTGAGACCATCTTAATCACATATTCACATGCAGTTAAGATTTGTGAAATGTGCAATCTCATTCACATGTTATACCAAGGAATAGAGACTTTACAAATAAAACCCGGTTTTAAAAAATTTCAAATAGCATGTGATTAGAATGAATATGGACCATCCCTTCATTGATCTAAGGGAATTGGTCCCCTAGTCTCAAGTTTTTTGATGGTCTCGGATGAAGGTTTGGTTAAATGTTTAAAGAACAAAGGGAAGGACCAACCGTTGTAAGGCTGCATGTCTGCTTGTCAAACTTAAAAGAAATATTTAAAAAAAGGAAATTATTTGATATTATTTACTCGACTATTTCACAGCAACTTTGCATTGGTAACACTTTCCTGTTGTTAAAACTAAGAAGCTATTAAATGCTATGAGAACCTTTCTATTTCGACAAATCATATAAAGTAGGTTTGACTCTCACATAGCTGAAAACTATCAGATACAGTTAAATGCGGAGTACTGATATGCTTTAACTAAATATGTAAGGTACTGGTAACTTCACTAGGGATATTAGACATCGACACGCACCTTGGCTACAGAAAGTCCTAAAACCATTCAGTAAGGCTCTATGTAATGAAATCTCCTCAACATCCAATACTACACGAGTACTTGAGCTGTATACATAAAAAGCTGTTCATGTAACATAAATGTAGAAAGAAGATAGGCTACTCATAAGAAAATCACATCATAAAGGATGCAAGTAAGCAATGGCTTTATAACCAGGGGAGAAGGCTTTGGTACAAAAAGCTCAATATACTTGGTTAGTCAATCTAAAAGTTTATGCCTAAATGACTGTTGAGGGCACTTGGGGAGAAGAAAGCAGTTCAAGTTGAGGCAAAGACTGCTAAACGACTATTCACAATCTTTTCATGAACAAACTGCCATTCTTGAATTATATACAATAGTATTTAATCATATACTCCGTAATAATTGTGCTGCTAATAATCCTTGCTTAATGTTTGTGATCTAAAGATTATGTTTAAAGATAATCGAGAAGTACCATTCTAATTATTCTTCAAGGGTTCATGTATTTACCAAGCTCAAATTTATTGTAAATGATTTATACATGATGGTCGATATCTATTATCAGCATCTCATCCGTCCCTAGAGAAAATGCTAAGTTTCACAACACCAAGGGAGAAGACAGTATCTTCTATAGCAATAGTGTATTTGTTGAGCTAACATTAAAGATTCAAAGTGATACTTGTTTTGATGATTTGAGATCCATAAAACCTCTATTATTGACATTGATAACAAAGTAAGGTTATTAATATATGTGAAGGCAGATTGGCAGATCGTACTGGAAATGGAAATGCAATGAAGCCATGATGATGATTGCATATTAGAACAACTTATGATTATGCTTTTAAGTATAGGCACAGATAATCAGCTATTGAAACTAGTTTATTACACACTCGAGGATAAACTTGTGGTTTTTTAATGCACATACAGATATGTAAGTTATGTCACATTAAAAAAAAAGCGTATAAATGCAAACACTTTTCGTCATCCGAACACTCGGAAGTTGTAATGTGTGTGTTTTTGTCATAACATAGCCACAAACCTTTTGTTTTAGTCACTTGATTACGGGTGGTTTGGTTTATGGAAATGAGATTGGGGTATGCGTTTCCTACTCAATAAAATTGTTTGGTGTAAATGAATGGGTTTTAAATATGGGCATGTAACCCATTATTATGGGGATAGCTGGGTTTAGGATCTAAAAGTCCGTGACACATATATCTCCCCTATCATACCATTTTCTCTTAAAATATCTTTAGTGCTTGTTATTCAAGCTAGTGACTACCTGAAAGAAAGGCTGAAACACTAAATACAAGCTCGTCAAGTTGTTTGAGTTCATTTGCCAGGCCACCAAGTAGTTGTTTTGCTTTCACTGACTTATGTTATCTTTTCTATTCAGCTTTGGGTATCTATCAATTTAATCTGCATTTCTTTTTTCCTTTTTAAATGCTAAGGTGTCGTCTTAGAAGAGACTCGGCTTCTAACCTCGCTGGATAAACATCTTAGGATGGCCATGGAAGAGTCGTTAGGCCGCGTACATGAGACAAAAGAAAGGCTCGGGTAGCCTTAACAATGATCCCTCTCCATTGACCCGTTTATGTTAATTCATGAGAATAGTGATGGAAATTATTTTCTAAGCTATACCCATTATTACTAATGATAAACCAAACAGCGTAAATTAAAAATAAATAAATCTAAAGGGAAAACGAAATAAAAAAGAAGAATAAAATAAAATAAAGGGGGTACCGTTGTCCATGAGGTCTAATTAGGGATGATAATTTGAAAGACGAAGACACCTGATGAAGAATAATAACATCAAAAGAAAGCCGATTGATTTATGAAAAGGAAGGAAGAGATAATTAATTACATACATATGATAATGAGAATGAGAGAGGTACAAGACGACTGGAAATCATATCCTTCCTTCAAATACTTTTCCGAGGTTATTTTTTTTTTTTTACTTTGAAATAAAACCGATCCAAGTGGGCCCAACCCGAATTTAGCTTAATTACCCGAACTCAAATAGAGTCGCCGAACCCAATCAACCCTGGTCCGTCACACTCGTTAAATAATATAGGGAGTCGGGTCTGAATAGTGTTTCGCTTCAACTTTCACACCCAGTTTGTTCTCGGGAAATGAAAAATAATAGAAAAAGAAAAAAAAGTTACGAGAAATGAAAAAAAAAAAAAAAAAAAAAAAAAAAAAAAAAACGAAAGTAATAATAAATCATGTTTTTAATTGTTAATTTTAACTCTTTTAAAAAGAGTATATTATTCTTTAAACCACGTATGTTTCCTTTCCTTTCCATTTTCCTTTCACTTTAAAAAAAAAACTCAATAACACTAAAAAAAAAAAAAAAAATTCTATTTCCTTTACTTTCCACTCTATTTTAACTCCGCAGTGAAAGAAAGTTTTGGTCAGTCAGAAAAGAGGGAAAAACAGCGCTCTTTAACAGAAAGAAGCACGTAGTTTATATTCTTGCCTGAAAATGTCAATAGAATCGGAACCAGTGATTGAAGAAGAAGAAGTCGAACAACCAGCTCAAAACCCTCCTGCCCCACCAGATGAGGTCCTAACATACACTTTTCCTAAAATAAATTCTACTATTATTACTCCGTAGGTATTTTTCATTCATTTATTCTACACTTTATCATTATATATTTTACCTCAAAACTTGATTAATAGATATACTACTATAGTTGTTATGGATTCTACACTCACCGAAATATTACCAAATTAAAAAGAGATATTTCTTTAAGTAGCCAAATACACACCCAAAATTAGCTTCATATCCCCTAAGGAATATTGCGGAGTTTAAGAAGCTTACAACAACAACATACCCAATCCCGCCGGGCCGTTGTCCTTGGCTAATTTTGCAAATACAGATTTATTTGGCCAATTTGTCAAATTCAAAGTGACTAGTTTCACCTAAATTAAACTTGGTATCGAGTTTTACGTAGTACAAAACTTTTGGTTGATACTTGTGTACTAGCTGCCTATATTTGTAAAGTTGTAGATGCAATTTCCAAAGTGGGACGCTCGATGTCGAATGTGCTAACTTCAAAAAAATTTAAAAACTGCCATAGATTTTTCTAAATTTCAACAAGAGTTTGAACACAATGTTAAGAACTTTAACAAATACTAACATAAATTTGTCTACATATCAGTCTTGAGATTTTAAAGCATTGGTCGTTATCTCTAGTAACATAACAGAACGCGGAGAGCTTATTACATGATATATGCTGAACTATAACGTTGTGTGACGCAGTTATTTGACATTTCAACCACAGTTGATCCTAGTTATGTGATATCCTTGATAAGGAAGCTTCTACCACCCACAATGAATGCCACTACTACTGACAGCTCTACTAGCTGTGATGTTGCCACTCAAGGAACAAATGATGTTGCAACTAATGGAAGCAAATGTGAGACTATGGACATCAATGGCCATCACTCAGATGTGCAGGAAGAAAGGAATGATAGTTCTAGTGACCGAGAAAAAGATATGGGTCCCTCAGTTGGAGATGATTCTTGGGAAGAGCATGGATGCGTATTATGGGATCTAGCAACAAGCAGAACCCATGCTGAACTTATGGTACTTGACTGTTCTGTCACACAATTTTGTCTGGTTATTAACTTTCTGTTAGTATACTAACATCGTCAATGGTTAAAAACTCGAATGCAGGTTCAAAATCTGGTTCTTGAAGTTATTTTGGCTACTCTAATGGCTTCTCAGTCACCACGTGTCACGGTAGGTTACATATGAATACATAAGTATATATGATCTTCAAAGTTCTCATGAAAACAAATTAACAAATATCCAGGAGATCGCCCTTGGGATTATTGGGAACCTTGCTTGCCATGAAGTATCACGAAAACAAATTGCCTCTGTAAAAGGATTGGTTGAGTTAATTGTGGATCAATTATTTGTAGACGATACTCCATGTCTGTGTGAAGAATTTAGGTATGTTCTTGCTGTAGGATCCGTCTTCTACTATTGGGTATAAAGGATAAAATATGCAATTATGCATCAAATGCATAGTCCCACCTTAATGCTATCGCTAATACTTAACATTATCAAACATTGATCTGAGTTAATACTGTTTTCCGTATGTTTCATAGGTTGTTAACTTTGGGTCTACAAGGTAGTGAAGCTATAACATGGGCTAAGGCCCTGCAGCCTGTGAATGTTTTATCTCGTATACTATGGGTTGTAGAAAATACATTGAATCCACAACTTATAGAAAAGGTAGCTGCTATCTTTCCTGACTAATAAACTTTGGTATTTCAGTTGTGATGAATTTCCACTATATCTGACGCGAATTGCAATTTAAAAGAGTGTAGGTTTTCTGTTATCTTTATCAGAAAGTCGAGATGAAATTAGAGATATTATTCTCCCACAGCTGGTAAAGTTAGGTCTTCCGGTTATTTTAATCAATCTATTAGCCGTTGAGATCAGCAAACTGGAGGGAGATGAACGTCTACCTGAAAGGTAGTTTGATACTTAGATTGATATCAACGTTATTCTTTAATTAGTTGGCAATTGATTTCAGTGTCAAACTTGCAGCCAAATGTGAGTCTGATATGTGCTTATGAAATGTAAATTCTTGTATCAGGTACCCTGTTCTTGATGTAATTCTTCGGGCTATTGAAGCCTTATCTGTTATAGACAGTTGTTCCCAAGAACTTTGTTCCAGTAAGAAGCTTCTTCATCTACTTGCAACTCTGATAAAACTTACAGATAAAATCGAGGTGTGTAATGCGATAAGTTTTTTCTACTGGTACTGTTAATAGTTAGGTATAATATTCTGTGGATGAATAAAATTTTAGTTTTAATGGCATCCCTAAATATTTATATTTTGATGCAACTATTTTGTTAAGATGGTGGATGTGGATTTGTTGCTTACTATTTTTTGGCAATACAGGTGGCCACCTCATGCGTCACTGCAGCTGTTCTGATTGCCAATCTTTTGAGTGACTGTGATGGTCTAATTTTAGAGTTTGATCAGGGTAAGTGTTTTTTTATGTTACTTGGGTAACAAATATAATAACCCCAAAATCTCAAATTTCATTTTTGCGTGTGTAATTTGGTCATTGTCAAATTTACATGAAATCAACTCTGACACGTTAGATACATCCAGATCAGCTTTTCTTGCAGGGTCTCCTGGACATATTTCCTTTTGCATCAGATGACTTAGAAGCCAGAAATGCAATATGGGATGTAATTTCAAGACTATTGGCTCAAGTTCAAGAAGGAGAAATGAGTCCTTTAAAACTCCATCAGTATGTGTCAGTTCTAGCAAGTAAATCAGATTTGATAGAAGAAGAGCTCCTTGATCACCAGTTGGCTGCTTCGAATAAAGATCAAGAAAATTCAACCACCTCTAGTCGGAACCTACACATAAGAACCGCAGCCGTATCCTTTATAAAATTGATATAGAAAAGCTCATATTTTATACTGATTCGGTTGCAAAGTGAAATATACAGTTTGACTTATTGAGATCAAACTTAATATTTCAAAGTTTAGAAGTTGAAAAATGGAATTTATTGTTTTTCACTTCAGAAGCCACAACCTTGTTCCCCTTGACCATCCACAGCTAAAACGGATTGATTTTATCATAAGTCAATGGTTGACCTCAAAGGATCAGGATAGGCCTATCAATTTCGCAAAGGACTATCTAGTTAACGAAAGAGATCTTGATAGATTGAAGGACTGCTGTCAAAAGTATAGCAAGTAAGACAATTATGGAGCTGCCACACAACTTTATTTCGTGTATCATTATTCTTTATTCTCAAGCAAATATCCAAATTATTTGCATCTAACCCTGGACTTGTTCATAAACTGACAGAGATTTTGGATTGAGTTGATGATTGGAGGTCTGAAATGTTCATCTGAAAACGTGGTTTGACGCTAAAATCCCTTGCTTTTTACATCTTTAGTATTTGTCTCTAGGTTTACTCTTATTTTAGGTAATTTCTTTGTGCCACCTGACTATGCTTTTATGCAAACCTGTACATGTGCAGTGAAAGCTGTACGTTATTTTTATTTTGTATGTTCACATACATTTGATATTTCCCAACAAAACAAAACATTTTACTGAAAAGCTTGGTATTTACAAGTACACATTAACAAGCTTGAGCTTTTTATTATTAGAACTACAGTGTAGGCATCTACACCCTCTAAGCAACATGATCTACAAAGGGACAGCGACTTTTAAGATACGAAACAACAAAAGAACAAAAAATTTAGGCAAAAGACTCTCGTTAGAATCTATCAAGAAATCTAAAGACATTTTCCCTTTCTTTGCAACCACACTCATTAGCACTTAGCTCCATTAACATGACTTTAAGGTTGCGAAGAGCATATTCAGCTGGCGGTTTAGTTCACGTCCAAACTGAAAAGCTTATTACCTATAGCTTGATATTTACTTTTTCCGACATCTTTAATATACCAGAATAAATCTGATCACCACCTATATCTTCTGCGGAAGCTCCAGCAGCCACCCTTACAATATCCTCAATCAATGCAATGTTTCCCATTATATCTACATGGGCCCCAATTTCTAAACCCTGACCCTCGAGCAGGCTTGCTGGAGGTTTGTGCTGGTACTCTCGCATATAAGTTGCACTTCCAGATGGATTAAACCTTGTCTTCCCTCTCCACCCTTTTGCGCACATGAAACCCACACTTAAAACCGGTACACTATCATCACCGTCAACAAAGTAAACCCTGCCACGTAAGCCCCATTGACCACCGTTTCCCTCGGCTGAGCTGTCGATCCTGATCAGAATACTTTTACATTTTTCTGGAGTCGAGAGTTTATACACATATGATCGTTCCGTTGGTATCCCAACCCCGTACAAACTGTAAATCTCCATATCCGGAGCGTCAGGCAGCCTGCAGATAATATTAACTTCTGAGGTCAAACTTTGAAAACTAGGCAAAATCTCGAAAGATGATTACTGGATTAGGAGTGAACTTACTTTGTTTCCAACGGGTTGGACTTGGACCAGTATCTGTAATGGGCATACATCGGATCATCAAGATCCTGGCTATGCCATGAGAGAAGTGAGCCTCGGCTCGTTGCATTGTCTTAGGAGCCACAAACCTTAAAAGGTCGATCAAAGTTGCGGTTGCGTATGCTTTGTTATCTGCTAGTCGCTGAATGTTTTTTTGGCTTATTTTACCATATTCGGTCCAAATGTCACCAAAATTTGCACTTGAATTCAAGTCCTTAGTTACATCCATCAATTCCTGTGGATTACAAAGATTCACGCAACTTTGTAAGGGTTAAATCATGGCTCAAAAGTAAATCCTTTGACCTTGTGGTCAGAAAATAGTGTACCTTTGGAGCAATGATGGGAAGCTCTGAAGAATGTTGTTCGGAAGTTTTTTCCAAATGAGATTATTCTTCCGTAGTTTGTTTGATGTTTCATTTGGAAGTGGTTGGTGTGTCTTTGTGTTTGGTATTGTTTTCCTTTGAAGTTGTTTGAAAATAACTTTTTGTCTCCAAGTCACACTCGTGACCGGGGGTGTTAATCGGGTCGGGTTCGGGTCTATTGGGTAGGGTCAAAGATAAAAATAACATATCAGAACTCGACTCTATTTGAATTATGGTTAGTCAGATTTGGGTCAATTCGGGTTGGGTCCCCTGAGTCGGTCCATTCTGGTTCGGGTCAACCCAAATATGAGTAAAATGTAATAAAATTGCTTGTTTGTACTCGTTTAAATTGATAATATATAAAATTTATGTTAAAAAAAATATAGTAATTAAAAAAAAAAAAACTTATTCGGGTCAATCGGGTCGACTCGAACCCGAGTTAGCCAAACATTTTCAACCTGATACCCGACCCTATTTAGTATTCGGGTGACTCAGGTTGACTCGAATAACCCGAATAAATTTTTGACCCGAGTAACCCGACCCGAATAGGCTTAATCGGGTTCTAGTTGGGTCATGTTTTTTGACACCCCTACTCATGACCCTCTTCTAGGGACGAGTCTAAATCGCCCCAAATGGCGTCTCCTCCTTTAGGCAGCAAAGAAATAACAGGGTCCCATGTTCGAGATACATGCATGATGCATCATGCGTTCCATAGTTTGGATTCCCAGCATTTCCGAATCAAGAAGACGAGGAGCCATGGCTCTGCAAGAATAACCAAATGAGTATTGAGCTAACATAGTTGGATAGTTGCAAGTAGGGGTGTCAAAAAACCTGACTCGACCCGAACCCGAACCCGAACCCGACTAAGTCTATTCGGGTCGGGTTACTCGGGTCAGATTTTGAATTCGGGTTATTCGGGTCAACCCGAGTAACCCGAATACTAAATAGGGTCGGGTATCGGGTTGAAAATGCTTGGCTAACTCGGGTTCGGGTCGACCCGTTTGACCCGAATAAGGGTTTGTTTTGTTTTTTTTTTTTTTTTTTTTTTTAAATATATTTTTTTTTATAAAATATCTATATAAATTAGAACCAAATCGCAAATTTATTACTATTTTACTCATATTCGGGTTGACCCGAACCCGAATTGACCCGACCCGAGTTAACCCGACACGAATTGACCCGAACCAGGCTAACCCGAGTTCAAAAGGGTCGGGTTCGGGTATGATATTTTTAGTCTTGACCCGACTTTGACTCGACCCGAATTGACCTGAACCCGACGAACCCGACCCGACTGACACCCCTAGTTGCAAGTCATCTGGATACATACCTTGACATTGGTGGTCAAACTTAAATTTGTTGACTTTTGAGGTCAACATCCTAGAGGTTACAAGTTTAAATCACCACTTGAGGATTACTAAAGATCAATATAATTACAAATAGTATTTCAATAGACATATGATAAATTTTAACTCTTCAGTAGCGGTCTTCCATGTCCTCATAAAACAAATAGTACAAAATTACTCACAAAACAAGTAGAAGAGATCTATATTTTCCTTTTAGAACAAATCTAAACATGAACGTTCTACCAAAGAGCTAGCTATCTATCATTGTCGCTGCCCAATACTCAAAAGATGTCACTCATAAAAATATAATGGAGACTCCCATTATGAAACATCCTATAGCTACCCATGGACTTGACCACTCACTTGTTCCAAATATTAAAGGCGAGTGAGATACAGACATACAATATGTACAAACTACATTTGATACGCCCCGTTAAGGATGTATCGTTAGTTTGCACTACTTTTAGCGAGTGCGAGCTCCTTAAGAAGTAAAGATAAGAGAAAGAGTTGATTTGACTGATAAACTATGTTTTTCATTGATGAATGATTCGGTATTTATACCGGATAAACCCTAACTTGTACCACAAGCCGATACAAGATAAACTCCCAAAGTAAAAGATACTTTCCTAAATAATGACTCACATGACTCTTTCCTAATATGACTCGAATGCAACATAAATAAAAGATAGATAAGTACTAGCCCATGACATAATCATCATGCCAAACCGGACTAGCCGTGGCCCTTTTGGGCTGGCCTTCCCCTTGAGGCGCAGACGTAACATTCCTCTCCCCTTCGGAAACCACCTTGTTCTTAAGGTGATGAGATGGGTAAGCAGTTTGGAACTCAGACAACCATTCTCAAGTAGCTTCCTCAGGCGGGCTGCCAAGCCATTGAACCAATATCTGACGAGTCAACTTCCCATTACGCAAAATATCACGCGTTGCGCATACAGCTAGTGGTTGTTCCATTATACGACCCTTATGTTCTACCTCAGGTAGTTCAACAACACGTTCATCCCCCGTACTTGTTGTTGGAAGGCCTAATCGATATGCCACTTTTCCCATTCATCCCATGACTTCAAACGAACCATAATATCTCTTTGCTAACTTGTTGGAAAGCCGCTTTGCCAACGAAACCTGTCGATAAGGCTGCAACTTTACGAGCACCTTGTCAACTACATTAAACTCCACGTCTCGCAGCTCCCGATTAGCCTTCATTTCCATTCGATTACGCGTTGCCAACAAATTCTCCCTAAGTTGCCTTAACAACCACTCCGTTCTACCAATATCTCATCAACCGTGGCCACCTTTGAAGATCCCGCTGGATATGAAATAATAGCAGGAGGTACACGTCCATACAAGGCTTGATAAGGAGTCATCTTAGTGCTACTGTGGTGATACGGCGGTTGTAAACCTTCACAAGAAGTTTTACAATCCTCCTAGGGAGTGTACCTAACCGTTGTAGTGTAGTATATGTAAGACACGGGGGATTGATCGTTCTCTAGGGGAATAGTGTCGTTAAGCCGAAGTGTATGTCGAGATAGGTCTAAAGGTGATGGATGATTCTTTTTGTATTTTTATATTTTATGAAAAACAAGTAAAAATCTCGGGGTTTGGAAGAGTGGGCGGTTTAACTACTAGTTAATTAAACCAAAACTACTAATTAATCTAAATTAAACTAATATGCGAGAAAAGTAAAATTGATAACTCTTATGATAGGAAAAGGTATTTACTTAGATTTCCTTACTCCCTAGTTATCTCCTATTGATTTGTCGAATTGTCACGTCTGTTTTAATTGAAGCGTTGTATTCCTTAATATTGGTCGTGGGGAGGTGCCGAAGTCCCCAACTCTATTAACGTATAAGTCTCCCCTAAAAACCTTAAAGTCTATTAAGTTTTCTAGGATCTACAAGCCGCAATTCATGCAATAAATACAACGAGAAAAACCAATAGTGCACTCTATGGTTGGGTTTAGTAAAACGTTCAAGTTAACACATATAAGAAAATAGCCAGTTTTCCTACTCTTAACGCGAGGCAATCAATTAAACAAGAGACGAAAAATCAATATTCAATAACTAGGTTTCATTAGATCTAAGGAAACACTAATTAATCTAAGCTAGCATGTTAAAGTGAAGAGAAGAGAAACAAGTAATCTAAAAACACATAGATATATTGAATAATTAAAAGAATATCTTATCTTCAATGAAACATGGGTTTTGGGGGCTGTAAAACCCTTACAAAAGCTGAGAAAATCGTTCCCTAAGTGATATTCCAAGATGTTACACGAATTATGGAAAATATACGAAAATATATATAGTTTTACATCTGTGACGGCGTCACCTTATAGGCTATGACGCCGTCAGCTCGCCGCTATTAGGGTTTCGTCTTGTGCAAGTTGTTGTTGTGACGGCGTCGCTAATGATCTCAGACGCCATCATGAAGGTCTTGACACCGTCACTTGTTAATTTTTTTGAGCCGTCTCTTGTTAACTTTGTATGAAAATTTGGTCTTCAAATGCACCTGGCGCCGTCAAGTTATAAAGTCTTAAGATTTATCTGAGGCGTCGCTTGTTAATTTTGTACCAAAAATCCATCTTTAGTTGCAAGTGACGGCGTCACTTAGTAAAGTGTGACGCCGTCAAATCACCTTATCTGACAGATTTTGCGACTTTGTCGTTTTCTTCACTTGTCGTTTTTAGCCCAAAACATGTCGGTTTTCAGATTTTTCGTCTCAAGTACCTAAAATGCAAAAAGAAACGATTTAGCGCAATATCTAATCATATTAGTATGACTTTTGGGACTAAATGACCCCTTAAAAAGGTATCAAATAAATCATTATCATGTGAAAACTGGTATTTTAACTGTATTCGGCCCAAGGCAACAATCATACCCAGTGATGGGGTCGATCCGATACCATAGCCCGCAAATATTGCTCAATTCCTCGATTAACCACCTCCGTTTGCCCATCCGATTATGGATGATAAGCCGATATGGTTCAACTTGGTTCCACTTGCTGCAAACAACTTCTTCCAAAAACTACTAACAAAGACTGGGTCTCGATCAGATATTGTTTTAGGAATCCCATGTAGCTTAACAACCATATCAACGAATAACTCAGCCACCTTGGTTGCATTGAAACTGGAAGGCAAGGCGCCGAAGTGCGCATATTTAGTTAGGCGATCAACCACTACCAGAATAGCCGTTAATCCCTTCGAAACCGACAACCCCGTAATAAATTCCATGGAGACATCTTCCCACACCCCGGTTGGAATTGATAAGGGTTGTAACAAACCGCCCGGAGATTGAACAAATAATTGTCAACCAAGCCTTCGATGGTGATCAAAAGAATAATGGGGTGTTGAGGTTGCGCCAAGCTTGTTCTTAACCTGAAAATAAAAAATACGAAGACACTACGTTAAGTGATTGCGCAGGGATTGGACCCTGCGAACCACCTCCGGCGTGCGAGTAAGTATGTGTAATGGTAATATAGGTCGTAAATTGAGAGAGTGAAGTTAACTTACTTAGTTTTGGCCCGACTATGCTATTTATAGGGGAGAAATAGGACATAGTGGGCGGTTGCACATTGTTCGGAGATCATGGGGGCGTCTCATGGAAAGTGGTAACCGCTAGGGCTTTGTAGCCCACGATCTCTGTTTTGGCGGGAAAGCCAAGGGGAAGAGGAGACGTGGGTTTGACCAGGTCAGGATGGTCCTTCGTGCTAGTCCCTTCGTCAGGAATACCCCGAAGGGCTTAGGGCTTCGATTGGCGGATTCCCACATGGTAACCAGTTTGCAGGCGAATGGTTTTACGCCAATGAAACATGTTAGAAGATTGACCTGGGCCTCCGAAGGGAGGGCTTTCTACAGGCTCGAAGGGGAGTCCTTCGACCCGTTCGGAGGGTACATCATCAAGCCCCCCAGTCGAAAGTGATATATACGTACGAGTATAAATTGCATTCGACTCAACAAATCAAATATGCCTTATACTCCTTGTATAACACTAATCATGCAAAAAGGAAGATAAATGCTCAACTAACCACGCATTTAATGCGGATTAATCACAATTATCCCACTTGTCCTGCCACAGCTACTTCCTCGGTATAAGTAAGAGTCCTTTCAAAATTTAAAATCGATTTCAAATCCGCATAGATGACAAACCAGACACGTGTTCGGTCATGATTTAAGATATGATAGGTACTTATACCTTGATACGGTAAAACCCTAGAATATTTTTACCTCCGCCCAAAATATACACACACAACTCTGTGTTATCGTGCTTCCATTGGAACAAAAAAGGTAAAATTCTGTCATTTTCTTTGAGCTTCTTACTTTATTCTATTGATATGAGTATGGCCGCAAAAAGTATTATTAGGGAACAAACATGCACCTTGTCTAAAGAAACGTTGACTGATTTTCTGCGTGACTACCCCCTACCATCTGGACTCAAAATCATCCGTCCCAGTAAAAGACAAAGTGTTTTTGATGCCCCAGAAGGGTACGTAGGATTATACATTCATGCGTTTACCCATTCAAACCTTAGGATTCCACTTCATCCTTTGATTTTAGAGTTTTTGCAATACTATAAGGTGCACATTTCCAGATTTAATCCATTTGGGCTAGCCAAACTGACTACTTACATCGTGATGTGCAAAGCTTATGGGTATGAGCCCTCATTGAATGTTTTTAGGGGTTTTGTTAATTTGTATCCCGGTGAGGATTGGGTGACTATTGCCAAAATAAGTGAACATGATGTTCCTATCCTTTTGACGAAACCTTTTTCGAACATAAGAAACTGGAAGGGTCAGTTCTTTTATATTGAAAGCACCATTATACCGTCTGAGTACCCAGCTTTGCTTGACGAAGCCTTTATGTATGATGAGAAGAAATATAATGATCCCTTGCCCTACGATGTAAGGAGCGAGCCCTTGTATCAACGACTTGCACGACATCCTGCTGATGTCCAGACATTCCCCGAACCTATCCTGTTCATGGCTGGTATTGCTAAAAGTTGGGAAGTCTCTCCGTTGCATCCTGAAATAATTTGTGAAGGACAAAGTATGTATATATCTTATTTAAATAATTTGAGTAACTTATCTGCTGATATTCATCTCCTTTTCGTTTGTTTGTGCAGGAATGGCTTTCCGAAATTTTGTTGTGGCCGGAGGTGCCAAGGAAGTTAGCTTTATGCCAAGGGATCCTCAGGATACAAGTTACGGAGTGGGATCTCCTTCTATCTCTGTCAATAATAACGACGTTGATGTCTCTCCACCCAAGCCTCTTGCTGTGCTCCCCCCGATCAAACCCCTTGGTACTGAGGAAGCCCCCCAGCTAGTGGAGGATGTTGGTGACTCTGATGATACCCCTTCCGGGAGTGATCAGCTCAGGATCGTAGGGTCCTCCGGCATTGCTGATAGAGTGAGAACAAGGAAAGGTACCAGTGCCAAAGCTGCAAAGACTGCTCCAAAAAGAAAACCCAATGTTCCTACTCCCTCATCGAGGAATGTCAAACAAAAAACAGAAAAAGCTCGTGGGAAAGCCATTATGTATGCGCCAGAGAGAATGGTTGATGAAGATGATATCCCGGGTAAGTGAAAGTTCTTCAAGTCCTCCTCCCTTTCCATAATATTCCGTATTTGGCTTATATTGCCTTTTTTTTTTTTTTTTTTAGGTTTGCCAGATACGAAGGAACTGCCCAACGCTCTCTCCTGCCGCTTGCTTGTTGAGAATGTCACTCCTGCCTCATGGAGGAGTAAAATGAATGAGATGTCCATTGAGAAACTTTGCGATCTTAATGACAAAAGTTATATCAGGCAAGCAATGTTGGACATCCATCTTAGCTTTCGTACAAGGGGATTGCTTAACAAAGTCAAGGAGGCGAAGGAGGAGGTTGCTGCTGTTGTTGCCAGAGAGAAAGAAAGGGAGAAAAGTTATGCTGAGTTGGAGAAGAAGTGTGACGAAGCCATGGAGAACTTTGAGAAACACCCAAGGTACGAGGCTCTTTGAGACAAGATTGATGGTCTTGAGAAACAGCTTAAGGAATCGCAGGCTGAGTGTGGTAGGCTAAAGTTGGAGGAAGCTAAGGTTGTTGGCTATGAAAACCAGGTGAGTGCCCTGGAGTCTAAATGTACTGGGTTGGAGACTGAGAGGGCCAGACTAGTGGAGCAGGATGCCAAGCGTTGTCAAGAGGTTGATAAGTTTAAGCTCGAATGCCAAAGTTTGAGAAAAGATAGGGCTGAGGTTGTATCGAAGGCTATTCCCTATATTGCTATGGAGTTATACCATAGCGATGAGGTGGGGGAGGTTGTGGGTAGGCTAGTGAATGCAGCCATATTCCATGGCAAATGCACAACTTTGGAGGAGATTGCTGAAACCAAAAAACCAGTTGTGCTTTCTGAGGTACCATACTATCGTCCGAATTCCGTTCGGGAATATGATGAAGCTGGTAACGCCTTCACCACGGCAGTGTACCCCTTTCTTGCCGAAGCAACCAAAGATCCTTCAGCCTCCATCGAAGATCTCCTTTCTAAAAAGCCAAAGAGCATACAGCCTCCGTCTCCAACCAAAAGAACCTTGTCTGAGAAACCCAAGTCCACAACTCACCAGGAAGACCCCAACTCTTCCATCAACAAATGAAGGCTGCCATGTTGGCAGTAATTTAGTCTGTAAGGGTGGCGTGTACCCTTTAAAACAATTTGGTTATGTTTAAAGGCCGGTGCCTTTGTTTAAGACAATTTATCATGCTTTTATCAGGCGTGTGCCTGTTGGAATAGTTTGTCTGGGCTTCGACCCATAACTTTAAACAATTATCTCTTTTGATGATAGCTACGCCTGTGCGTAGTCTTTATGAATATTAATTTGGAGGGATATGCTCCTTTTTTGATGCCATGCTTGTCTTCTCTTACGCTCATTACAAGAACGTAAACATACAACATAAGGTTATAACCTTATTGTGTGTATTTTGGACCAAGATTTTATGCAATCGTATAATTTGACTGCGACAGAGGGTCGCGACCCACTCCGTCTTTATCCTTAAGTTACAGACGGCTTTTAATACCCTAAGACTTCATAGGAAAGTTAATGTGAATTGTAATGGATGTTATTGTTATACAAGACATGTGCCTTGCTTCATCCTTCGACATTGAAACTTGTAAAGTACTTGGCTGAACCAATCTATGTTGTATAAAACGAAACAAGAGATTTTGAGGGAAACATGTTATATCATTAAGTGGGTAGGGAGGATTACATCATTTGAAGAAATGAACACTAGACACCTACCATTAATGCTTCTTTCCCATGTGAGAAGAGTGCGTTACATGAAATTGAAAAAACAACTAAGTGCTTTTAAAGAAAGGTAAGTTCTTATATGCAAAACTTACGAGAGTTGGTGTCATGTCCAAACTTGTTCACGACATTTTTTTTTCTGCCCTTCGAGCTTGTATGCCTTGTTGCCACAACATTTCTTTTTTGACGCTGGGCTCTTTCACTTGGTTTCGCTTGCTTTCATCCGAAGGACAAATTCCTATATGCCCTCAAGACTTTGGGAAGTTTGTATGCCCACTTATGCTGATATTGCCCTAGCTTCATCTCGATTTCGACGACAATATCCTTGTCAACACAAATGAACCTTTGCTTCACATTCAGGCTTTTGCAGAAAGAGGGGAACACTCCTTCGGCAAAGTGTGTCCCTTCATAAGAGGTGATGACTTGTGGGATTCCAAATCTGAAAATTATGTGTTCCCACGTAAACTCTTCCACATCTTTTCCTTTTGTTGATGCCAACGGCTTGGCCTCGACCCATTTGGTGAAATGGTCGATGGCTATGACCAAGAATTGTACCCCTCCGGGAGCTACTGGTAGGGGTCCGATTATGCTGACTCCCCATTGACCGAAAGGCCTTACTGTCATGGTAGAAGACGCATCATACTCTAATGGTTTCCGGGCTTTGGAGTGTGTCTGACATACCATGCATGTTTTGATTGCTTCCCTTGCGTCTTCTAGTACGGATGGCCAGTAATAACCCCACCTTGTTACCTTCGAGGCGATGGCTCTAGGGCTTGTGTGTCTTCCACAAAATTCTTCATGAGCATTGTAGAGAATGCTCGAAGCCTTCTTTAATTCGACACAACGAAGCCAAGGAGATGAAAGACGCCTTTTGTAGAGATTATTGCCTATGAGCCTGTACTGGGGACTTTTGACTTTGATTCTTCGCGCTGATTTTGAATTATCAGGCAAAATGCCGCTTATCAAGTACGTTTTTATTGGTGCTATCCAGCTGGAGCCTTCATCAGATGTTTCACTTCGTGCAATTGACCTGGTGGCCAATACTTCCACTAAAACCTCACTGGGTAGATGAGCAAAAGCAGTCGATGCTAATCTGGTTAGGGCCTCCGCCTTTTTGTTTTAGCTTATGTGGACATTTGTTACTTTGTGTCGTTCGAAACCCTGAAGGAGCTTTTTAACTTCGTTCAAATATTCCTTGATTATTGGCTGCCTTGCTCTGTAAGAACCCTTGATTTGGCTAGTGACTGAAAGTGAGCCTACGAAGATGGAGAGGTCATGAACCTCCATGCCCTTTGCGAGTCAAAGGCCAGCCAGCAAGGCTTCATACTCTGCTTCATTTTTTGTGGCCTTGAATTCAAAACGTAGTGCATAACTGTACTCCTTTCCCTCCGGATTAATCAGGATTAAGCCTGTTTCGAAACCATCGGAGCTTGAGGCTCCGGTAGTGTATAATTTCCACCCCTCCGTTGCTGTCGGGGGAGTTTCTCCATTTTGGCTGTGTCCGGAAGGTGTTTCGTTGAGAACTTCTGCGGATGTCTGATTTTTTATGGAGCTTGGACTATCACGTCTTTTTAATGACCTCGGAGCTGGTAGATCAATAGCTGCTTTGAACTTCGAAGGGTTGGCTTTGACTCCTTGCTTAGTTGGCTCAATGGGTTTGAACCCCTTGAGTTGATATTCTTTGCCGTAGAGCTTGTCATCAGTCACTGGTGCCTGAGGAGTTCTGGTATTCCTAGGATGTGTCCCTTCGAAGACCTTCCCCTCGGCTTTGTGTGGCTTCTTCAAGTCTGCTGTGGAACTAGCTGGAGGTTGCTTTTCGCCTACCACCCTTCGTCTTGCATGATGCTTTTTTGTAACGATATCTTTTTCAACATCCGCACTCCTGATAGCATCCTTCGGAAGTTCTTTAGAACTTCCCCTTTCTTTCTTGCTATCCTTCGGGCTGTGCTCAGAAAATACCGTCCCTATTCCGTAGGGTGTGTGAAATTTCACCGCTGCATGTATAGTGGAGACTACTATACCCATTTTTTGCATGGCGGTCCTTCCTATCAACAAGTTGTAAGGAGAGTTGGACCTTACTATAGTAAACATGAGCGTTTCTGTCCTTGCAACCCTGCCTTCTCCAATTGTTATTTCCAACGGAACTTCTCCTAGAGGCCACGAACGTTCGCCAGAAAACCCTACTAAAGGCATCTTTGAGTCAACCCTTTGAGACCTGACCGCAGGCGAGAGCTTTCGAAAGCAATGTTCATATATGACTTCACAAGGGCTTCCGCAGTCCATGTAAGCTCCACTTATTTCCTGGCTAAAGATTAGGATTTTGATAACTACCGGATCATTCGAAGGGATCCTGCCTGTGATAGGGGAAAACGTTATTTCCCTTACCTCGTTTGCTTCCGGCTCCGGTACTTTCCTTTTCGAAGTGGTTTCGCCCCGATGTATCATTAGTATGGGGGCTTCGGTAGGGTTAGTATCCTTGGCCATTTGAGTGTCGGTCATCTTTTCTTTGCCTTTCTTGATTCCTTTTACCAGGTGTGCCAACTGCCCAGATCTTACGGCCTCTTCAATTTGTTTCTTTAGTTCCCTGCAACTGTTCGTATCATGGCCATTGTCTTCGTGGAAGTGACAGTACTTGCTGGTATCCCTGTTTTTGCCCTTACTTGTCATGCGAGGAGGTGCTTCGAAGGCTTTGGCTGCCCTCTCCGTAGCAAGTATTTCCTTTGGAGACTTCGTTAGACTGCTTAACAAACCATGGTTGGGGCCTTTGTTGTACGGAGAAAACCTATCTCTGTTCTTGTTCTTGTTCTTGGACCCCTCCCACGAAGAATGCTTCGAAAACTTGTTGTTGCTATCTTTATCTATCGGAGCCCCATTAGTGGACACCTCTTTTGCTTCGATCCAAGTATATGTCTTTTCGGTTAACCCTTTGTAAGTTGTCGGAAGGTCAGTGGACAAGAATTCCACCAAACTCCGATTTCGAAGACCATGTACGAAACCAGAAATACGCTGATCTTCATGAAGACCCAAAATCTGCAAAGTCTCATCGGTGTACCTAGTAACGAAGGCCCTTGTGCTTTCGTTTTCTTTTTGTTTAATGTTGTGCACCGTTAAATGAGTTCTCGTGAACTTCTTCTGCTGACTGAAGTGTGACCGGAACTTAGCTTTGAGATCATCAAGGTTGACGATGCTACTGGGCTTTTGCCCGTTCCACCAAATACGAGCAGAATCCCGTAGGGTGTATGTAAACATATGACAGGCCACCGGCATAACCCATTTTTGCATTTTGATAGCCCCTTCGAACAAGTGTAAGAAATTGTCCGGATCCCCCTTCCCATCATAAGTCCCGACATGTGAAGGCATTTTCAACCCATCAGGTAATGGGTAATCTTCTATCCACCTAACGAAAGGTGTAGCTGAACCCATAGGGTCTGAATATAGACAATTATAAGGTGGTGCGTACATGGGGACGGTATTATATGGATTGCTGTTTGGGGGCATTCCCATAGGAGTTTGGCTCGGGTAGGACTGATAAGGTGTATTCATGGCAAACGGGTAACCGTTTCCCATGGCGTACGGAGGGTACGCCATAGGATGGCCGAAGGGCATGCTCCCATAATTTTGGGGGAAGCTTGGGTTATTAGGCTGTCCATTTGCTGAAGGATATAAATTTTGAGGATAAGACTGAGTTTGGAACGAGGGGTACATACCATTGGGAGGAAGATTTCCTCCCATGTTAATTGTAGATGGATTGCCTTCTACGCCTGATGCGTGAGAAGGCTGCAACGGAACCCCAGCTTCAGTCCTTCCAAGATGAGCTGCTAGCAATGGAGGCAAAGTCACCCCCATTTCTTCCCTTCGCTGGCTCCTACCGTTAGAGCCTTCGGTAACCGCCCCTTCTCTTCTTGTAGGAGCCCTCTCGGGGACTCCTTCGAAACCAACGGACCTTTTGCTTAGCCTTCGACCGATTGGAGACCCAATTCTTAGAGCCGATAGGGTTGGTCCTTGGGTCGGAGGCCTAGGTTTCATCTCCATTTCTTCATCATACTCATCACTCGAGTATTCCAACTCCCTTCGCACCTCAGCATTCCTGACTTGCCTGTTACGAGCCCTTAAAAGGGTTTCCAACACTTCGTGGTTGGCTTCGACAAAGGCTGGGCTAATGACAGGTTCTGGGTTGGCTGATGTCGAAGCATGATTGTTGGTTGTGATTTCTGGGTGAGAACGTGTTGTGAAAGTGGAAGCGGTTATTGGGGGAAGGTTGTTAGAGTCGTCGATTGGTATTGGTGCCAAGGTAGAGAAACCCGGTGGGGGAGTATCTTCTCTCCCTTGATCCATGCCGGAATAATAGTGAAATTAGTTGGTAGGTTATAAACTCGGAATTAACGAGACCAATTGTAGCGGTCCCACGAATGGCGCCACTGATTGAACAAATAATTGCCAACCAAGCCTTCGATGGTGATCAAAGGAATAATGGGGTGTTGAGGTTGCGCCAAGCTTGTTCTTAACCTGAAAATAAGAAATACGAAGACACTACGTTAAGTGATTGCGCAGGGGTTGGACCTTGCGAACCACCTCCGGCGTGCGAGTAAGTATGTGTAATGGTAATATAGGTCGTAAATTGAGAGAGTGAAGTTAACTTACTTAGTTTTGGCCCGACTATGCTATTTATAGGGGAGAAATAGGACATAGTGGGCGGTTGCACATTGTTCGGAGATCATGGGGGCGTCCCATGGAAAGTGGTAACCACTAGGGCTTTGTAGCCCACGATCTCTGTTTTGGCGGGAAAGCCAAGGGGAAGAGGAGACGTGGGTTTGACCAGGTCAGGATGGTCCTTCGTGCTAGTCCCTTCGTCAGGAATACCCCGAAGGGCTTAGGGCTTCGATTGGCGGATTCCCACATGGTAACCAGTTCGCAGGCGAATGGTTTTACGCCAATGAAACGTGTTAGAAGATTGACCTGGGCCTCCGAAGGGAGGGCTTTCTACAGGCTCGAAGGGGAGTCCTTCGACCCGTTCGGAGGGTACATCATCAGGTTGTAACAAACCGCCCGGAGCTTGTGTCGAATACTTAATTTGTTGACAAACCACGCACTTTTTGATGAAGTCCTCAACCGCCTTACGCATTCCTTTCCAATAAAATAACGCCGCCAACCCAACTAGCATTTTCTTTGAACCACCATGGCCCTCACTAGACGTAACATGAAATTCTGATAGCAAGTGTTCTTTCAGCTTAGACTCCTTTCCGATAAAATACCGCCCTTGAAACAAGAGCAGCCCTTGCTCACGCCGGAACCCTTCTATGACCTCTCCCTCATCCAAGCGCTTATGAATCTGACAAAGCTCTTCTAAAGTCTCGTTTTCCCATTTCAAATCTTCAAGTAACCCTACAATGGGCCGACTCAAAGCCATAAAGGCTGCTACGACATCATCCTCGTCATTTTCAAGAGCACGAGACAATGCATCTGCTACTACATTCGTTGTTCCCGACTTATATTTAATATTGAACTCCCTCCGTCCCACATTAAGTGTCCATAATGGAATCTTGGGATGTCCCAAATTAAGTGTCCAGGGAATATTTCAACCAATGAGAAGAGACTTTAGTGGGTAATAGTGATATTTGATTGGTGGAGAGTGTAGTTAGTGGAATTTCCTAAAACTTTGTGCATTTGGAAAGTGGACACTTAATATGGGACGGAGGGATATTTAATATTGAAATCAAATCCCATAAGTTTCCTGACATACTTCTGTTGAAGAGGTGTTTGAATTACTTGTTGCATGAGCTCCTTGATACTCCGGTGATCAGTACGAATGGTAAACCGATGCCCAACTAAATAGTGACGCCATTTATAAACAGCTTCGACAATCGCAAATAACTCCATCTGATAAGTAGCGGCCACCCTCATGCGAGGCCCTAGTTTGCGGCTAAAGTAGCCGAGTGGTTGTCCCCTTTGAAGTAACACGACACCTATACCCACTGCCGAAGCGTCGGCTTCAACAACATAAGTGTCTTCAAAATCCGGCAAAGCTAAAATTGGGTCTGAGTTAACTTATTCTTGAGTTCATTAAAAGCCTGGTCCTCTAGATCACCCCACTTAAATCCATTTTTTTGAAGGAGACTAGATAGAGGTGTGGCCACCGTAGCATAGTCTTTAATAAACCGTCGATAGTACCCCTCGAGCCCGAGGAAAGCCCGTACTTGGCGCTGCGTCGTGGGAACGGGCCATTCAATTATTGCCGCCACTTTTCTTGGGTCGACTCCCACACCTCGCCCTGAGATAATATGCCCCAAGTATTCAAGCGTTGTTGCTCCAAACACACATTTAGTCTTCTTAACATAGAATTGGTGTTCCTATAAACACTTAAAAACAAATTCAAGATGTTCTAGATGTGCCGCCAAAGAAGTGCTATAAACCAAGATGTCATAAAAAAAACAATCACAAATTTGCGTAAGTAGGGAGAGAATAATCGATTCATTGTTGCCTGAAAAGAGGACGGCGCATTGGTAAGCCCAAACGACATTACCAAAAATTCATAGTGTCCATCATGCGTACAAAAAGCCGTTTTGTACACATCCCGATCATGTACCCGAATCTGATGGTACCCCGCCCGTAAATCAAGTTTGGTAAAAATCATGGCACCACCTAACTCGTCAAACATCTCATTCGCCGTTGGAATCGGAAACTTATCTTTGACCGTCGCTTCATTTAGCGCCCGATAATCCACACAAAAACGATAGGTCCCGTCCTTATTTTTAACGAGTAAAACCGGCGACGAAAACGGGCTATGACTAACACGAATGATACCTTGGCTTAACATCTCACTTACCATCCTCTCCATCTCCCCTTTTTGATAGTGTGGGTAATGGTAGGGTCGGGCATTTACCGGTTTTGTATTGGGGTATAAATGGATATGGTGGTCAACACTACGGTGTGGTGGTAGCGTGGTGGGAACATGAAAAAGTGACTCGAACTGTATTAAGAGTTGTTCGATCTCCGGCTGTGGAATAACTTCATAATCGATTGAGGTGCTTTCTTCTTCCATACCGTGATCCAAGTTATACAGTTCATAAACACCATAAACATCCTCGGTTTCCAACAAAGCACGCATGTGGTGCAAGCTAATTCGCTTCATGCGCAATCCTTCCTCACCACGCAACGTATAAACCTGCTCTGCCCATTTAAACTCCATAGTTTGCTGGGGAATAATCGTGGGTTACCTTACCCAGCTGTTGTAACCATTGCATACCTAAAACGATATTCGGACCCTTCATAGGAAGCACATATAAATCCACATCCATGCGCAAGCATCGGATGTTGATCAAAACTCGTCTACACATATTCTCGCACAACAGAGTTGCACCACTACCAATATAGACTTTAAAAGGCTTCGTACTTGTGATAGGCAATTGCATGCGTTCGGCGACCTGGCTGTACAAAATTGTGAGTACTACCATTATCGATAAGAATGTGTACCTTACTTGCTCCCAACGTGCCCCATAACTGTAGCGAGCGTGGGCTGCCGTGCCCCACCAAGGAATTCAAGATCGATATGTCCCCACTTTCCATTGCATCCTCCTGCCCTACATCCGGTGTCTGCTCCGAAACCTCATCCTCATCGGCCATAAGCAAAATAAATTTGCCCGGGCATTTATGTCCACGTACCCACTTGTTATCACAATTAAAACATAAGCGTTTACTCAAACGTTCCTGCCGCTCGGCTGGCGAAATCCACTTAATAGGAAGTCGTGTCGCCCCAGAATTATCATTTGAAGTAGAAGGTGTCGGCAACAAAGGAGGCTTAGGGTTTTCCAAGCGAGGAGCGCCAAAACGATATGTCGACTTGGGAAGGTTTTGAGGTGCACTGGCAGTGACCGACCTGCTGGTCCCTTGATCGTTTAAACGTGCTTCCGTAACCCGCGCTAAAGAGAACGCATCTCCAAGCGAGGTTGGTTTGGCCACGAGGAGTTCTCGCTGCAACATGGGTTTAAGCCCAGAGATATAAAAAGAAATCAACAAACCTTTGGATATATCCGTGACACGATTCATTAGTTTCTCAAACTCGCTTTGATACTGAGCCATGGTGCCGGTTTGCAATAGTTTGGAGAGTGCCCCTTGAGATTTATAACTTTTTCCAAAGATCCATTCCATGTCGTGACTAACTTATTACGCGTCATCCAACGAAACCACTCTGCCGCGTCGCCTTCGAGATTAAAACCCACCATACGTAGTCATTGCTCGTCCGGTGTGTTCAACAGGTTAAAGTACTCGATGATGGAGAAAACCCAACTATCAGGATCATTCCTTGAAAATTTAGGCACGTCTAACCTCACGGAACGAGGTACGGTTAACGCATGGTTATCACCACCGCCCCCTCCAGAACGTCCTGCCTGAATCATCGCTCTAGTATCTTGTAACTCCACCTTTAAAGCTTCAAATTGTGCTTGAAGAGCCTCGGTCTGGCGATGGCGAGCCGTGCTGTGGTCCTTAAGCAACAACCAAATTTCGTCCGCATTCATGATGAAAGCACCAGTTGATACGCCTCGTTAAGGATGTATCATTAGTTTGCATTACTTTTAGCGAGTGCGAGCTCCTTAAGAAGTAAAGATAAGAGAAAGAGTTGATTTGACTAATAAACTATGTTTTTCATTGATGAATGATTCGGTATTTATACCGAATAAACCCTAACTTGTACCACAAGCCGATACAAGATAAACTCCCAAAATAAAAGATACTTTCCTAGATAATGACTCACATGACTCTTTCCTAATATGACTCGAATGCAACATAAATAAAAGATAGATAAGTACTAGCCCATGACATAATCATTATGCCAAACCGGACTAGTCGTGGCCCTTTTGGGCCAGCCTTCCCCTTAAGGCGCAGACGTAACAACATTATGAAAGGAAAAAAAAAAAAAAATCTTGAATATGTGCTTTTACACATGAATATCATAAGCTTACCAGAAAAACCCACGAAATCTACATCATAAAGCTACTTTAATACCAAAAAAAATTAATTTCACAATTGCAAATGGACAAACATACCAGACAGGAACCCTAGCGATATGCAAGTAAAATGAAATAAAAAAAGACTTATAGGACGGCTGAAATAAATCATGTAATTTATCACTTGTGTCAACTAGCGACCTTTCTATTGCAGACCAAATGTTTCATTTGTGATTTCCAAATCTAAAAAAAGTTCTGCCGATAAGACATAATTTACACCGACTCATTCCCGCTTTATCAAGAATAATATTGATCCAAATGAGGTCCAGAGATGTTATGCTCGCTTAGTTTAATCTCTTATTGGTCTATTTTATTTTAAAAGTAATTGTCTACAAGTCTTTTCTCTTAAACAATCACAAGATTCAAATGGAAACTGAAAACACAGTACCACACAACCGAGACAGAAGTGTAATAAGACATTTAACCAATAGAGGAATATGAGTACTCAGAAGTATGAACTTTTTTGTAGTGTAAAGTAAAAAAGGATACTATTTTTTTACTTAAAATTTTGTGAATGTAGATATTTTGTTAGACAATTTGTAGATGTATCATAGACATGAAAAGGGAAAATGGCTTTAGAGTGATGGAACATGTGTAGAAAACCGTATACTTAAGATAATGAATGACAAAATCGGTGGCGGTATGGATCATTTGCAAAAAGCCACCGCAATAAGTTGTAATAAATCATATTCCTACCTTGAGTGATATTTGACATAAAACTTGTTTATGTAAACTTGCATTTGATACGTTTTATTTTTGTCATTGTCGAAACGTAAAAGATCGCTAATAATAAATAACGTTTTTGAGAGAATATTTGTATTAACACATTCGAATGACATTGCAAATTTCTCAACAACATGGATTGTTCAACAACTTGTTTAACGATATGATCATACATCAACGTAAACAGAAACATAGATTGTTCAACTACACAGTTCATAAGATAATCATCAGTTCACGACTTGCATCACCCAAACCTGAAAAACGCCACCTCCCCACGAAAATGCCACGATGCAGAAACACAACAAAAGCGACCGCACTTCCACTACTCCAACTACTTTTTCCTTACTTCCATTATTGAGCTTGAAAAAGCTGGCCTTTTAGCGGATCTAGTCCTGGGTTTACTTCTGAACGCTTTTTTTTCCCATATCTTCAACCTTAGTTGAATAAGATGATATTGTTACATGAGATTGCAGAAACACTAACATGTGTTAACAATTAGCAAACACAAACATTTCTTTTAAAATATTATATATGAACCTAAAGATTCTAACCTATGATATCTTTTTGTGTTCCAATCATTCCATTTGTTTCGATGGTACTATTAAATACATCATCTTGTGTGAAATCAACATCCCCAATTTTGCTCGAGGTATTGAAAAGAAACTAGAATACATGTTTCTCCCCTTCTATCGCCAGTATCTCTGCTGCTATTCGTTGGGGGTCGGGTTCTTCGAGCATCTAAACCAACTTGGGACACGGATATCTGGTTATGACATCGGCACATGGGGTGAAAAAAGTAAACATTGCTCTTGCCATTTCATCCTACACAAAGGCTTTGAAATTATACCTATATGCTCAGCATTGATATTCAAAATGTGAGCATTAGTATTTTAGGGTCACTATGGCGCGTAATTTATTAGGATACTCTATGGCAGAGGTCCATGATCTACACACTCCCAAACTTCATTATCGTTCTTGATCTTGCTCGTACACTGAGTGCATGATGTGTAATACCAATCTCAATATCTATTGACAGTAAGTATTGTTGCTTCACATGTGAACCTGACACCCTGCAACTATAAGCAAACATAAGTATTTTTTTAAATACAATGCCAAACACTACTTAACACGTGTGGACTAAACTATCAAATAAGAAAACGCATATGATGTAACTTTAAGGGTTCTTCATTTCATGATAGCTTACCTTGTAGCTCTTTGGGTTTTGTTGAAGCAGCAAAGCTAAAGAATATCGGTTTCTTAGCCTCTCTTTTTCTCGATCTTCGAGACAGTATTTGCAAATGTCAAGTGGCGGTTTCAGGTTGTACTTTTTCCTATATATGTTCCATAGTCATATGTAAATAGCCAACTTACATGACAAAACTATTGTTAAAAAATTATTAGGCTAAATTCAATTCTAATCCAAGTCACTTACTCAGCCCGAGAATGCTCTGGAATGTCCAGATTTAAGTAATGGTGAATTTTCTTGTGTGACAGATAAATGCAAGTCTGTAATGTTAACGATCAACACTATAAGTGCACATTTCTTTCAATAAGAAAATGTTCTTGGACTACTTTAAATGTTAAGTAAATACCCCTGTAACGCGACACCCGACATGAGCTGACAACCAGGGGCGGAGCCAGAATATTTTTGAAGAGGGGGCAAAATTATTATTTTTTTCACGACGGGCTAATAAAGGAAAAACTTAAGCCTACCGGTAAATGGGTGAGGTCGGGTCGAGCTTGACACAATAAAAAATGATTATAACGAGTAACATCCCAGTATTATCGTGTCTAATTCAACACTATACTAACCTATACATTTTCTTTGTAACAAATAAAATGTTTTATATTCTTTGATGACATTGAAAAACCAAACTAAATCTTTAGTATTAGATATCACTACGTAATTGTGCAACATTTTTTTAACAAATGAAGTGACACTTTGAACATAAATTGTATAGCAAAAACACTCCAATCAATACACTTTATTTTTTTTTTTTTAAATAGAATTAACTTTTATACATTTAATTAAAGAACTTAAAGAACAAAACAAGACAATTTAAATCCCTCAGTCATTATTGAGAAATAGTCTTATATAGGAGTAGCAAAAGATGAAAGTGCTTTGTTACAACAAACAAACTCACGTGGCCATCTCCCACCCACACACAAGAGTCAACCTTATCTTACCCACCCTTTAAAACAACTTCGTCTTCTTTAACTATCATCTTCTCCATTTCAACCATAAAGCTCCTTTGTTCAACTTTACTCACTTTGTTTCGTTTATTTGGTTTTAAGGGGGAAAAATGACGACAAACATAAGAATCTTTGAAAAAATTACACTACGCCGGAAAGATGAGAGGGGGAACGGGCCCACCGTGCCCCCTCCGTAGCCCCGCCTCTGCTGACAACAATAATGATGGGCCTCTCCATCGTTTCAAGCAAGCCCTTGTCAAACTCTCATGCCATGTCGTCCCACAGCGTAAATTTGGTGATATTTCCACTGTCCATGTGACAATTTTAGCATATTCTAAAAGAAATATATGTTGCTCATTTTATATTAAAAATTTGTTAGGTATATGAAGTTACTTACTCCAAATTTTTCAATGTCATTTTTTCTTCTTACAGTCTGCCTACTATTGGGATCTTCGAAAATAATCACCTATCCAACCGACCTTACACAACCTATATAATATGTGAACATAAAGCAGATTTAAGATAAATGTTTTGTTTACGAAGGAAGAACAATATAGATATGAATTACCTGTTAGAACACGATGCTGAATTTTATCCTGGCTATCCGGCTGAGTGATGCGGATAATTGTAAATACAAGAAGTTTTACAATCCTCCTAGGCTGAGTGTCTAACCGTTGTAGTGTGGTATATGTAAGACACGGGTGATTGATCGTTCTCTAGGGGAATAGTGAGGTAGGCTCTAAGTGTATGACAAATTAAGTCTAAGGGTTGAGGGAAGATTATTTTTGGTCTTTTATATTTTATTTAAAAGCAAGTAAAATCTCGGGTTTTGGAAGAGTTGGTTTTAAAACTAAGTATGCGTTTGTTTTGTGGGTGTCGCTATCAATTATTGGAATCTTTCACAAGTTCATTTGTTTTGTTTATAATCGGTTATAAAGTTGGGTATTAAATGTGTCAGAACACACATACCTCCAATTCGGGCAATATAGGTGGGTATCTTCAAATCTAATGATTCTTTTTGTCTTTTTCTTTCTTTGTCTATTTTCTCTTCAACTTTTTTTTATTTCTTTTTTATTTCTTTTTTTAATATTTTAATTATATGTTTTCTCTCTCCTACTTTTTTTTAAAAACCTATACCAAATCCAAATCTAAATCCAAATCCAAATCTATTAACAAACCAAACGGGCCCTAATAATTAAACTAAATAAACTAAATCTAAACTAATAACAAGAAAGGTAAATTGGTGGAAACTATTATAGGTAAACAAACGTGCTCACTTAATCATGCATTACTCCCTAGTTGAATTCTCTAACTTATTGCTTTGTCACCCTCGTTAGTGTAATGTGTAAGTATTCCCCTAATTCAGCAGCGGGTTGGTCAAGTCTGCTATCTACGTGACAACCTAGGCAAGGGTTACCTGCAGACACACTCTCGCCCACTAACAAGAAGCAATAATATTAAAGACTACAATTAGGTTTCATGCAATCATAAGCAAACACTAATAACTTTTACCTTGACACCATCACTTCGAGGCCGTCTCAATCCACTGAGTGGTCATAACATCTTCAAGCGACGGTGTCACATTGTAGTGGTGACACCGTCACACCTCCTTTTGTGACAGTTTTCCGGGTGTTGTCATTTTCTTCATTTTCTCGTCCAATTAAGCCCAAAATTCATCCTTTTCCAGCATTTGCTTCCCAAGTACCTAAAACTTAAACAGAAATGATTTAGGGCAATAAATGATCAAATATGTACGAATTTAGAGGCTAAATGACCCTTTAAAATCGTATAAAATTACACCTCATCACTGAGGTATTTTGAAATCAAGCTGATTATACGGAAAAAAAAAGTTAGAAAAATTGTTTGGAAAACCAATGGCCGATATATTTTCAAACTTTGAGTATCTCTCAAATCTGAGACTCGTCCTGTTCTTAAGAGTCTGCTGCCACTTGCTCGTCGATTCACTACTGAAATATGAAATCCTATACGCTGATCTAAGTTTGAGGATTGACTAAAGTACTCAAAGTCACTAACATTCATATTTGCTTTTACAACATTGCCCTATGCACATTAAGACATCATAAAACATATATTAACAAATTACATGAGTATTGCATATTAAATTCATCGAATGTACCTCTCGGTCAAGCAATATACAACAATAGCCAATCGATTCTGGCTTGGGGACATTTCGGGCTGTCCATCTACGATAGAATCTGGCTTCTAAGGTTCTGTTTCGGTCCCCAGGATTAAAATGCCCAATGTTGTTCTCTACCATTCTATTGGCAACATTAAATATAAAAATTGAGCGCAAAACACCAACATTGCTATAAAAAGAATTAACAATAGCATGACAAAAAAAAATCCAATAAAATAACGTCTTTAATAAGATAACAATTCACAACTCTCACTCTCGACAAATGCGTCATAAACATACCACAATGCATCATCTTATTAGTTTAGCATCTCAGATGAAAACCATATCATATATGTTTAATAACAGCGTAAATTGGAACCTAATTTCAAAGAATCCTCTGTAGTTTAAATTGTTGCTGAAAGATTTTTATAAACCATATGTTTCCTAGTATTTGGCAGCCTCATTCTTTTTCTATTTTAAAAATGATTCTAATCCTTCAGGTAATCTTATCCCTGATAAAATCCAGGACGAACCTCTAAAAAACATTAATTTCGAAAACAAACATTAGAAAAACAAAGATGAAACAAATATGCAACGAAATTAAAAAAAACAAAAATCCCAAAAAAGAGTATACACCAAAACCATTCCTTAAAAAACATCCAAAAACCAAACATGGACTTTCGTAATCATCATGTATTTATACAAAACTACAAAACATTTACATGCAAAACAAACATCAAGCAAACAAACATGAACCTAATCTAAATTGTACCATGAAAAGAGGCTGATCAAATCCTGATACAACCATGCACTTAACGTATGCTGAATAAAGCATCCAAAAACTAAATGGTTAAAACAAAGCACATGCACACTCATGAGGTATATTCTCCTCCGGGTAATTAGGAGGAGATAAACACGATCGAAGAAAACAAATAATGAAGTATTTTCGCATGTTGGAACGGTACTCCGGAGTAGCTAGGGCAACGAATGTTGTTTCAGGTCCGGAGTCATTAACATGCGAGTTAGGCTTACTCCGGAGCGTAAGCTATGTCGGTGATGAGGTGTAATTTTATACATTTTTGAGGGGTCATTTAGCCTCTAAATCCGTACATATTCGATCAATTATTACCCTAAATCGTTATTATTTGAGTTTTAGGTACACGAGAAGCATTGATGGAAAAGGGAATGTTTTTGGCTCGATTGGACAAGAAAACGAAGAAAAAGACAAGGTCAAGAAAATCGTCACAATAAGGGACTGTGATGGCGTCAGAATTACTAAGTGACGCCGTCACTTGAAGATTAACGAAGATAATCTAGTTATAAATTTTACAAGTGACGCTTCAGACGATGGCGATGGTCTTGAGCTGACGGCGTCATGACCAGAAAACTGAAGAGCGACGACGTCACAATCCGTAAGGTTACGTCGTCACAACGAAGTCGGTGCAATCCTCGAAACCCTAATGACGGTGAGCTGACGGCGTCACACTTTGCAAGTGACGTCGTCACAATTGTAAAACTATATATATTTCCGTATGTTTTTCATTAAAGAGGAGGAGAAACTTGAATAGAAACTTTGTGTGAAATTGGAGGTCCGAATTTTACAGCTTTTGTAAGGGTTCTTAGCCCCCATAACTCCATGTTTTATTGAAGATAAGTTATTCAATCCTTAATCACTACAATATGTCTATGTGTTGTGTGATTATTTGTTTGTCTTCTCTTCGATCTAACATGCTTGGCTAAATTAATTAGTGTTTGCTTATGATTGTATGAAACCTAGTTGTAGTTTTTAATATTATTGCTTCTTGTTAGTGGTGTGCACGTTAGGCATTAGAAAACTAACTGTATCGCGTACCACAGTTAGACGTCTAGTGAAACGTGATTAGGATTAAGGATCCTCTCACAACCATAAGTCGATTGAGTGAAGATTCTTCTTAAGTATTTAGTGTGTGTGATTAATTATTGGGCAAGCGCGTGTCTGCATGTGATGAGGTGTAAAAACATGCGTTTTTAAGGGGTCATTGATGATATCAAATAAGTACATTTTATTGGCTTCATTTATCCCATGTTATTCGCTTGTTTTATATTATTTATATAAGAATTGATACTTAATCGCTTACTTTTGTAATTCTCAGTCATAAACAAGCATTTGGTGAAAGTTAGCTATTTTGGACGTAAAATGGAGCAAAATGGATCAAGTTAGAAAAAGTCTACTAAACTGAAGGAAGATACGCCGTATCATTCTAGACAGATACGCCGTACATAAAGACTTGGACGAATATGAAGACCATTGCCTGACTTTGAAGCATGCGCCGTATGGAATTATCCCATACGCCGTATATGAAACCTTGGTCAACGAGAAGATCTGACTTGTTTTACTCCAGATACGCCGTATTACATTCCATATATGCGGCGTATTAATCTTAAGACTTCACCAAATAATCCAAGATTCTGAAGGACGATGCGCCGTATGAAGACTGAAGCTGCGCCGTATCTTATGACAGTGTACGAATATTCCAGAATATAATAATCTTTGACCCCACGCGAAGTTACCTAGATACGGCGTATCAACTTAATGGATACGCCGTATCGACCATATCATCCGAAAGTATAAATACCCCATTCGATAGCCACATTCGACACACATACCAAGGGAGAAAACCAGACGAATTGGCAGCACAAGACATAACCTAAAGGACGAATTCAGAGTAGTAAGAAGATTCTGCTAGTATTTTAATTCATAGGAAAACTCGCTTACTTGTATTAGCAATCTGTTAATCGTTGAGTTGGCGTCTTTTTCACTATTTGATCGGACTTAATTGTTTCCAGCTTTTATAAAGAGTATTTGATGTTTATTTGGTTTCTTAATGCATGTGCTTTGATTACATATTGAGTTTATCGCGCCTTGTCAACGTAGGCTTGCGCAATTACTTCATTAACATCGTTTGCATAGTTAATGTAAGCCTGTAAAAGGGATAAATAATACATAAACTTAGTAATCATTAGGTGTTTACACGCCTATGTTAAGAATTCCACTGAGAGAAAATAAATTTTAGCACTCATCTTATACAGCTAAGCAATTAAACGTGTAACAAGTTTTCCTACTATCGGTCAGGCCTCTTATCTGTATTTGTTTTCTATCTGTGTACGTGTGTGCCATTCGTTCCCTTGTTTTATTTACTATTTTCCAGTCTCTTAGGTTGAAAAACCCCTTTGTGTTAGATTAGGGCATGAGAACTAACTTAGGATTAAAATATTGATAGATATCTAGGTGTTAACGTTCCACTCTTAGTGTTCGACACTCTACTTACCAACTAGCTACATTGATCGGGTACACTGCTCGTTAGTGTATGTTATAGGATAAGTCGGCTAAATATAAATTTAAAACTTGATAATATAATCTATTCTACAACGATATACGCACGCATTAAGTTTTTCCGCCGCCGTTGCCGGAGAGTGAATTGTTTAATACTTGAATATCTGTTAATGTTTTAATTTAGAATTAACTTAATTAGTTTTTAATTTACTAACTTTGTTGTGTATTTGTATTATTTGCATTCATTGTATTTTTCTGCATATTTTCTGTTTTCATGTTTGATTGTTTTCTGTAATTTTTGTTTGATTTTCGTTTTTCTGCATTGTAACTATCTGCTGTAATTTGCTGAACTAAAAGATACGGCGCATCTATTTATTTAGATATGGCGTATTGCGTTTTTATTTTGTAAACAACGTATCTTATTTAATAGTTCGAGTACGACGTATCTATCCCTCTAGATACGGCGTATTATGTTTTTAATTTGAAAATTTTCAAAACCCTAAACGCCATACAGCGCATGAGAATTTCTCATACGACGTATCTATTCTTTATTAAGAACAGATCCGAATTCTTTAAATAAACGAGACACGGCGTATCGATTTTTGTCGATACGGCGCATTAATATCAAAAAGCTTGTATTTTGAAACATAACGGACGTACGTCGTATACGCATCTGCGTATATGGTGTATTTATTTTTATATATAAGCGTATTTGAAAATTAATACGTACAACGCATTGATCTCCATCAATACGGCGTATAATTTTTCTAAAATAAAAGTCTGAGTGTTTTTAACTAAGTAAACATACGGCGTATCCAGATTACTGGATACGGCGTATCGTCTACAAATATCAGCAACTTTTATTTTTCGTATTCCGTTTTTGTTATTAGTTTTCTGTTATTTTACTTTTTCAAACCTATCCTACTGATGCTTTTGTGTTGATTTCAGGAAGTACATGACCATGAGTTCTACCAAAGACCTAGTTAAGCCTTACAAAGACCCTGAACAAGCTTTTCATTGGCTTAGGAAACTTTTCAAGACAACAAGCCTTGATTGCTCGAGTTCGGTAGAGCTCGATTACTTTTTGTTAATTTTATGGACATTATTTAAGTAGTCGTATATTAGGATCGAACTCGAGATCACGGGATTGCACACTTTACGTATGATAACTAAAGATTAATAATTTTATATAAAACGTTATATTTTATTATCAATTATCACAAAACATATAACGAACGTTAATATTTAACGGAAGTGACTAACGATCGTTAAATAAGAAAAGGAAGGGACTAGAATGAAATTAGATGTCAAGTGTAACCACCGGTAAAATTTCACTTGTATTAATACTCTAACGAAAAAATACTTATTCATTTTCTACGTCTAATTTTTTTTTATAGATTAAACGTTATCAGTTTATCTTATCACAACAACAAACTAATGTGACGTAACTCACATTCTCAATAATGTGCTCACCAACACCAACATGTCTTAAGTACGTTTCAAATACACATTCCTTATATGTCAAGTATAAAAGTTTTCAACTTTTATTTACCACTTTACGTTATTTCGTTAAGATACGATTTTTAAACGTTCAAACTAAACATTTGCCAATTATTAGAGTTTTCGCAAAAACCTAATTTATTATATATATGATTTTATATATTTAAATTATAAACGTTAAAGTACAATACTTTGAAGCATGAGTACAAGTCTCTAAAGCATAGAAACCTTAACTTTAATTTCATTATAAACCTCAGTATACATATTTTAAAGCACGCCTTACAAATGCATTAACCTTGAACTTGATTTTCTCATAATATCATAAGCCTAATGTACAACTTTCTAAAGCTCACGTTAAAAGTCTTTAATGCATAAACTCAAGATATATTTATCTCGCGACCAAGTAACCAAACAAGGATTGCACCTCACATATTTCAGGTCTATTTTTAAATATTTAATACCAATTATTATTACGTTTTATTAAATGATATTACTTTTAGTAACAATCACAAAAGTTTAATCGTGTGAATTTTACTCACGACTAATACAAGATTAGAATAAGTCTATATATTCAAAATACTCAAATTCATCAATAGTAATATTTCACATGAACTATTGTCACTTTGTTATTTTTTTTATATAATACTCTTTACGTAATACGAATACTCAAACCTATTAGATTTTATCAACGTATACGTTCTCCGTTAAACTTATCACATGTCTAATATAATTAGTTGGAGAATATTGATAAACTTTGACATTTTTATAAACATTGTGTTTTTACGTTACCCGGTCTTAAGTTTCGTGACTTAAGGACTTAACATTAGTAATTACCGGGATCAAACTACACCTTAAACTATTAATATGTGTGTATAATTATGCCATCTAGCCAATATTCATGCATATTATACGTGTAATACCCATTTGCCATGACATGCTTCAACAAATATTATATGTACGTGTATGATCCTTCACCATATCATGCAAAAACTATTCTATATATGAACGTGTAGGCATTTTCTCCATAATACAATATATATATACATGCATGCCATGGTTCCACATGATGATATATACGTGTGTATAATTTGTTCCATATACAAGTACATGAATGGAAATTAGGCCACATAGCACTTTCATGCATATCATGCATACCATACGTAATGCAAACTTCACCATAAGATTATATATGTACGTATGACATGCAAACTATATATGTACGTGTAAGGTCCATGCACCATAGCATGCTTTACTGATCATGTATTATATATACACTATACGTGTATGAACATTTGCCATATGGATTCTATATATACATACATATCATACGTGTTCATATAAAGATCTTCAAATTAGCATGCATGGTTCGAAACCTTACAACTCACTCACGTATACATGTTGCTACTTAATTCACCATACACTTTCATATGGTATACATGCTTACAAGTTGCTACATTCATTGAATGAATCCTTTGAGCTTGGCCTATTTATACGAGCAAACACATGCACCATTTCTTCACATCCTTGTTTTCTAACACACAACACTCACACACACACACACCCTACTGAATTCCAAGTCCATAGAAGGAGGAGGGAAGTTTGTACAAAAGCTTTGAAGCCTAGGGAAGCCTTGTTTCATTTTGGAAGTCACCTTGGTCATAATTCTTCTTAATCGAGTTCTATAAGATTTGTAAGTTCCCAAGGTCTTTTTAATTCCTTTTATACTTTCTATTATCGCTTATATAAGATAATAACCAAGTACAAGTTGAAAACAAAAACCAAAAACTATTTATCTTTTTTTTTTACCTAGAGCAAGCCAAACGCCCCTTTTCATTGAATTAATTAACCTATAAGCTAAAAGCTTTAAGCTACGAGATTAATCTACCTATATAAGCTCATAGCAAAGTTTATAAAATCACTAAAACGTTGTCAAAAGCTCTAAGTGCCTCGTTTACTTTTCCCTTGTTTTTCCTTGTCGCGAGCTAGAAAACCAAACGCACCCTTATTGGGCTTTAAGGTGCATAAGCTGTTTCAAAAGCTCATAAGCTATCAACAACTTATTTTCAAACTTAAAATAACTTATATTAATAAACAATGACATGCCATAATCTTTTATAATCCAAAAATACAAAATTGCAAAATAAGGACTAGAAATGCAACGACAAACATGCATGGGGTTAAAAATACTAAACTTGGAATTCTTGGTTCAAAACTGTAAATTTAGAATAAGGACTATGCATGTAAATTGCAAAATGCATGGACGGCCTGTTTTCCAAAATTTCTGCAACTATATATAAAAAGGATTAGATTTAAAAACTAAATTAATGCTTGGGGATAAAAAGTGTAAATAATGAATTAATAAATTATAAAAAGGACTTCGGTGCAAATTATATTTAACCAAGGGGTAAAAAGTGTAACTTTTAGAAAGTACAAGGTAAAAACTGTAAATTGCGACTTCTGAAACTAAAATAATTAAATATCATGGTAGAAATGGTAAATTTTCAGGAAGTGTAAATATAAAGTGAAATTTTATACTTTTGGACTAAAAATATAAAACTTTTAAGTTTTGGGTAAGAAGTGTAAATTTTTATAACCTAAGGGTTAATTTTGTAACTTCATAATATTTTTGAAATACTTATATTTACAAACTTATGTAGTCAAAGTTTTATAAAAACTTTCATATAAGATTTAAAAACGACAATATCAAAATATAAATAATGATGCTATTTTCAATCGAATAGCTTAAAAACAAATAATACAAACTTCTTAGCAACTTAACGTTCACCAAACTTAAAATAGTTAGAAATAAATATTTTAACTTATCATGCACTAACCTTTGTTAAATCTTAAACGATTTCTCGATAAACGATTACGTACACACAAGTTATATGGGTATATAACTTTATTTTTGAACTTTAAGCATTTGCCACACAAGTAACGACGATACAAATACTTTTCAAACATTGTCTTTTGAACATTAAAGTCATGAACGTAAACCCTCGAAATCTAAGGTTTACCGTATCAATTTAGGTAGCGTGATTTGAGCCATTCCCATCCACACTTGAAATTTCTATATCTGGACTACTATACCACCAAGGTGAGTCATAGCCCCTCTTTTACTTATTTTGAACTCTTTGGGGGAGATACATGCTCGATTTACTTACACATTTTACTCGATTACTTAAACATTTTACTCGGTTGATGAAACCCTCTACTTGCTTATTTAAAACATATTTCATGTTACAAACCTCAACACAAGTACTTTCTGTATGCTATCCTGATTGTTATTGCCTAAGTTACACACTATTGCCACTAAAAGTCCCTCATATCATGAGCCATTAATCACTTGCGAGTGAACGCGAATATAGTGAATAGATCTATTGGCAGTTGACGCCCCATTTGTGTTGCTGGATAAGTAGCAAAATGCACTTTATTTGAGATTAAACAGGAAGTTGGCAAACTCCTGCCCGAGGGCCTTGTTACTTACATCATCTTTATGATGTCTGTAATTAACATCATTATTATGACGTCCCACTGTTAAGGTTTGCGTGTCATTAGCTTAGAGCAATAATTATTATTTACCCATAATTGTATTCGTTGCAATTATTCTCTTAAACTTGAAACTTGTGTTCAACTGATTTGCATGCAAACACTATGGATAAACACAAACTTTGACCCAATTTGGGTAAACAACCACTATGGGTGTAAAACAACATAGCCCACTATTTATTTTATCGATATTTGTATTTATTGCAATTATCACTGAAGCTCGAAACTACAAAAATCAACTGCTTTGCTTATAAACTCTATGAACTCACCAACCTCTGTGTTGACAATTTTTAGCATGTTTATCTCAGGTCCATAATTCACGAGGATGGCACGGAGGGGCATAGATACTGATAGAAGGCTAAAATCTAATTATCATTCGAAACTTATTTAACAAACTGTAAAACTTCTGGGACCTCATTTTGTAAACTCTGATATTTATAAAATTCGAATGATAAGTCTTTTAAAACGACTCAATTAGAGATCGTTTTCTATTATTATAACTGTTGTGCCGTCTAACACCCAGTTTGAATTCCGATGCATATCCCTAAATTGGGGGTGTTACAGATTGGTATCAGAGCTATAGTTATAGAGAAACAAGTCTGTGGGAAACTAGAAGGGGGGTTGAATAGTTTACCGGTTTAAAAACTTCTTTTAAAAATCTTGTTTTAAAAGTATGCTATTGGAAACTTTGATTCGAACTCTATGTGTAATCAATCAACACCAATATGAACTACACACTAAGCTAAGTAATAATAACAAATAAAAGTAAAGAGTAGAGTTGGAAAGATCAAACCGAGACAGAGGATTTATAGTGGTTCGGCTACGAAGCTCTTCTTCGCCCTACTCCACTCCCCGAGTACCACACTCGAGAGTTTCAAACACTATATCAACAACCTCCCTTCAGGCGGAGAAAACCGTACACGTCGCTTATCCTATTACCGACACTAAGCTAGATGTCGAGTGCTAATCTTAGCTAGCACCAATCTACCAAGGTCCACGTGACCAAACACTCAAGCCTAGTGGCTTCAAGAGATCACCAAGATCTCAACACGATCACAATGATCAACACTCACTTCACTCTACTCAACTAACACTAACCTAATGACACTTGATCTTCTTGATCAATCACACAAGCCCAATGGCTTCAAGAGATGTTCACTATCTCTATAGATCACACTTGATCTTCACTCTCACTCACAAAAAGGAAATAAACTTGATGTATGCTAAGACACAACAAGGTTGTAACAAGTGTTACAAAAACCTATCAACTATAACTTTAGTATCTTCTTGATTACTTGAGTTCTTCTCTTGCTAATGAAGAGGGATGACAACACCTTGTATCAACTTGGATACTTGTGTTCTTCTCTTGCTAGTGAAGAGGTATGAAGAGGATCACTTGAAGGATGATTGGATCACTCTTGAAACAAAGAAAAACTAATCTAAATGAACCTAAGAAGTGAAAGGTGTGAGAGGATTTAGCTAAGGGATTTTTCTGTGTGTGAAGGGTGCCTAAAACTGTGAAAGGGGTTAGTATTTATAGGCAAAGAAAATCTGAACGTTACAGAAAAAATGGTACGGACGGCTCCTTTAAATAACCCACGGCTCCGTTAAATTTAACGGTACCGTGGAGCCGTGGTAGACTAAGACGCTCCAAATTTTGTCTTTTCTGGTGAAAACTTATTTGGGGAAGGTTGGAGCTGATTTTGGGGGGGAAAATAGCTGTTATGATTTTCAAACTAATTTTTCCATTAAAACATTTCTTAATATTTCAAAAATAATTTGTCATGTATATTTTTGAAAAAATGTTTTGTCACATTTAAAATGTGAATTCTCAAGAACACAAAATCACTTCTTTGATCACTAGTTCAAGTTGTAACTTTGTTCTAGAGTGATTTGCGTAGAAACGGGATCTTCCGATTAAAAACTTGTTAACGTTAATTTTAACGTAACGTGAGTTCACATTTTGTCATCCTCAAAACGTGAAGTAATCGAAAGATATAAATAACGTTTTTAGAACATTATTTGCATCAACAAAGTCTAATTGAGACCTAAACTATAACTGCTTTTTTCACAAAAACATTTTATGGCCTTTCACTCTCCGTGCCTTTCATCCTCCGGACGATTATGTGACTTCTAGGTAATTTATGCTACACAAACATATTAGTATATTGATTTATACACACTCGACATACTTTCGATCACTTTATACAAACAACGGAATAAACATACCTGCATATGCCTATTCTAAGGCATTACGACTCAATCACATTTCCTCGAGCATGTGCCCACTTCTACATTTTTGCAATTCACGAAACCTTCCCAAGACATTTTGGGTTACACAATTCTTATCTATTATATACATACTCACCAACTATTTTGAATACTATGTCATTTTTTTTTCCTTGATCATCTTACTCCCATCTCTAGAGATGAGTGTAAATATTCCTTCCGTATTCTCAAAACACATACACACTAAATTACCTTGTCGATTAAGTATGAGTGTTGAGTCAGAAATTCTTAAGTAGGATGATTTACAATGTCTTTATTTAAATAGATTGGGACGCCTTTTATTTAAATAAAAAAATTATGAATCACCGAACCATAAGTTTATATTTCTTTATTTACATTGTTTGGGACGCCTCTCTATGTAAGTAATGAATTATAAATGAGTGGGCTTATTTGTATCTGAAACGACATGAGTATGAACTCGAGAATCTCTAGAATTCATAAAACACAAAACGTATACTTTTATTACATTAGAATCAACGAATATTAATACATAACGATATAATTAGCATCGGTAGTGCTAATGTTACAAATATCACTAAATAAGGTATAGAATCGCCAATTAGTTGACCCGCCAATCCAATGAAAAACACCACTACACCTACGAGAGCGAGAACCACGACTGGATGTAACACCTTGAGTATTCTGTATGATAAATACAAAGAAATCATTAACGCGGTATCACAAGACATGATCTTATGCATAAAAACAAACAAGTCTTATTACACATTCATTAAAGATTACATGGAAACACAACAAAGATTTATTTCAACACTCCTACTATCTATTACCTCCATATCTTATCCACGCCGATGGCTAGAACCACGAGTGGTACGAGAATCACTAGAACCACGGCCAAAAATTCATAATCTTCATCTAGAACGTAGGTTAAGTAGATGGCAGTGGCAACAACATACACAATCGCAAGGATGGTAATAACATGCGCCATTTTGAAATATTAATGAGAGAAATATGGGTGATAGAAGAATGAAAATTAAAATGGGATGTTTATAAAAATAAAAGTAGCCGTTGGGCTACTGTTCATAGCCGTTGGAAATTACTGTTCACGTAAAAAAAAGAAAAAAAATCTAATGAACAAACTGATTCATCATCTACAAAAGCTGAAATTCAACAACTTTCTCTACATTCATCAAGTTCTCATTCGAAATCTTTATTGTTTAAAACAGTTTTCGACGTCAATAATTTGATTTTCACAAAACAAGTAATTAGGAACAATGTTTGTTGATACAAAAGTTCGGCGTTCCTTGATTCCGTACCAATTCGATCTTAATGCTCGAGACCTGCGCACTAAGAAAGCAGAAAAACACCGTTAGGCTTATCGTGGGATTGTCTCCCACGATTATCCTCCGGCGTGAGAGTAAGTAATCGGTTTTAGGGTTTGTAGAAGAGTTAGGGTTTGTAAAATCGTACCTTTGTGAGGGTTGAGATGCCCTCTATATATGGACACGAAATCCTTATTGGTTTCGTGTTCCCCAATCTTCGGTCTATCCCGCGTAGGGCGTTAGGCAATATATATCCCATAAATAAAAGATATATTATCGCAGCCATAAATAGCGTTGGGTTTGGGCCATCGTGAGCCCAAACCGTTATCGCAATAGCCCATATCGTGACGGGCTAGAGTCCATTCGTGATGGACTTAAGTATGGGCCAGGTTCGTGACCTGAATACGGACTATATGTCATCATGTCCCCCCAGTCTAGTGTGCGCAATGCGTGATTGCGGATACTAGACTAACAACTTAAAAAAAAAATTCCTCAATGCGTAGCGGGGAAGCTTTAAGTATTTCCCGCCAAAAGTAGCTAGTTAAACTAGTCCAAGTATCTTCTTCGAAAATCGTGAGGGTGGGTGAAAAAGTGCTTTACCTTTTGGGTTCCCAACCATCCGATTGGAGCAAGTGGGGTACACATGTCGTGCATCCATGAATATGTGTACCCTATATAAACTGTAGCTGTCATTCGACTGTGGTTACCACAGTAAAAAGAAATCATCATTTTTTCGCCATTGTTAAACCTTCAAGAAACAAATCAACAAAAGCGAAGATAATAGCGAGTGCGCCGATAATAGGTATCATGGTTCTTCAATTATCTGAGATTAGTTCCGATATATCTGAGGATGAACTTCGTCAGTTCACCTCAGACTATTATATCCCTCTCGCATTGCATCCGGTAGTTCCGGCCGCAAATGCATCAATAGCGAATTTCCCGCAAGGGAAGGTGGGGGTTTATACGCGCTTCTTCGAGTTTGCGAACCAGCGTGTTCCCATTTCCCTGTTTTTGTGTGATATCTTAAACCATTATCGCTTGCACATCTCGTAACTGCACTGTATAGGTGCGGCGAAAGTTACCAATTTTGAGGTAAATTGTCGCCTGTTGGCGATTGAACCCACTGTGCATCTATTCCGCGCGTTTTACCACACGTCATGGTTGAACGGGTGGGTCACTTTTGCTAAGCGCGCGGGGTCTCTGCAGTGTTATGCAAAGAAATTAGACGCACTAAGGGTATGGAGGGAAAATTTTTTCTGGATTGATAGTGCATTTTTTCCCTGGGCATTTGAGTTCTATACTCAAGAATCGTTGCCGAGAGATGAGCGCCCAGACCCCGGATTGTATAATGTGGCGGATGCGGAGACGATAAACACCAATCGCATACCTATTGAACCGTATCCAGAAGATTTTCTGGTGCACATGGGCATCAGTCACAACTACTTTGGTAGTCCGGAAGAGGTGCCGACATTCTTGGATGAAGACAGCCGGGGTGGGTGCTTGTCTCTTCCTTCCTCTTCACTTGGTAGTTGTAAGCATTCTTTCCTTTGTAGTTTTACTAACGCATTTGCTATTTGTTTGTTGCTTTGTTGCGCAGAGATGGACTTGTTTGATGTTGTTCGCTTGGCGAAGCCCACAAAGGTGATCGTAGGGGTGCGCCCATTGAGAGATGGGGAGCAGCCATTGCTTCAGGCTACTGCAGGGCGCACAATGGTGATTGCGCAGGAGGAGACAGAGGAAATGGGGGAGGTCCCCGCCGGTGTCACTATGGCAACCCCTCTGCGTAGTTTTCCCTCTGCTGAGTCACAGATCCCTGTTGAGTTGTTGCATGTGGACTCGTCGGAGAGTGCTATGGATGAGTCTGGAGAGGAAGGCTTGGTGCGGAAACGCAAGAGGGCGTCTGGTGATGATGGCGCAGGGACATCAAGTAAGCGCCCTGCGCTTATTGTCGAGCGGCCTGCCGAAGAGGATGCGTCATCGCATAAGACTCCTCCCCCCACGTAAGCATTTGTGTCTTTAGATCTTCAGTCCTCTATTACGCCATTAGTATTATAGAGTAACTTTGTTATTTGCGTGTAGGGCTGAGACTGCTGTTGATGATGATGCGCATGTGGAGAGTTCGCCTCCCAAGACTGATGTTGGTGATTTTGGGCCTGAGAGTCCAGTGGATGAGGAAAAATCTGCCGGGGATGCGCCAAGGAGTAGCCTTCTTGAGGAGTTGGCATTGTCTGCTGCGCACCAGGCTTCATTGGTGGCGCGGCTACAGGCTGAGTATGCTGGTGAGAGCAGCCTGGTTGCTCAAAGGGATAAGGAAATTGAGCTTCTAAGGGCGCAGTTGGCTGAGGCGCAGGCTGAATTGAGAGCATCCGCTATGTATGACCAAAAGGTTGCTGATGAGAAGATGTTGCTCATGTCTGATCTGACGAAAGAACGCACTGGAGCGAAAGAGTACAAGGCCACCTGCCTGTGGGCCTGAGATATATGGAGCTGAATAAGGGGAAGCTCATGTCTGATTTGGATGAGTTCCGCAAGGCTGTGGAGAGCTTGCTGGAGAATCAGGAGGGCAAACTGCGCAAACTCAGCATTGAGTATGATGAGGAGTTGTATCCTCATTTGGTGTCGACTATAGTTGAGCGCAGGTAGCTTATCAGCCATGGTTTGCGTCTGGCCGCCATGACCACGCTGGAGTCTCGAGAGGTTAAGGAGTCCTTCGGGAATGTGGTTCAATGTGCCCTAGCGCGTGGTAGGGCGGAAGCGGTAGAGGAACTGTGCGTATCCAAGGTTTTGGCGATGTCTCCCTCAAAAGTGCCTGGTTATAATGAGAATGCTTATGGTGAGCTTGTTTCTGCTATGGAGAAGTTAAAACTTTTTGAGCTTCCTCATATAGCGCAGCTGGAGCGGGACCAGGACTTCCCTATTAGTGTGATTATGGAGGGTTTGACCTTGGCTAGACATTCATCCGCGAATGCTAAGGAGCAGCTTGATTATTTTTTGAAGCCGGATGTGTCTCAGCTACAGGTGCCCATTTTCGCTCGCCCTCGTGACATCCTAAACCCTTTTGCTCTTGAGAAAGAGATTCCATTGAAGACATCTTTGGAAGCTCACGAGATGAGACTTGCCAAGAAGAGGGGTCAGAAGGGGAAGGCTATCCTGTGTGGTCTTGGCGCAGCCCACATTCCTAGATCTGATGGGGTGCCTGTTAGCGTACCAACAGTAGCGCCCGGGGATGCTGAGTTGTTGCAGCTGCTTACAGATGCTGGTCGTGTGGCGCACCAGGCAGGTAGCTCAGGGCTAAGGCGTACTCGTAGCATGTCTTGGTAGTTTTGGTGTAGTGGTATTTTGTTATATGTCCACTTTTTCCTTGTACATATGCTTGTTGGATGTGTACTTTTGATGAACTTGTTATAATGAAGCGTTGATTTTGAATAATACCATTGTATGCATATTATATCAAATTTGGCTATGGTTATAACGTTTGTACTTAGTTATTTTATTTTTGCATAAAAGATGTCTAAGAGTCAAATCGCTTGTATAAACACATTTGAAGAGGGTTTACAAGGATTCATAATCACTTATACTTATCTTGTATGAAAATTATGACATAGTCGTGTATGACATGGTTGTATATAACATAATTGTGTATGAAATTTACAAGTTGCTGTGTACCCATCATGGGGTGCACAAGTGTATGGATTGCAGCGTGCTACTAGGACCATACTAAGGGGTTAGTTGTCTTAACTCCTAATTTGTTAAACGCGCACAGTGTGCATTGATGTGTACCCGTCGTGGGGTACGCATGGAACTTACTCCAACGTCTTGAGAATAAGGTGTTTAACAAGGATGCGTGATCCGGTGTTGATGGGTTTGCAACCCTCTTACTCAACGAGTCATTTGTTAGGTTTACTCATCCTTTTACCATCGTGGGTTTTTAATTAGTGCATGCACGCCATGTAGGCAAAAGATAATATAATAAACAATATTGAGACATAAATTATATGTAAGCAATAAAGTAAAGTGTGTCACGGAGTTAGCTAGAAACCGCAACATTTTATTAATACTTGCAAGTTTTTGTAAAAAGATAAAAAACATTTGTCTAAATGAAACAAAGAATGTAAATACACGGATATTTATTTGGCACTTACTAAAGTGCGTGTGTGTCCATGCATTGGGTCATAACCTTTCCTAAAGATAGCATCTTTTGAGATTGCAGATATTCCATGTGCGTTGTAGCTCACGGCCTTCCATGTCGCGCAGCTTGTATACTCCTTGTCCTAGTGCTTCAATGACCTCATAGGGTCCTTCCCACTTTGGTCCAAGTTTACCTGTGTCTTCTGCGTGGCTTGCATCATTAGCGCGGTACACAAAATCGCCAGGTCTGAATGAGGTGCTTCGAACTTTAGCATCGTAGTATCCCTTCATCTTGGACTTGGTTTTTGCCTCTCGTATGGCTGCGCGCTCGCGCCTTTCCTCTAGTAGGTCCAAATCTATCCGTCGTTCGTCGTCATTGGTCGCGACATTAACTTCCGCGGTGCGGATAGTTGGCATCCCAATTTCAGCTGGTATGACAGCTTCTGTCCCGTAGACAAGGGAAAAAAGGAGTCTCTCCATTACTAACCTTGATTGTTGTGCGGTGCGCCCATAAGACATGTGTCAGTTCGTCCACCCATCTTCCTTTATGTTTGTCCAGGCGCGCTTTAATCCCTTCGCCTAAACTGCGATTTGCGCGCTCAACTAAGCCATTGGTTTGTGGATGTTTTACTGATGCGAAGTGTTGTGTGATATGCAACTCTGTGCACCAGTCTTTGAATGGGTTATCGCGGAATTGTTTTCCATTGTCCGAAACAATCTCCCCAGGTAATCCAAAGTGGCATACAATATTTTCCCAAACAAAGCGTTTTACTTGATTACCTGTGATCGTCGCTACTGCCTTTGCTTCAATCCATTTAGTGAAGTAGTCTATTGCAACGATAAGGAATTTAAGTCCTCCTGCTGCAACAGGGAAGGGACCTGCGATGTCGATACCCCACTTATAGAATGGCCATGGAGAAGTGATAGGTGTTAGCTCTTGTTGTGGTCTGCGCGGGATGGGTCTATGAACTTGGCAGTCGTTGCATTTCTTTATCACATCGCGCGCATCACGGTGCATGGTAGGCCAATAGTATCCTGAGCGCAATGCTCGCGCTACGACGGACCGTGGTCCTGAATGCATACTGCATGAACCAGCGTGGATCTCTCGGAGTACGTAATCTGCCTGAAGAGGTCCAACGCATCGAAGCCATGGTTGTAGGAATGAGCGTCGATATAGAATACCATCTCTAAGTTCGAACCTCTGAGCTGCGCGCCGTATCCGTCTAGCGTCCTTCTGCTCAGCGGGCAAGTTACCCTTGCTTATAAAGTCGATAATAGGAGTCATCCATGTAGGATTCTTTTCCTCCATTACCGTGGATATCTCCATCTCCGAGATGGATTTATTCTTTAGGATCTCCACTAAAACTTGTTTTGACAGGTGCGCGAAGCTGGTGGATGTGATCTTACTTAGTGCATCCGCTTTTTTATTCTCGCCTCTAGGAACTTGCTTAATTGTAAACCTGTCGAAGCCTTGTATTAGCGATTTGGTTTTGTCGAGGTATTGGACCATGTTATCCTATTTAGCCACATACTCGCCCAACACATGGTTGGCTACCAATCGGGAGTCCACGTTTGCTTCTAGGTTACGTACACCCATTCGGTTTGCAATGCGTAATCCAGCGATTAGGGCTTCATATTCTGCCTCGTTGTTCGTGGCTGTGAATTCAAAACGCAGTGCGTAAGTGAATTCCATTCCTTCTGGATTAGTGAGGATAAGGCCAGCGCCCTATCCATCCACGCATGAAGATCCATCTGTGAACAAGACCCATGGTTCTTGTAATTCTACCTTGCCCGGTGGGGGTGCGTCATCGGTATCTGGTTTTTCGATGATGAAGTCTGCTAGTATTTGCCCTTTAACCGCGGTGCGTGGCCTGTAAGAGATGTTATACTCTCCTAATAGCACACTCCATTTTTGTAATCGACCCGATGCGTCAGGTTTAGAGATAACTTGTTTGATATGTTGGTCGGTAATTACTGCTATTGGGTGCGCTTGAAAGTATCGGCGCAGTCTTTTGGCAGCAAATACTAACGCCAAAACCAACTTCTCCATTGAGCTGTAGTTGATCTCTGTCTTTTTGAGTGCTTTACTTACAAAATACACTGGTGTTTGCACAGAATTCCTATCCGTCAGTAGCACTGCGCTGATCGCTCCTTGGGTGGCTGATAAGTAGATGATTAACTCCTCCCCTGGTCGGGGTGCGACTAGCTTAGGGAGCGCTGCTATGTGTTGCTTAAGCTTGGTGAAGGCTTCTTCCGCTTCCGCAGTCCACCGGAAGTCTCCCTTTTTAGTGCACTTCTTGAGTGTTTTGAATAAAGGAAGTGACTTATCTGCCGATTTGGACAGGAATCTGTTCAAACCGGCTAGCTTTTCATTTAGAGATTGAACTTCTTTCAACGTGCGCGGTGAAGGAAGTTGGAGGACAGCGTCTGTCTTTTCTGGGCATGGCTTAATGCCATCTGGTTCTATCAGATATCCCAAGAACATTCCTTCTGTAGCACCGAAAGTGCACTTCTTGGGATTTAACTTCATGTTGATCGCCCGTAGCGTTCTAAATGTTTCTTCTATATCGCGCACCACTTCGTCCTCAGTATGGCTTTTTATGACAAGATCATCCACATAAACTTCTAAGTTGCGGCCCACTTGCTTTTCGAATGCATTATCTACCAATCGCTGGTAGGTGGCGCCCGCATTCTTCAGGCCAAAAGGCATCTTTGTGTAACAGTAGACCCCTTGGCTTGTGTGGAAAGCTGTTTTTCCTCGTCTTCCTTGGCCATTTGGATTTGGTGGTACCCTTTGTATGCGTCCAAGAAACACTTAAAGGGATATCCACACAACGATTCCACTTTCCAGTCTATCTCTGGTAGTGGGTAGCAGTCCTGTGGACATGCTTTATTAAGGTCAGTGAAGTCCACACACATTCGCCAACTGCCATCGCTCTTTTTGACCATCACTGGGTTGGAGAGCCAATCGTGTTAATAGACTTCCCGCATGATGCCAGCGTCCACAAGTTTGTGTACTTCTTCTAGTATGGCTTTTGCGCGCTCTGGAGCCTGGCCGCGCTTTTTCTACCTTACTGGTGAATATCCTTGTCGGATTTGTAACTTGTGTTCTGCTATCGATCGTGGTACGCCAGTCATGTGTTTTGGTTCTCAGGCAAAGATATCCAGATTCCTCTGTAAGAGTGTGCACACAGCTGCTCTGCCTTTGTCAGACAGCGATCCTCCGATTGATACTTCTTGCTCTGGGTAATCAGGGTGAATTGCGACCTTCAAATTTGGAACTTTAGCTGCGCTCTGTTCTGGGACGTGCGTCGTCTCACATGTAATCGTGTTACATTCTTCTGGTGGCGCAGCGTTGTTGTAAATGGTGACAATGCCACCTTCTACTGGGAATTTGAGCATCCCATGCGCTGTGGATGGTACCGCGCGCAACGCTGAGATTCCTGACCTTCCAATGATGCCATTGTATGGCGAAGGGGATTTGATCACCATAAAGTTCATCCAGGCTGTCGTGGAGTGTTCCTTGTTACCGACAGCAACTAGTAAGCGCAGTTGCCCCATAGGCCATATCTTCTCTCCTGTAAAGCCAGTAAGTGGAGTCGTGGCTGGACTTAACTGTCTTTGTATCTCAGGACGCAATCTCTTGAAGCAATGTTCATACATTATATCCGCTGATGCGCCCCCATCGACATACATGCGGTGGATGTCGTGACCCCCCGCATTTATTTCAATGGTAAGTGGTTCTGCCACTGCGTTGTCCGCAGTCAAGGTGGGGAAGGAGATTTCGCTTCCATGAGAGAATTTTTGGCTCACCTTTTGCCTAGTCTTTTGCTGCCATGATTGTATCATGTAGATGGTATCAGCTTTTTCCTTAGGCGCTTCTTTCTTGCCTTCGGTTCTCTGCTTGTCTTTCCCCTCCTTAATATTTTTAACGAGGTGGTCCAACCTGCCTTCTTTCACTAGTTTCTCGATTAGTTGGCGTAACTGGACACATTCATTAGTGGTATGGCCCTTCTGTGCGTGATACTCGCAGTATCCATTCCCTACGCGCCGATCCTCAGGGGTGCGCATAGGTGGGGGTCTTGGAAAGTTCGCACCTTCCGTCGCGAATATCTCCTTTGGAGTTTTTGTTAATGGGGTGTACTTGTCGTTTCCCCTTCCGCTTCCTTGGTTGCGATAACTTTTGTTACGATTGCCACTCTGGTCATTGGATTGTCTCCTTGACTCTTCTTGTGACCTATGGTTCGAGTAGCCTTTCTTGCTATCCGCGGCGGCTGCTTCTCCTTGGACGAAGGACCTTGTGCGCTTCATGAGTTCGTCAAAGGTTAGGGGAACCTTATCATTTAACTTTTTTATCAAATCTGGGTTATTGATTGCATTCATAAAACCCGATATTTTTAGTATCTCTGGGCACGCCTTGACTTGCATGCATTCGTCCTTAAAGCGTTCCATGAAAGCGCTTGTGGATTCCCCTTGTCGCTGTTTAACCCTAGCGAGTTCGACAGGGTTTTTGGCGCACTTCTTCCTTTGAGTAAAGTTTAAACGAAACGCCTTGCGCAACTCTTCAAACCCACCGATGCTTCTGCGTGGAAGCTTACTAAACCAGTTGCGCGCATTCCCTACTAATGTAGAGTTGAACATATGGCACCACACAGGTTGTGGCCAATTTTCGATAGTGGCTGCTGATTCGAAAATTTTTAGGTGATCATCAGGATCACCTGTCCCATCATATGTTTTGACGTTAGCAGGCATGCGCCTTTTCTTATTCTCTGAAAAATTGCTGATGCGCCTAGTAAACGCATCAACTTTTTGGCGACGCCAGGGAAGAGACATGTCTTCGTCTTCCTGGTCGCGGTATTTCCCTCTTGATTTCCAGTGTCCAGTTTTGTAATAACCCG